>CM062807.1:678127637-678727637 GCA_031772625.1 Pinus tabuliformis
CAATTGAGCTAAATTTCAAGGAAAATGTACTATCAGTTGCATGTGTTTTCCTATAAAGGAAAGTCATGCATGCAGTCAAGGTAAGGTTCCTTGAGGATTGCGCAATTCATAAAGGGTGTGAGATCAATTTTCCACTTGGTTGGAGAAGATCATCCCAGAGGAACAACACAAGGAAACAGGAGCTTGGAGGGAAGAGGAGAAGGCTTGTGAGAAGCTAGGATTTCCTGTGAGCATCTGTGAGGATTGTACTGAGAGCTGGCTAGCTATGAGAGCTAAGGATTTGTATAATCTCTATGTATTTCCACCTTGTATGATAATACAGATAGTTGGGTTTTTAGTTGAGGCTTTCCCCAAAGTATTTTCATGTGTATTGTGCATTGATTCTTCTTCTTTTGGTTATATTGTTTAGCTCTGATTCAACTTGATATTTAAGCTTCCACAAAGCAAATTGACAGCAGAAGTAGGTTATAGTATTTTTCTTTGGTTATATTGTGTTATCGGGTTAATCTACAGTCAGATTTTCTACATGGTCTTAGAGCGAGATTTGTAGAGAATTTGCAGAATTTTTATATGGTATCGGAGCAGTGAACAATATACTGAGAAGAGAATTCGAAGTTTGAAGTTTGGGGTTGCAGGTGCAAATCGAATTCATATCATACTTCAATTGAGATGGGACATTATGCGACTAATTTCCCATCGAAGAATTTCAAGAAGGTATCTTTGGAAGAATTGGAAGGTGAGGCATTAGCCTCTTAGTTCGAAATGGAATTTACCCTCATTGCATGCATGGTGTCATCGATGATGGGTTGTGTCTGGTATATTGACAGTGGAGCCTCATTCCACATGACCGACAATAAAAGTTTATTCAGTGCCTTGGAGGAGAAAGACCTCAAGATGCGCATAGAGATGGGTAACAACGGAAGGTATAGTGTTTCAGGAGTGGGCACGGTTGCTTTTTAGAGGGAGCATGGACCTCCTATCACCTTGACAGATGTGAAGTATGTGCCTGAACTGAAGAAGAACTTGGTATCGGTCGCAATGTTGGAGGACAAAGGCTACGATGTTGTCTTTAGTAAGGGAAAGGTTTTCCTTAGACACATCACCACAAGACAGGTGAAACATATCGGTTCACGTGTTAAGGACCTGTATGCTCTTGAGGTTCAAGATGCATGCAAAGCCTTGAGGAGCAAGGAAAATGTTAAAAACTTGGTGGTTGAGAGGGAGAGTCAATTACCTCTCAACATGCAGCCCCATAAGAAGTCTTAGACAGTTGCGAAGGAGCCATAATTGGAGAACCAGAGAGGAGACCGAGTGAAGAGATCCACTCATGCATATACCTCCATTAAGGGGGAATTTCGATCCAAGTGGGCAGAGGGATCACATGCAGGCATACCTCTAGGTGTGAAGTGGGGCGATGTGAAGTGATAGTCCCAAGAAGGCTGAAATTGGGTAGGGTCCATTGAGAGGTTTTATCTCATGGATCATACCTTGCTACGGGAGCCCAAAGTACATAGTAGCGAGAGGAATCAATGGGATTGATGCAGTCAGAGATCAAAGTGACAGAGGCTAGAGCAGTCAGATACTGAAGAGCACAGAGAAGGATTGAAAACAGTGCAGAAAGGCAGAGTCAGTAGAAGTGCAAAGTTTTCAGTTGACAGAGGCAATATCAGTCAAAGACTTTGATGATAGACGCATCATACTAATTCAGGTTGGATGTTTTTTTGGTTTCTGGAGATGTTGGAGCAACAACATGAGAGAGAAGTGTTGCATGCATAAAATTCCAAAGGTTCACGATCAGGATCGAGTTGAATCCCTTTCTTGTTGAGAGCAAGTGTTGAAAATAGCAACAAGAAATGATAAAAATAGAATCCATAAATTCCAATTTTAATTTTTCCTTGAATTAAAATCAAATTTAGTCTCACTGGCTGCTTGGAAATAATTAATTAATTCATTATGAATTAATTAGTTAGAGAAATTCAAGTTAGAAGTCTTTCTGAAGTCATGCAAGAGTTATCCCTTAAATTAAGGAGATTATCCCTTAATTAAGGAGATAAGATTGAGTTATATTTGAGTTGTAATTAGTTAGCTCAGTTTATCGAGTTAAGTCCAGTTAAATTAGTTCCAAACTATTTGAGGAACTAATTGTGAGTTATCAGTTAGTTGATTCATGCATGCATTCAACTCGTGTACTCTAGATAACTGAATATTCCCTCATCAGAAACTCATGCATGTCTATTATGAGAAAGACCCAGTTGAGCTAAATGTCAAGGACAATGTACTATCAGTTGCATGTTTTTTCCTATAAAGGAATCTCATGCATGCAGTCAAGGTAAGGTTCCTTGAGGATTGTGCAGTTCATACAGGGTGTGAGATCAATTTTCCACTTAGTGGGAGAAGGTCATCCCAGAGGAACAACACAAGGAAATAGGAGCTTGGAGGGCAGAGGAGAAGGCTTGTGAGAAGCCAAGATTATCTGTGAGCATCTGTGAGGATTGTATTGAGAGTTGGCTAGCTGTGAGACCTAAGGCTTTGTATAATCTCTATGTATTTCCACTTTGTATGATAATACAGATAGTGGGGTTTTTAGCTAAGGCTTTCCCCAAAGTATTTTCATGTGTATTGTGCATTGATTCTTCTTCTTCTAGTTATATTGTTCATCTCTGATTCAACTCGATCTTTAAGCTTTCGCAAAGAAAATTGATAATAAAAGTAGGTTATAGTATTTTGCTTTGGTTATATTGCATTATTGGGTTAATCTACAGTCAGATTTTCTACATGGTCTTAGAGCGAGATTTGTAGAGAATTTGCAGAATTTTTACAAGAATTTGTTTTTCATTTTTCTATTTACATTTTTCAAAATAATGAGAGAGTGGGTATCATCTTGATCCAAGATATTTTACTTATAGATGCATAAGAATTACATGAAACATAGCTTAATAACCATGGAACTTAAAAGCACATAAAACAATGCAAAAATAACACAATAAACATGAAGCCATGACACAAAGATTTGATTACGGATTTCGTCCAATTTGGACTACGTCTCTGGGCCCTGCTCAATAGTGGGGAGGCCTTCATTCATTAAGTGGCATAAAAAGAGATAAAAGTACAAGAAACAATCATTTACAATCCTTATACCTCCAAGTTGGAAGATGGACGAAGAATGGAGAGCCCAGCTTCAGAAACAAACATTACCATTGAAATCCTAGGGAAAAATCGCCTATCCGAACACCCAATTTAGATAATCGGGATTTCTGCACCTGCTCGGAACCTCCCTACTACTCAAGGTGAGGTTCTAGCCCGCTTTCGGGTCGGGTTACTGTTGCATACAAGTTTTGAACTATCGGCCAGTCTGCCCCCTTTCTCTGACGTGGATTGTCCTTTATATAAGTTGGTAGTAAACCCCTCAATACCTGGGCAGCTGTAAACAAACGACGAAGTTTAGCAGGCGGGTTTGTTTTAATACAGAGAATCTCGGGTCCCCCATAATATGTGGCAACAACCTTTACAAACATGGTAAAACTCTTTAACTGCACATTTTAACCCAACGACCCTTTCAACATTGGCGTTTTCCCATTGATGTTTCTAATCGACATTTCCAATTGGCAGACAAACCCAAGACTTTACAATAAGCGCCCTGCGATAACCGCGAACTCGACGAACTATTAACCACAATATATAATATATTGGGTCCGGAAGCCCACATCGCAAATCGTAATCGGTGGAAAGAAAAGTTGGTAAAACATGCGACTGTTTTCCCTTTGTGAAATGTGATTGCGATATCGCAAATTGCAACATGATTTTGCAATTGTGATCACATTTTAACCTGGCTTGCTCCGAGGGTCGATTCTTTAGCCTTCTCCTTTTGCGATGGGAGATTGCGATTTGATCACATCGCAACCATGACTTGCTTGGGATGATTTTATTTAAGCCGCGACCTCTTCCTTCTGCGATCTGTGATATGTGGGACCAATGGTGGCTTGCCACTTGGCGCTTCCCCATTCGCTGAGAGTGTCTGCCACATCAATTCTCTTGTCACCTATCCAAGTCAAACATGAAATTTTACTTGCTATAGCTTCTTCATATGAGCTCGAATTTGAGTGTCATTTGCACCATCAGAATCAGGATGACGAGAACTTAGATCCGATGCAAAGTTCATAGAGTTTATACCACTTTGAGTTTTGAGCCTTCTTACCATGCCACTGGTACTTTTTAGAGATCCACATGGATCAATCCTCTCCATTAAGAGCTTTTGGACCGCCAAAAGTCTTTTCAGTCAATTAGAAAGTGAGGAAATTTCTCCCTCACTTTTTCTTTCTCCATCCACTAAGCTCTACTCGGATGCATTCCTTTGAAACCAACACGAATGTAGTCCACAGCTCCCCGTCGTGAAGTTTTGGTTTTCTTGTTGAGTATGATATCTTCAGGCAACTTGTCTAGATACTCTAGTGAAAAATCATCCACTGTAGGAATCTGTGCAACCTATTTGGTATCCATAATGAATGGAGGTTCATAAAGCTTCAGGATTCCAACATTTACTACTTAGTACATTTGCATATAAGCCGGCAAGTAAGGACGAAAAACATTGTCTCCAATATTTGCCAATATGGTGAAGGAACCATATCGAATGGGTATCAATTTCTTCCCTTCTCCCTTCATTCTATCCTTGCTAATGTGGAGCCATACCTTGTCCCCAAATTGAAACTGATGGTCAACTCAGTGCTTATCATGTCGAGATTTATATCGAGCCTGACTCTTCTCCAACTTCTCCTGTACTACCTGATGAATCACCTATATCTGCCAAATAAAATTCTGTGCTTTGTACCTATCATCACATCCATTTCCATCCTGATCTTTCCCAAAGACCATGTCTAAGGGATCCCTTAGTAGATAACCAAAACATGTCTCAAACGATGAGCTCTGTGTGGATGAATGTGCTCCTCGATTGTATGCATGTTGCACATAAGGAAGTTGTTCATTCCAAAACTTGGGATGTTTTCGACAATAGCCTTGTAACAAGTGTACTAGGTGTGGTTGACCCAAACATGCTAAAAGAAAAGATAAGCAGTTTGCTCAACAATGACTTGCTTTTTACAAGGCATTAAAATACACATTTTACTAAAAGGATCCACGCCGACATACAAATAGTCGTGACCTTTCCTAGACATAGACAAACCACCTACAAATTTCATGGACACACTTTCCCATGGTCGACTCGGAATAGAGGGTGGTGTGTAGAGTCCAAGTTTTCTATTAGAGGGCTTTGAAACAGAACACAACACTGTCCTTTACAAAACGAGTCACAATGCTTTTCATATGAGGCCAAAAACAAAACCTCTATAAATGACATAAAGTTTTTTCAACCCCAAAATGACCAGACACCAGAGAGGTGTGAGCCTCTCGTATTACATGTACCCTTTAATCAATGAGTATGCACAATTTTCCATGGTGGTACAATAGTTTTCCCTGCAAATAATAATTGTCCACCTACGATCCACGAGTCAGTTTTGCATAAATCTCTTTAAAATCATTATCATTAGCAAATTGTTCAGCATAACTTTCTAAGTATAAGGAAGCATTTTGAAAAACTATAGATGCAGAAATAGGAGGGTGAGAAAGCATATATGCTACTTTGTTGTTGACGCCCTTCTTGTATTTTATTACTAGATGAAACTACTATAGGAATCCCATCCATTTGAAATGACAGGCTTGTTGAAGCTTAGTCTGTGCTTGAAGGTATTGCAAGAGCTGATGATCCGTATGGATGATGGTCTTCTTGCAGATCAAGTAGTGTTTCCACTTCTTTACACTCTGAACCAAGGCATACAACTCCCTGTCGTACATGGGATAATTCATAATAGCCTGGGAGAAAGTCTCTGAATAGTAACATGCAGGATTCTTTTGCTGCATTAATACAATGCCCATGGCATATCCGCTGGCATCTATTTCAATCTCAAAAGGCCACTGAAGGTTTGGTAAGGCTAGCACTAGTGCTGTGCTGATCTTCTCTTTCAGTGTGTCGAAGGATTTCTGTTTTTTTCCTCCCCATTGAAAGACCTACTTCACACTTGTCAATGCGTGTAAGGGGGCGGTGATGACATAGAAGTTTGCAATGAACCTTCTCCAATATTGTACTGCACCCAAAAATCTTCGAACCTCTGTAACATTTATGGGATCAGGCCACTTCATAATCACATCTACTTTAGAGGGATCTTTTTTCAATTTCCCATCACTAGCTATGTGACCTAAATAAACCAGAGAGGTCTTCCCAAACTCCCACTTTGATAGTTTAACGTATAGTTTTTCATTTTCAGAATATCAAGCACTTTCTTCACATGACATACATGTTCATCCCATGTCCTACTATAAACAAGAATATCGTTCAGATATACAAGCACAAAATTACCAAGAAAAGGCCTAAACAAATCATTCATTACCCTCATAAACATGGCCAGATCATTGCATAATCTGAATGGCATCACCATCCATTCGAACAACCCCTGCTTGGTTTTGAATACAGTCTTCCAAATGTATTGTTCTGCAACTCTAACCTGGTGATATCCACTACGCAAATCCAGTTTTGTAAAATAGACAACAATTTTCAACTGATCTAATAATTCATCAATGTGAGGGAGAGGGTATCGATTCTTCACCGTAATTTTGTTTAGCGCCATGTAGTCTACACACATTCTCCATGTGTCATCTTTCTTTGGCACCAACACAATCAGTGAGCCACATGGAGAAGAACTCAGTTTGATGACCCCTTGATTTAGCAATTCCCGCATCTATTTCTTGATCTCCTCCATCTCGATATAAGTCATCCTGTACATGCCAATATTTGGTAAAGAAGCATCTTGTTGTAAATGGATCTCATGTTGGATTTCCCATTTTGGGTGCAATCCTCTCTGTTCTTGAAACAATCCATCATAGTCAGAAATAATTTCTAACAATTCTTTCTTATGATCGAGATCACAACCTTTGAAAGTGCCAGCTGTCTCGGCCTCTTTCTCTCTCACCGCCATGAGCATGCACCCTTTGCTGGAATTTACCAGCCATTTAATATGTCTTGCACTTACAAGGCTAACATTGACTTTCGTATGATGAGCTCTGACTATATATTATACCCCATCCTTCATGAGGTGGTATTTATTTTCATGCCGAAGGAAAACTGATTTTCTGTCATATAGATACAAACTTCCCAATACAATTCCACAGATATCCAAAGGCATAACATCTAACTCTACCTCATCAACTAATTTGGAAGCAATAACATATTTGGCCCTACACTACTTGGTTACTTGTAATTTTGCTTTATTGCTTACCCAACCAAGCGGGTATGGACTCGCATAAGGCTTAGTTTCGAGGCCTAAATTTTTCACTAAGGACTCTGAAGATTAAATTTTCTTGGGAACTTGAATCGAATAGAGTTTCCACCTTTTTGTGTTTTATAATAACTCTAATGTGGAATAATTCAATTCTCTTTCACTCATTACTTACAGGCTCATTCAAATAACTAGTACTTGCAATTTAATCATATCTTTTACTAACAGAAGGAGTACCTTTTGCGCCCACGGTTATGATCAATGTCTCATCGCCAGAATCTGATCCAAGGTCCTGCTGTGCTGTTGCCACTGTATTTTACTTACCATTTTCACTGAATCTCTTTGGTCTCAACTCTAGATGTAGCTTCCAACTGTGGTCCTCGTCATGACCTTCTCTCTTGCAATGCGTGCAAGATGGTGTTGCTACATCCCCTTTATTTGCTGCAACGATCTTCTTAGCCTTCCCCTTTTTCTTATGGAATTTTCCATGCTAAGGTTTTAACAATGTTTTTTTGGCTTGTTCATCTCTGTCATTCTTTCCTTGGATTTCAAGATGAATAGCCTTTACACTGGCCGCATCAATTGTAGTAGGTTCGAACTATAACAGTGAGTGTCGTATGTAACTATGTAGCGCACCAACGTACTTAGTTATAGTCTCAGGCGAATCTAATGAGATGCTCAAATTCAATTCTTGTTTCCGAAATTCTTTAGTGAAGCTTTGCACATTATGGCCTTTACCTTGCCTTAGGTATTTCCATTCTATTAGTGCCTTTTTTTATAACCCAAAGGGTAAAATTGGTATTTCAATGCAGAAATAAAACTAGACCAAGAGGAAATAAGGTTACCCTACTTTTTGTTTCCCTTCTACAACTTGCTCTCCCAGTAAACGAGAGCAGTGCCACTCAGGCAAAGAGATGCTAACTGGACCTTTGTATCATCTTCTTCAATCTGTTGAATCCGACAGTAAACATCTATTTGTATTATCCAATTATTAAGTTTTTTCTGCACTACACTCTCCATTATACATGGTCAGGTCAAACTTCACATCTAGCTTGAAGAATGGTTTCTTAGATGCATGTTTGGAATCGCGATTAGAGTGATGGGAACTATCAATTGAAGAAGGAGAGGGAGGAGGATCTTCTCCACCACCTTCATGATTTTCCGATCCATTGTTATCGACATCTTTCTTCTCGTACCCTAGTGCCTTCTCATATTATGAAAACAACTTGTCCACTTTCTCTGCCATATTGTAGAATACCTTGTGGAAATTCTGTTCCTCTTCCCAATGAGCTTCTTCATTTGCCATGTTTCTTCTTCATTGTGCAGGTGATTCAGGATCAAAGGAATTAAGTGTTCCTTCTCCTTTTCATAGCTTGTTCCAGGTTAGCAAACTCATGCAATTTGCATCAACAAAGAACTACTCTAATACCAAACTTGATCCAATATCTTTTACTTATATATGCATTGGAATTACATGAAACAAAGATTAATAACCATGGAACTTAAAAACACATAAAATAATGCGGAAATAACACGATAAACATGAAACCATGACACAAAGATTTGATTATAAAGTTCGTCCAATCTTAACTACATCTTCGGGCCCTGCTCAATAGTGGGAAGGGCTTCATTGATTAAGTGGCATAAAAAGAGATAAAATTACAAGCAACAATAATTTACAATACTTATACCTCCAAGATGGAATATGGACAAAGAATGGAGATCCCATCTTCAGAAACAGACGGTACCAATGAAATCTTGGTGAAAAATCGTGCAAAATCGCCTATCCAAACACCCAACTTGGATAATCGAGCTTTCTGTACCTTCTCGAACCTCCTTGCTGCTCAAGGCGAGGTTTCAACCTGCTGCCAGGTTAGGTTACTATTGCGTACAAGCTCTAAACTATTGGCCAGTATCCACCCTTTCTCCAACACAGGTGGTCCTTTATATAAGCTAGTGGTAAACCCCTCAATACCTGGGCAGTTCTAAACAAACGACGAAGTTTAGCATGCGGCTTTGTTTTAATACAGAGAATCTCAGGTCCCCCATAATATGCGGAAACAACCCTTACAAACATGGAAAAACTCTTTAACTGCACATTTTAACCCGAAGGCCCTTTCAACATCGGTGTTTTCCCATTGGCATTTCCAATCAACGGACAAACCCAAGCCTTTACAACAAGCGCCTTGCGATAACCGTAGACCTAACGAACTATTAACCATAATATATAATATATCGGGTCCAGAAGCCCACATCGCAAATTGCAATCGGTGGAAACCAAAGTTGATACAACATGCAACTATTTCCCCTTTGCAAAATGTGATTGCTATATCGAAAATCGCAACATGATTTTGCGATTGCGATCGCATTGCAACTTGGCTTGCTCTGGGGGATGATTCTTTAACCTTCTCCTTTTGCGATGGGTGATTGTGATTTGATCGCATCACAACCATGACTTGCTTAGGGCCAATTTTCTTTACACTGCGGCCTCTTCCTTCTGCGATCTATGATATGCGGGACCAATGGAAGCCTACCACTTTGTGCTTCCCCATTCACTGAGAGTGTCTGCCACGTCACTTCTCCTACCACTTGTCCAAGTCAAACATGAAATTTGACTTGCTTTAACTTCTTCATATGAGCTTGGATTTGAGTGTCGTTCACACCATCAGAATCAGGATGACGAGCACTTCGATCCGACGCTAAGTTCATAGAGCTTCTAGCACTTTGAGTTTTGAGCCTTCTTACCATGCCACTGGTACTTTTTAGACATCCACTTGGATCACATCTTCAAATGGGTCTTCTAGTGCCTCTATTTCATTTCGTTCTGGACTTTCTTCTTCAATTTTCTTTTCAGGGTTAGGGTTTGATGCTAACCTTCATCGACTTCTTTTAACCCTCCTACTTGTTTCTTCTTCTCGGATTTCTACAAAATGGTTCCAAACTAGGAAATCTTGCCAGTTGTCTCCCTTAGCTTCTAAATGTGCCTCTATAAGAATTCTGATAAGTTTGTGATGGTAAAGGGAATTGCCAATGGATTTTGACTCTCTTCGTATACTAGATATCATCTTTCTGAGACTACAGAGAAAGAAGTAGGGAAAATTGATTTCATTACTGTCAATAAAATGCATCAAGAGGATAACATGGTAGAAAAACGTAGTTCTGAACCTTTCTTCACAAGTTAAAAATTTCTGCATAACCAACAATAAATTTCTCCATTTCCCTTTAAGTGCTGTAACAAAAATTTCCTTTTTAAAGATGGATATATCCATTCCTGGTTCTTTGAGGAAGTTTACCTAGTCATTCTCCTTGATTTTCTTGTTCTTGAACCAACTTTCTTTGTTTCTGGGCAATTTCATAGCTTCTGCCATGATAAACTATGTCAAAATAAGCTTGATGTCGCCAATTTATTCCTCGATGCAATCAAAAACCCGAGCAAAAGCTTTAGTGACCTTTGTCTCATGCCCATTGAAGTTTTCAAAGAACCTAAGCCACCGAACTTACTACAACTATTCTCTGACTCTTGGGTATGCTTGAAGAAATTTTATTTCATTTGGCTCAAACCAGACAATAATACCCATAGTAGAGAGAAGTCTGAGTCCTCGATTGTTTCCTTTCAACATGGATGATGGAACGTTGATACAAAGGGAATGACAAAAGTTGAATGGTGAGGCTTTCAGAATGGAGTGAAATGGGATGAGATGGAGTAAAATGATAGTGGAGTAAGGTGCTCATAGGGTATTTATTTGATGATAACACTATTTTTTCTGTATAATTACCCATGATTTCTAGATTTGATTTCATAAGATCAGTGGTATGTATTTGATTTTGAGCAAATTTGATGTGACCGATTGAGTAATGATGATGGAATGGGGTATAATGATTATGATAATGAACATGATTTTTGGCAGTCTTATAAGGTCTTCTAACAATTCAATCTTTTTTAATAAAATCATCCCATGAATTAAAACCTGATGTTCTTATATGAAAAATAATTCAACATCCTACATATCTTTGCTTGTGGATTCCTTTGATGTGGATTTTCTGATGTTGATGTAGATGTAGAATTCAGACCTGGCTGCAGAATGACATAAATTTTGTTGTTTCTTGAAATTTGTTGTTTGATCAGGAAAAGACTCTTTATTGTGTGGTTGTTTTGTTGCTCAGTGAAGAAAACCGGTCTTTAGAAGTATTGCTTACCACCTGAAATTTATTAGAAAAAGAATGATAGAAAGAAATAGGGACAAGAGAAGGGAATTTATTATGAAAATCTAACCTGCGAAGAACCCTTGGTTTTCAGTTAAATTTTTCTGATAAGCATGGAAACATTGTTGGTTTTCACACTTATATATATATTTTTTCTTTTCTATATATATATATATATATATATATATATATATTCTTTTTTTCTTTTTTTATGATAAAAAGAATTACAATTGAGTTGGAGAATGAGGAGAATAATCTCCTTTCTTAACCAACTTAAATTCAGAATTTTCTTGCAAATATTTGACAAAATCTTCCTTTGTTAGTGGTTTATGATAAAATCTTAATCTATGACCATTAACAAGGAAGGTAACTTGTTCATCATCAATAGTTTTGATCTTGACTGCTCCATTTTCATAAACAATATCTATCTCATAAGGACCAAGCCAATGAGTTTGAAACTTTCCTTGAAAATATTTGAATTTGGAATAAAAAAGAAGAGCCCAATCACTTGGCTTGAACTTCTTAGTCTTGATAAATCTGTCATACCATCTTGTTCTTTGTTGTTGAATTATGTTGGTTATTTGGATAACATCTTGTCAGATCTTATCTATCTCATTCAATTGTGCTAGTTTTGTTTTTGAGCTTTTTGATAGATCAAGGCCCAATTTAGCAGTTGTTCTGAAGGTCTCCACTTAGAATTCAATTGGACACAAAACTTGCTTCCCATATAAAAGCTTATAAGGAGTATGTCCAATTGTATTTCTCCATGTGGTTTGATATGACCATAGTTCTTCTGGAAGCTTTTGTGCCCAATCCTTCCTATGCAAATGCATAATCTTGATTAGAATTGCTTCAAGTACTTTGTTGATGGATTCCACTTGTCCATTGGCTTGTGGATGATATGGAGTAGACTTCTGATGCTTGATTTTATATTGCTCCATGATATTTTTCACCAACTTGGATGTGAATTGAGTACCTTGATCTATTATAATTTTTCTTGGAACACCAAAATGAGTGAAGATATCCTAAAAAGGAAATGTGACTACTAAATTTTCAGTTGCAAATAAAAGAGGTTTAGCTTATGCCCATTTTGTAACATAATATGTGCAAACAAGTATGGACCTTTTCTATTTAGATGGAGGATTTATTGGCCCAACAAAATCTAGAGCCTATTTTTCAAAAGGCTCTACAAATACATGTGGTTGTAGAGGCATTTCATTTGATAGAACAAGTTTTCTCATTCTTTGACAACCATCACATCTTTTGACATATTCCTTGGCATCTTTGAAAAGAGATGGCCAATAATATCCCAAAAGAAGGATTTTATAAGCAGTTCTTTTTTTAGCAAAGTGTCCTCCACATGGCTTATCATGATGAGATTTCAAAATTTCTAGTACTTCATCTTCTCGAACACATCTTCGAATGATCAAATCAGGTCCAGTTTTGTACAACTCTCGATCTATCCAAGAATAAGGTGCACTAGTTTTGACAACTTTTTGCTTTTCCCTCGCTAATAATTGTGGTGTTAATTTTCCTGTAGCTAAATAATTGGCAATATAAGAAAACCAAGTTGTTTTAATAGATACTGGGAAAAAATATTCATTAGGAAAATTATCTTTTATGGGAACATCATCATTATTATTCAGCATTCTAGAAAGAAAATCAACAACTGTATTACTTTTCCTGGTCTATTGAGAATAGTAATGTTAAATTCTTGTAATAATAACAACCATCTTGTAACTCCACCATTAGTAATTGGTTTGTTCATTAGATATCTAATAATAGAATGATATGTATGAATAAAAGTTTCATAACCAGTGATGTACTGGCGAAACTTATTAATGGAATGTAAAACAACTAAAAACTCCTTTTGTATTACAGTATAATTTAACTCTACTGCAGTCAAATTTTTGCTTATATAATAGATAGCATAAGGAGTTAAATATTTTGTCCCAACACAACTCCTAAAGCTGTATCTGAAGCATCAGAAGAAATATGAAAAGGAAGAGACCAATTAGGTCCTCTTAGAATTGGTGCTTCATAACCTTTTGTTTCAATGTCTCAATTGCTTTTTGACAATCAAAGCTCTATACAAATTCACAATATTTTGTAAGAAGTTTGAAAAGTGGAGAGGCCATTTTTGTGAAATTTTCTATGTATCTTCTATAACATCTAGTAAATCCGAGAAAACTTCTAGCATCTCTTTGAAAAACAGGAAATGAAATTTTAGAAATTACTTCTACTTAAGATGTATCCACTTTAATTCCATCACTTGAAATATGGCGGCCTAGAACAATCCCTTCATTGAACATCATAAAAAACTTCTCATGACTTAATGAAATGTTTACTTCTTTCCATCTAATAATATTTTTTTTTCCAAATTTTCAATAGCTTCCTCAAAAGTATCTCCATACACAGTAAAGTCAACCATGAATACTTCCACACAATCATGAATTAGATCTGAAAAAAATACCTAAAACTGCTCTCTGGAATGTGGCGGGTACATTACATAATCCAAAAGGAAGTGCCCTATAGGCATATGTTCCTTATGGACATGTAAAAATAGTTTTATCTTGATCTTTTGATGTTAGTTGGATTTGGTTATATCCACTAAAACCATCTAAAAACGAAAAAATACTTCTTCCTTGCCAAGGTATCTAATACTTGATCTATAAAAGGAAGTGGAAAATGATCTTTTAAAGTAGCTTTATTTAATTCCCTATAATCAATACACACTCTCCATTTTCCATTTTTCTTTGGAACAATTACTAAAAGTGACACCCATTGACTATTTGATATCAGATAAATGGAATTCACATTCAATAGCTTTTGTAATTCCTCTTTGACAATTTATCTCATATTAGGGTTCGTTCTTCTTTGAGGTTGTCTAACTCGTTTGACATTTTATTGGATATAAATATGATGCATACAAGTTTTAGGATCAATTCCTTTCATATTAGTATATTCCCATGTATAAGCAAAGGAATGTTTTTGTAGTATCTTTATCAATTTCTTCTTTTGTAACTCTTCCAAGTTATTATAATATTCAATGTTTTGCCTGGAGAAATTTCTACTTGAGAATTGCCAAAGTTTTCCATAGAATGTAAAACCGTTTAGAGAGATGATAGATATTCAATATTGCATTGTTCCTGAAAACTTTGATCTTGCTCATAGTATGAAGAAGAATCATTATTATTCATTAAATTTATCAATTGATCTTCCTCATCTATTTGTGAAAGAGTATATACTGATTTCATATTATCAAAGTATTCATCATCATCATCTATCCAAATGTGACTGTCTGCTTCAGTTATTATTTTTGCAGAAGGATACAATGTGATTTTCTTAGTGGAATTCACGTAAGAGATATACATATCACGAGATATACAACTTATGAATACATCATTTGTAGCTAGCCAAGATCTACCAAGGATCAATGAATGGCCTCCTAAATTATTATTGGGTCTTAAAATCATGAAATCTATAAGATATTCCCAAGAATCTAGATAAACAAGGACATCTTCTAATACACGATCTAGTTTGACAATAGATCTATCTACTAATTGCAATAATGTTGGAGTATATTGAAGATTATGAAGCTTTAGTTGCTCCATTGTTTGTTTACTCATAATGTTAATGGTTGCTCCTAGATCAATCGAAGTGTTAAGAATCTTAATACCATTGATATGGATTTTTACAATGGGGCTACCTAGATCTAGATATTTTTTAACAATAGGTTTCCCCATCATAATATCAACAATTTTTCGTACCAATTGGATTTTTTTTAGCATCTTTTATTTTTCTTCCTGGTTTTCTAATGCATAGCTCCTTAATAGTTTTTGCAAATATTGATGTTTCCTTTATAGCTTGGAGTAAAGGAATTTTGATGCAAATATTCTTAAGTTCATCTAGCATATCATAGTCTCATAAAACAATTTTCCTTTTTATTCCTTTTTGAATTTTGAGCCTTTCAAGAAAAGGTGGATCCTGCAAAGAAATAAAAGGTCGTTCTACTAGAGGAACTGTGGGAGCTTGTTTTATTTGCTAATCCTTTGATTGTATAGAAATATTTTGTTTTAGAGGAATATTTTCTTGATCAAGTTTTGCATATTTTTCAGGAACCTCATCCTCTTTAGATTTTTGGATGACAATTATTGGTGACTTCTTTTGCAAAACCCTACCAAATCTAAGTTTAAAATAATTTATACCTAATGGGGTTATGATACAAGATTGAAAATATTATCATTCAACATTATAAACAACTTGTTGATTCTTATTATTTGGATTCAGAAGTAGTTGAGTAGGTAGTTGATTGGATTTTTGAGGAAATGGTTATGAAAGTTGTTGATTTGGATTTTGGAATTTAGGGGGTTGGTTTGGTTGATGAGGATAATATTGTGGTGGACAAGAAGGACAAGGTTGTTGGAATTGAGGATATTTGTCATAAGGATTTTGCTAACCTTGTGCCCAACATGGATTTTGAGATTGTGGAGGCGAAGGTTTCCAAGGCATGGGTGCAGTCCAATTGTTTTGTGATTTTGCATATGATTGAGTATTGAAACCTTGAGTCATATTTGGTTGTTGATTTTTTCATGGTATTTTAGCAATAAAACAAAGTGATTCAAATTGGCTTGTTCTAGCCTCATCCTGAAAAACAACTTTAAGACTAGGTATCAAAGGACATTCCTTTGTATTATAATTTTCAACACATATGATACAAATTTCTTATCAAGGGGAAATTCTCTCAAGGCATGTTTTGTTATGAAACCAACTCACAAAAAGAGAGAAAAGATAGATAAACGCCTTAGAAATAAGCCTCTTCAAGGGGGAAACCTCCTTTACATTACACAAATGAACAATTCTTGGATGATACAAATGACAAGACCTTCTTTCTATATATAGGAGTGTAATGGGTCATAATATAATCAGAGCCGCCATAACAATAATAATGTAAGAGCACAATAATAACAATATGGGGACTACATGGGCACACAAATATAATAAAGGGGTTGTACTAATAACAATAAGGGGTTACACTAGTAGTACAAGGACCGAACATGCCCCTCTCCTTCAAAAAGTGCTGTCCTCAACGCTTGAGTAGTTCTTGAAACTTCTGTACAAAATTCTTGTCTTCCCATGTGGAATCTTTAGTGGGTAAGTTCTTCCACTTGATGAGATACTTTGAAATTGATCGATTTCGTAACTATCGGGTTCTTGATTTTGTGAATGCTCCAGGTTCCAATATGATTTTTCCTTCCTCGTAAAGTTCCAGCAATATTGTTTGAACTGGGATCTTCTGCAACTTTTGAATGAGTGGCCACACTTCTTCGTCCTTTTTCCATTCATCCCTTGCTTTGAGTATCCAATCTGGTTGGATAATAGAAATAGCACAAAACAATGCTTCCACATCCTCATCCTTTATTGAGAGTGCATTTGCAACAACATTTTTCTTCCCTTTTTTGTAGATGATTTCAAAGTCATAACCCAACATATTTGTGACCAATTTTTTCTGTTCTTCTAAAGATAATCTTTGTTCTAAAAAGTATTTAAGACTATCATGATCCATTTTTACCTTGAAGTGTCTTCCCATTAGGTAAGGTCGCCATTTCTTAAGTGCATGTAATATCACCAACATTTCTTTCTCATCAATTGCTTGCTTTAGATGTAGCTGTAAAAATACCCAATCGCCTACATCAAAACTTCTTTCACTATGATGTTGATTTGCCTATTGTTTCATTCGCTTCTGCACCAAAGCAGATCCTTTAAAAGTTGGAGAACTTGTTGTTGATGCTCGATGTGATCTTTCACTGCTTGAATATTTTTCTTCTTGATATGTACTTCTATCTTGAGAGTTTGAGGAGTTGTAATTTCTTCGAATGCATTACAAGATATGGTCAGATTCATTTCTTGATGCTAGATGTGATCTTTCACTTCTTGAATATTTTTCTTCTTGATATGCCCTTCTATCTCGATAGTTTGAGGAGTGGTAATTCCAGCCAGTGCATTACAATATATGGTCCGATTCATTTCTTCTTTTTTGATGTGATCTTTCACTTCTTGAACCTTTTTCTTCTTGATGTGTCCTTCTATCTTGAGAGTTTGAGGAGTGGTAATTCTTGTCAATGCTTTACAAGATATGGTCGGATTCATTTCTTCTTTCTCTGGGGTTGGTTCCTGGTGTACATCCTTTTATTTTGATGTTTCTTGATCCTTTTCTTCATCCTCTTCATAATCCATGTAAAATAATTTCTTCTCAACACACTTATGACCTTACTGTAATTTTTATCAAAATTGTAACAAAGCCCTTTTGCTCTTTTTTTCTTCCAATTGTTGTGGCGTCAACCTTGAAGGTTGTGGAAGGATAGGAGAAACAATACTTCCATATTTATAGTTGTGAGGGGTAGACTTCCTTGTTGCAATAATTTTGCTTTGCACTTTTCTTGCCCTCTCCAATGAATCAGGTTCCCAATGATGAACCTCATGTTGAATGTTATCCTTTAAAGTCCCTATGGAGACATCAATCCTCTGCTTCTATGAAATATCATTTTCCCTTATATTCAATTTTTGAAAGTCCTCAATTTTCTTTGCCATTGAACACTTTTGTTTGAGATTTATCAATAGGCTAAAGAAGGTGTTTCTCTTTGTATCCTCGTAATGTGCTATCATTTCCTCTGTGAAAATTGACCATGTAACAAGTGTTTTACAAGAACAAAGCCCTTTATAACATAAAAATTGATCCATTTCTAAATAATTAAATGCAATACGTACCTTTTGTAACAGTGGTACGCTATTTACATCAAAATATTTCTCCATCTGTAGTATCCAATTTACCGGATCCTTGCCATCAAACTTCCTCATCTCGCTTTTTCTTGATTTTAGGAGCTTGATCTTGAAACGATTGTAACTTTGTAATTTCAGATCTCCAAGTTCTGAAATTTCGTCCTGCAATAGCCCTCTGAGTCCTCTTTCTAACCCCGAAAGTCTGATCAAGATTGGATTCTGTAAGGAAGCGTTATGTCAAATCTCCCATGATGACCCGATTATAGAATGGTTCAGTAGAGCGAACTTGTATGAAGTGCCATGTGTCACTATTTCAACCTTAGGACCTCAAACCGATACACAAAAAACTACAATCCATCCTCTTTCTGCAACGTCTTACGAAATTTCAATTTGATGCTCAGAGTTAAAGTTAGGACAATTTTCCCAAGGTCACCTGTTTAGGATGTAATTCAGGAGCTTGCAGAAACCCTAAATGTCTCAGATTATATCTCCGAAAATATAGCGAGACAAGATCTGAAATTCAGACCCGAGCTTCACCAAGATTTTGGTTCAAATGGGTTTTAATTTCAGAGTCTGAACCTTTGTAGAAAAAATATTATAGTGAAAATTCCATGATGACCTATTTGAGATGAAATTCTGGAGCTTGCAAAAACCCTAACTTCCTCAGATCATATCTCCGAAAATATAGCGATACAATATTTGAAATTTAGACGCGAGGTTCAAACCGATTTCTTATCAAATGGGTTTTTTTTAGCTTCTGAAACTTCATAACGAAAAGGTTATAGCGAAAATTCCACGATGACCTATTTGGAGCAGCGAAACCCTAGAACCCACAGCTCTGATACCAAATGTTATGAAACCAACTCACAAAAAGATAGAAAATATAGATGAACGCCTTAGAAATAAGCCTCTTCGAGGGGGAAACCTCTTTTACATTACAAAAATGAACAATTCTTGGATGATTCAAATGACAAGACCTCCTTTCTATATATAGGAGTCTAAGGGGTCACAATATAATCAGAGCTGACATAATAATAATAATGTAAGGGCACAATAATAACAATAGTGGGCTTCTATGGGGCACATTGATAACAATATGGGGACTACATGGGCACAAAAATATAATAAGGGGGTTGTAGTAATAGCAATAATGGGTTACACTAGTAGTATAGGGACCTAACATGTTTCTTCCTACATCTGGGACAAAAAATAGATAATGCAACATTCTCAAATTTTTGCTTGTTTTGTATCTTAAGAGTATCTAGTTGTTCACTAAGACTCTTAAGAATATCTGTTTTGAAATTGTCAAGCAAATTTCCTATTTCAACTCTACTTATTGTTCGAGTTGCAGATTTACTAATTATGGACATAATCGGATATCTTGGATTTTTACCAGTTCTAGCCATACCCCTTGAAATATGTATAGACAAATCATAGATTTCTCCAAATGAAAGTCGAGAAACTTCTCCTTTTCCCATTAAATTGAGAAGGTCGATCCATTCATCTCTGATGGATTTTAGCAAAAGAGCTTTTAATGTTTAATCATCTAAATTATGCATATTATCCCTTTTAATATTGTAAGAAAATCTTTCAACTAGGTCTGCAAGGCTTTCATCCTCTTTCTGTATCATATTAAAGACTTCATCCTTAAGGTTATGGGTGTGTGTTATATTCTTTCCACGACTACCCACGCGTGGGGGGAGGGGGGGAGGGGGTGTGGGGGAGTCACGGGCGGGGGACTTGGTATCCCCCCTGTACGTTGAGTCAGGTGCAGTGCCTCGAGAAATTTTTTTTTGGACCCTATATTAGGTGGGTGGACCTACCTATGGTTTTGTGCATGGATTTCACAAATTGTTTTAGGCATGATGGTTTTCTATCCATGGTATTTTGTAGATCCAATCAAGGGAACTATGGTTATGTTATAATCCAGGGTTAATGGATTGGGGTTTATGGATGCTTCAACATGTATATATATGTATTGTAGCATTGAAAGGAATATAATAAAAATCAATCTAGTAGTCCTGGTTTTGGGATCTAGGGGAAAATCTCTGTGTATATCTGTTTTATGTTTTATGTTCTCACCATTGTTTATTTTCGGTTTTTTAGAATTCGTATACAAGTTATTTCTGTACGGGGTTAAAACCTACAATGGGGCATACAATAATCCTTATATTTTTCTAAGAACACATTTTTCATTTCTTCCCATGTTCTAATAATATGTGTTCCTAATCCCATAAACCATTTAAGTGCTCCATCCTTAAGAGTAGCTGGGAATAATTTCATTTTTTGAGGATCAAGTAAGTAGTCATAAGATCTACATAGAACTTCAAACTCAAAAAGAAATGTTTCAGGGTCCTCATGTCTTAAATCATGGAAATTAGGGAGGATGGAGGGTGAGATGTTTTTCATTGTGGTTGTGGTGTCTTCATTAAAGATTGGAAATCCATAAGGATCTGGTTCTCCTCTACCACCTCCTCCTTGGCCTCTTCCACCTCCAATCTTAAGTTCACCATTTACATTGTGTACTTCTCCTTCTCCTTCCCCTTCCATTGTAGATTCTTTAGGGCTAATATAAGGTTCTATAACTGGATTGTCTAGCTCTTATTCTCGTTCCTCAACTAATGGTATATTAAAATAAGTTTCTTCTTCTTCACTAGGGACTTCTAGTTCTTGTCCTAGAAGTTGTTCTCCTGTAGAAGAGAGAAAGGTTACTCTTTCTGTTGGGGATGTAGGTTCTTCAACTACAACTTCAGTAGAAGAAGTTGGTGAATCTCTTGGTTGGATTTCATATCTATGCACCCTAGCGAGTCTATGTCTACCTGCAAATGATGGGATGTGAGTTTCAATGGATGTTTTGGCACTATGAGGTCTAGTAGGAGTGAGTGGTGTTGTTGGAATTGAACTTCTACCTCTACTTACAAATCTACCCCTAGAATCCCTTTCTCTATGCATAAATGTTTTTTATCATGTTTTAATTATGGATCTATAAAATCAATATTGAATGCACTTAAAATTATATGCAAACCAAGAATGGAATCATATATACACTTCCTCGACAACAATGTCAAAATCTTGGATAATTTAATTGACCTTAAATTCATTAATTGTCAACCAAGGTTCGTGTACTTATGAAGTGTATGTGCACCATTTATGCTAGGAATCCTATCTTCGGATGAAATTATTCTAAGTATGGGAAAATGTTAAATTTTAATTAGAGAGTAATCACACACAAGTTCTTTCTATTTAAAGTTACATCAAAACCCAAATACTTAACTGAATTGAAATCTATTGCTTGCAGAATTGAAAATTTATTTCTAATTACAAAATCTAAAATCTATTTCTAATTTCATAAAGTAAATGCTAACATTAGATTGTAGGAAAGAAATTTTAATGCTAATTGCAAAATTTAAAACACTGTTTTGCAAAAAGGAACCTCGACACTAATTGCATAAAAGGAAACTTAATTTCTAATTGCAGAAAGAAAAGAAATTAACTACAATTGCAGAAAGGAATGCTAATGTAAATACTTGCAGAAGCAAAATCAAATGAGAACTTGTAACTCCAAATGATTACTAATGTATGAAATTAACTCTAAAAATACATTTCTTCATCATCTACAAAATGAACTAAGTAATGAAACTAAATTTCTAGAAGAAAATGCATATGAAAATCAAATCTTTTTGGTTTTTCTCTTTTATGAGCACTCTGAAATGAAAACAACAATTAATTAAAACATGACTCTAATGAAACTATTCAAGGAGAAAAAATTCATGAAACTACCATGCTATGATAAAATTGAAATGGAAACAAAACTAATTATCCTTACAACTTGCCAGGGGGCCCTCCCGTGAGTGTAATTATGTCATTGATCAAATGATTATTTAGCCACGCATTGAAAACATAGGATTATATTAATTCAAAATAGAGTTTCGCAATATTGGAAATGAACCACAATGTACTTAACTTCTGAACTGTCTTTTTGGTTTCGCTTTATGGCTTTTATACAATTATTCATTAAACTAATTCAAGAGTCATATGCCAATAATAAATGAAATTGTTCTGCCATCTAAGAAGTAGATTTAAATTAGAACTTTATCTCATGATTTGTCACTGAAAGAGAAAATCATGAGGGATTCTTCTCGAATCATATCATCATAATCGAACAGGTATTTTGCACGATTGCTTGATGTTGTCGTGATCTCATGCTTATCTTCGCTTGACCGCTGCACTATCATACCCAAAGTTTGACTTTGGGTTTGACTCTTAGATATCGTTATCTCTGTAGCCTGCCAAGTCATTCCAATAGGCGGTCATCCATATGGTGAACATTTGTCATCTTCAAATACATTTCGTCCCTTTATTGATGCATTGCAACTTGTTTAATCATGGATATGGTTGTGGAATTCAATATTAGCTGTAGATTGATCAAGATTATATAATTGTATATATGTTTTCATTATAATTCATAAATAAACATAGATTCTAAAACATGGATTATTAATACCTTTTATAACTGAAATAACCTTGAGTATGCTGAGATTGCTACAAAAATGGTCACAAAAAGATAAAGGAGAGGAAAAAAGGTAGTAAGAAAGGAAACAATTTCAGACTTCAACAACACGATACATGTATAATCATAATCATAATAGTATATAAACATCATTTCAACCATTGTCCAATTATCAATGCATGACCATACCGACCACATACCATGGCCTCATGCATGATAACTATCACCATGTCAATGTATGCATAACAAAATATAAGCACTAACATGTATAACCAATGCATAACTGACATATACTCATGACAACCACATCCAATCAACGACACCATCAACTTTCACATGGCGACACAACTGCAACCATGACTACCACCATGCATACAAACCAAGCACATAGACCACAAGCATAGAGAGCACATATGAAATCGACATGTATGCATGACCAACACACCACCCATCTAGTCCAAGGGGTGAACCATGCTCTAATACCACTCAGTGGTATCAAATATCACACAAAAAGAATAGAACTAGACACCACCCAAAGAGAAAGAAACACACTCTGGTACGACTCTATAACACTGATGCAAGAGCATTCAGCTCAACATCATTATTGTATTCTAGTAGACATAGGGGGTCTTTTGTTTCAAGGAAGTTGGTTTCCTAAGTATTGAATTAATGTAATTATTTAATGTTTTGAGTGATTTTAATGAGAATAGGAATTAATTGAATATTGTGAGGCATATTTGTAAATGTTCTCGAATGTAGGAGAACATGAGAGATTTAGGATAGTTGAGTGATGAGAGGATTGAGAATTGATTGTAAATCTTAGATTAGGAGTTAGTTCATGATTTTGTGGATTTGAGAGAATCCTTAGGGATGAGAAAGAGATTTTAGGATTTTGTTGAGAAGCTTATGGATCTAAACTAGGAATTGGTTTTAGAATCCCTTTTTGTATAAATGTAAGCCTAAAAGGCATAGACAGGGGTAGACAGAGACAAAGAGAGAGAGTTAGACATTTAGCTAGTGTTTGTAAGCCTACGGGCAGATAATGAATAGAGGCCATTAAATTAGAAGATCAGGCCAAGGAGAGACAGAGAGTCTCATTATGTAATTGTTTGTTGATATATATATGCATAGAGATTCAAATTCAAATTTATATAAGTGTGTTAACGAGTATTGAATGATGAATGAATGAATTAGCGTATTCTGTGTAACAGAGAGTTGCAGGAAAAGTTTGATGATTACATAGAGAGGAGCATGACGAGGAGGATCATAATGGGTCGTTGAATCCATTAGAAAGATTAAAGCCAAAGCTCAGGAGGGAGTGTACAGTGAACCAGCCAAAGGACCAGAACCCCAAAGAAAACCCAACATCACAGAAACGCTGAAGAAACAACGTAAAATATAAGTAAACAGAGTAGCGCAGGCATAAAGTATCAATGCACAACAACCGTTAGATCTCATAGATCAACAGCCATGATTAAATCGCAAGGGTGAAACAATTGGGATGGCATCCCAATACATCAAAGGGAGGGATCAGTCTTGAGCCAAGTGCAATTGCGATAGGCGATATGTAGCTGGACCCAAAACTTATCAAATATAACCTATAACCCCATCTAGTCATGACAATCATTTCATCAAACATGTCAGAAAGATGTAACCTACATGTCATAACAACATATTTGAGCATAGGGGCCTCATACTTATATGAGATTCGTAAAGAAGCATTTTTGTCATATCAAAATAGTTGCATTATCATCTATTAGGTCATACATTCATTTTCTAATCAAAACATGATAAGAACCATACATCAAGTCTATCATAAAACATATTCATAACCAACATATAAGCAAAAAAAATAATAGGGATATAACAACCATAAGAGTCACATATGAACTAGAACATTTACACATGAAATACCAAGGAGAAGAAGCTCTTATTAATGAATGAAAAAGCCAACCAGGTCTGAGACTTCCACAAACCACCCGACCATAGATTGGTCTGAAATAAATCTTTCTTTTAGCCAATCATGCTCGTTTCATATTCCAAGCATGAATGTGGTACTCACAACAAAACCAACCAACGCTTCCTCAGGATTTACTACAATCCCCACAAGATCACTAGGCTCGAAACCTCATCAATACAATGAGGCTTTACCATGATCCCCACAAGATCACTAGGCCGTAAACAAGCATGGATGCCTCCAGATATCTCCACCTAAACCGTGAGGAATTTTTTCATCTCAACCTCTTGGCTCTTTCGTGTATCCCGCCATTACCGATCAAGGGATTCCTAGGGCTACGAGGTGTCCACCCTGTGGCCTTTACGGTGTATCTTGACATTACAGGTTAATGGATTCCCATACCTAAGCAATGGTATTCCCCTCTGAGCTTTACCGTCTATCTCGCCATTCACCGGTCAAGGGATTCCCAGGCTCAATCAAGGGTATGTAGCTTTGAGCTTTACTATGTATCCTACCATTCATCAGTCGAGGATCCCTAGGCTCAATCGAGGTGTTCACGTCTAGGATTTACCGTGTATCCCATCCTGATATTTCTAAGCCTTGTGAATAATCCTGAGACCACCCCTCAGCTTCGAGTCCATCCAACAATCCAGCTCAACCAAATACAAGAGAAACCAACACACTATGGCTATCTGGAAATGACAAGGCAAGGCTAAAGGACACTGTCACACCTGGAAAATTCCATGCCAACTACAACAAGAGAACCAAAACCACACATGCATGTACCATGCATGCCGAATCTAACAAGGAAATCATGCATACAAATAGATATATGTAAGTAATCCTGTTGTAGTTACTTGATCTTGATCTTCATTGCTCGATCTCTGCTTCCCTTTTCCTTCTTTGATCTTCCTTTGGTGTTCTTGATCCAATGCTAGAATGCTCCAATAATGCTCTAAGTGTACAAGAGTGAGAGAGAGAGAGAGAGAATAGAGAGAGAGCTCCAAAACTGAACTGACAAAACGTATCAATTGATCCGCATAAGCCTTTTTATTAATGAGGTCTCTATTTTTTTCAATTTTCCATTATTTTCCTCCTCACATGCAACCTGTGACCTTTCACCTTCGTTTTCTCCTAATTTCCATTATTTTCATAAATAAATTGCCAATTAATGCCTCACGTCTTTTCAAAGACTTTTCCATTACCTTTTCCAATTTCCTTAGCCATAATAAACCAAATGAACACCCACATTCAAATGTTTTTTTCCAACATTAAGCTTGGAATACGTGTCCCATGACCTTGGTTATTATTTTTCCTTTATTAACTTTATTTACATGGAATTTTGACCAAGGTTGTTACAAGATTTGTTCTTTGTTGGCAGTTTGGTAGTTTCAGAGTTAAATGGATCTGGGTCAATTTAATCATTAATAATTAATAGATTATAATTATCAATTTCATTTTATTTTTATTTTTATGTAATTTGACTTAGTGAAAATGTTTACATAACATTACATAACAACATCTCTTCCATATTGGGCTAGAGAGCACCTCTTAGCCCATTAAAAAATAAAATAAAAACAAAAGACTTAATCTAAATATTTTCTTTTGAATGCAATTTTTGTGTAAATAAATTATAACAAAAACTTGATAACAATGTTTTCCTCTTTTTAATATATGTAAATATTTTTATTATACAATTGTAGGTTTACTATTATTGAGTGGGGTGCCACTGAAATGTGTTTACAAGATGTAAATATTTTTTCTGACTGCAAAATTTGAGGAAAGGTTTGCACCTCTAAAGATTTGATTCCTCTTAGCACTTAACATATCCATAACTAGCAATTGCACCACATGTTGCGAATGAAACATCGTAAGGTGGTAACATAGGAAAGAGTAGCATAAAAGTCATCACAAGCAACAAATGTGAGATAAAGAGAAAGTGAGGGGCAGATCCATAAAGTATCACCTCCCAAAGCCTAAAGCAATCAAAATGTCAGGAGTTCATGGAAGCCAAGAAGAAACAGAGAACCAGAGAAGCTAATTAAGCCATGAAAGAAATTAAAGAACTCCTAAAACAAGCAAGAAATGATTCACCTATTGTATCACATCTGCCAGATATAAATTTGAGCAACAAATCTGGAATCAATATCAAGCGATTAGGGACAAAATGTTTCTGGACCAGGGAGAAAGAACACTAATCATAGAAGAGAATCCCAGACTAGATCCAATAGAGGAGCATTTTTGTCAATGTAACAATTCTCTTTTGCCCTTCATGGGCCCTTTGCTCATATGACATGGGAATCACGTCAACAATCATAATTACTGAATAGAAATCTATATAATCCCATCAGCCATGGTAATACCAACTTTGCCTTAGCGAAAAGAATATTGAGCTTAGGAGCATACAATGATGTAGACACGATTCTTAAGCATATTGAACAACTTTAAAACTGGGTAAAACAATTTGCACAAAATTCATGATAACATTGGTATCTACTATAGTCTATTTTTGTTAGTACTAATTAGATGAATATGGATCAATTTATTGCATTATTTAATTCAATTATGTATGGATCAATATATTTATCCTTTCATTATTGAATATGAATTTGAATTATATAGATATATATATTGAAAAAAAATTATATACCCTGACGTCTCTCTATCCCCTAAATTTTCCTAAAATATGAAGGTACTCCCACACGTCCCGCCTGTGCATCTCCCTGCACCCGCGTCCCTAGTTTTAGAATCTTGGTGGAACATTGCTAATAACAACTAAAACCCTAACTTTTATAACCTAAGTCACTAAGGTGACTTTATTACAAATATAAGCCTTACATTCTAACACCAAAAAGTGGGACATTCGAATGCCCACTGCAATGAATTTTCAAGACAAAACATCAAAGCTACAAACCCTTTAGCAATTTATCAAAGATTTCTTCTATATATCAATGTGAAAAAAGGTCAAATCACCATTGAGTTTTAATTTCTTAGCACATTTTTTGTTTTTATTTCATGTTTATCATTTCCTGCCTTTAACTTAGAGATAAGGACCCCTCTATCCCCCATCCCCCATGGGGTGTCTCCACATGTCCCCATAGTGCATTTCCCCACTCCCACATCCCCACATCCTAGAAACATAGTGAAACATTGATATGATCTTCGAATGAGGATTAGAAAGCAATGCTAGAAAAAAAAATGAGACGAGCTCGGATTAGGCAGTAATGCTAGAAAAAAAATAAGACAAGAGCCCAAAGAGAATACCAAATGGATCTATGAAGATTTGAAACATCTGGATTTTGAAAATTGTAATCACAAGGCTCTAATAGCAACTTGTGCAAGTTCAAGAATGAAATGTGAGAAAGCAATGAAAACAAAAATACTAACATGAAATCACACAATTACAACAAATACAAGTGTTTATTACCCCTAACAATAACAAACTCTGCTATACATTACATGTATGTATAATATTACATAGGAAACAAAATTGGTATATATATAGATTGAAGGAAAATTTTAAAAGAAGAAAAGCTAAAAGCTATTTACAATATCCAATCCATGTATGGCATCATGCACACCTTTGACTTCAACCATGATGTCACAACCAAAACTCTGACCTAAATGTCACATATGGTATTTTAAAACTAACAAAAGAACAATATATAATGGTGTTGTCCCTTAAATCACACATAACAACGATCATGAAAATTAAGACGCATCACAACATGAAACACACCACATCCCCGTGAGTACCCTTACATTAGTAAAAAATTTGATAGTTTACGATATAAGCACCCCATGTGACCATCCAATGTGCCCCATCCAAATGTCTTCCCATTGCACAAATTCCTTCTTTTCAAGAATCCAAAAAAGTTAAAATCATTATCTGATTCTTAGTTTACAAAATTGAGTATATTATCTCACTGATAGTTCACAAAGTTAAAAACATTATCCAATTGATATTGTAAAAGGTTAAATGCATTATCATGGTTACAAATAAATTGTTTTGAGCTTTTAAAATGATGCCCCTAAAACTGCTCTAGCCCCTTTCACAATATGACCAACCCTTGAACCAAAATGAGCAGAGTTAAAATTATATTACACAATGATTAAGTTTTTTTAATTATAAACCCTACTTTCAACTAAAAGTTACTTTACACTGTTTAAACTAAATTTCAACAAAATTATTATTTTAGATAAAAATACCAAAAAAATCATGTAACTTATTGGGTTTCTTTACATTTCTTCACTCTGTAAAGATGTGTTCAAAAAAAAATTACAAATTTGTTAGTATGCATGATACCATTATATTTGAAATCACCTTAACTTGGTTCTATAACTTTCTCCCAATTTTGTGTAAATATAAACATAGATGTACATATAGTCGCATTACAAATTGGCAAAATCAAAATCAAATATCTTTAAAACTATATAACCTAAAAATTTGTAAAAACAATAAGATGCAATACTTAAATCATTCTCTTTAAAAGCTATTTTTAGAAATTTTAAACTTACTAAAATTGTAAAATTAAGTGGAATCTACACAATATATTAAAAAAGGTGAAACAATATTACAATATATGTAGATTACCATACCAAAATTATTTGTCCTAAACTTCAAAACAATGAGATCCACAAACATCATTATTCATTCTAACATGTTCAAACATCATTATTCATTTTGTGTGGTGTTATTTTCTAGAGTCATCGCATTCATGTTTTTTGGAATCGACATTTCGAACCAACCTCTTGGTTCATAATCAGGATTAGATCCATGAGTGAATAAGTCAGAACTCAATAGGGTTGATAAATAAAGGCTAGAGCTGAGATGAAAAGCAACCGACAAATTTGATAATGATATAATTCATTTTTATAATTTTATTTTTATTTTTATTTTAATTTGTTAATGATTTTAGTTTTAGTTTTTAGTTTTAATTTAATATCTAGTTTTCTTTAAAGATCATTAAAATTTTGACCAATGTATTTTTGGTTTTATTTGAATGACTAGAAATAAATATTAATTAATACCCAATATCTATTAGTGATTATAAACTAACTAATAATTTTTCTATATGATTAATTAATTTTTAATAATTATATGATTAAAATGAATATAAATGATTTATTTTTTTTGGCAAATTGTATTCAATAAGTTATATGAATTATCTTTATTTTTAGCTATAATTGAATGATTAAAATGAATAATAATTAATACCAAATGATTAATATTGATTATAAACTAATTTATTATTATGCATAATAGACTAATTTTTATTATTAATTTTAAAAATGAATTTAATATTTAAATTGAATAAAAAAAATTAATCCTTTAATTTATTTCAAATTGAGGATCCTAATTTTTTTTTTTATTAATTTTTATAATTACTAGAAATAATTTGTTAATGATGTTGCAAAGTCTTTAATGCTTATTAACTTTAATATATTATTATAAATTATTATTAACTAATTTATAAAGTTTTTTATTTTAGAATTGAATATAATGATTGAGATTTAAATTAACTAAAGTTTTAGGTAAAAGGATATGTTGTCAACAAATATAAAAATCTAAACTTGAAAACAATGGGATCCACAAACATCATTATCCATTCTACCATATTCAAGGATATGTGGTCAACAAATATCAAAGGGACTTGTTAAATGTTCATTAAAAATATCGCAAAAATCTAATGAATAGAAAACCAAATGAATTCCCTACAAGTCATCTTCTTATTGCAATTTGAAATTTCAAATGTGAAATTCTAAATTAAAATATAATGTGTAAGGGTAAAACTAAATTTAATGTTTCTTGTTCACCTCAACAAAATAGAGTAACAAAGAGGAAAGCCTTGGTTGAAAGAAAATGGTGCACGCATATGCACACTTATAGGACAAGAAGCATACAATGCTATATGATAAACAATATAGCAAGTGCATGATAAACAATTATAACTCAATTTTAAAAGTATTGAGTTTATACTCCTATGTCAATGGGAGCTCAAAACATAGAACCTCAACATATAGAAATAGGTGTTAAACATTGGAATCAAAATAATTACGAAAAATCATCTCCCAAATACCAAAAGGTAACACCACAAATAGCCTTACAAAAACCATTGAAAAAATGTGAACATAATTGGAAAATTCATCAACCCATGGAAACAACTAATATGTAGTTACCACCAATGGTTATGATGGAGAAAAAGAATAAAAAAAACTCAAAGTTTATGTTTTGGCAATATAGAAAATCCCCTATAAATTACTATAAGAAACATTTCCAAAAAAATAATTTATATACTGCATAAAATATTTTGAACAGAAATATAAGAAACAATGGATATAAACCATGAATATTGAATATTAATTACTTAACAACAAAAATTCAAACATGGACATAAGTAAATTTCTAACTAAAAGATAGTTAGAAGTAAGTAGGTGTTTGAGAAAAATTATTGAGATACATAATAGTTCAAAATAATTTCAATTAAAGCTACACCATAAGTAGCCTTACAAGAACCATAGGAAGGAGGTGAAAGTAGTTTTACAATTCATCAACTCATGAATGAAGGTAATGTATGAGGAATACAACCATTTAGGATGGCAACAAAAAATTAAAGAAAAAAAAAAAAACTCAAAATTTATATTTTGACAATATAGAAAATCCCTTATAAATTACTATAAGAAAAAATTTCCAAAAAAATAATTTATATGCTACATAAAATATTTTGAACGAGCAATAGAAATATAAGAAACAATGGATATAAACCATGAATATTGAATATTAATTACTTACCAAAAAAAATTCAAACATGGACATAAGTAAATTTCTACCTAAAAGATAGTTAGATATAAGTAGGTGTTTGAGAAAAATTATTGAGATACATAATAGTTCAAAATAATTTCAATTAAAGCTACACCACAAGTAGCCTTACAAGGACCATAGGAAGAGGTGAAAGTAGTTGTACAATTCATCAACTCATGAAGGAAGGTAATGTACGAGGAATACAACCACTTAGGATGACAACAAAAAATTAAAAAGCCCTTACATCAAGTACTTCTATATGTTGCATAAAATATTTTAAACACGTGGCACTTGTCAGTTGAGCAACAAAATGGACACAACCAACGAAAATCTCCTCTGGAGAAGATAGTTGAATGTAAGTACATATTTACTCAAAAGAATAGAGATATGGATTGACAAAGGGGTATGTGTCAACTAAATGAGGAACACACATCAAGCAACCTATAGGTTAAACATAACATGTGTTAAAAAGGTTAAACATAACACTATCTTGTAAGCCATCAAAGAAATTGAACATGAAACAACATCTTCAAATATACCAAAAGTAACACCACAAATAGCCTTACAAGAACCATAGGAAGGAGGTGAAAGTAGTTGAAAAATTCATCAACCCATAAAGGAAGGTAATATAAGAGCACTACAATCACTTAGGATGACAACAAAGAATCAAAAAACCCTTACACATTTTTTTTTCTAAGTAATACTATTCTATTGAAAAGAAGCAAAATAAAAATACATCGAGGTGCCGGCCTCTACGGTGCTGAACAAAGTTATGTCAAAAATTATCAACAGACTAAATTCGACTGCCCAATGAGGGGAAACCAGTCCGAGTGAACCCAAGAAAAGCTCATGCAGGGGTCTCAAAACTTAACTTGTAAAGGCTTACACAAGGGTTCTAGATCCAAGTAATTAAAAAAAAAACGTACCAGAGGGTTCGAAAAAACAACAGAAGAAAAAAATCTCAGATAACAATCTCGTAAGGACACCTGGCGACAAGATCAATAGTCTGGACAAACCCCCTGGATATCATCAGGGGTGGGCTCTCCAACAATGCGACACGCGTACTCATACTAGTTATCATCCTCTGCTGACGTGCTGTGTGGGATTCCACTAACTGCTTGTATGCCTGCTAAGCTGCCCTCGACGGCATGTTTGTTTGACGTGTCACCCGGGATGCCTCCAACTGTCTTCGTGCCACCCACTCTGCCTTCGGTGGCATGCTTGCTTCCAGCTAGCGCCTCACCATGCAAAATTCCAATTTGCCCTGCCATCTGCTGCTTTCCTGGTTCCCTGTCATCCCTGACAGCCTTCTGTTGCTCATCACTGTTCCTTTTCTCAGGTCCAAGGTCGTGGGTCTGAGCATTCTGCTCAGCCTGCGAACTGAAATCCTCACTGAAGGTAACAGTGATAGTGGCTATGATAACTGGACGAAGCAACAAACTTTGGAAGCGAAATTGGGTTGTGTGGTGAGAGGGGTGAGAGGGGGTGGGGAGATTGGCTGTTTGGGTAGCTACGTTCACTCTTCCGGCTCCATGGGCCTGAGACCTACCTCTACCAATGTGAGTATCTGGGTATCTTTCAGAGGAGGGACCACGGGAATGAATGGCAAAAGGGGAAGAGGAAGGAGAAGCAAGTTCAGGGCTAGGCATTGTGGGGGGGACAATGCTTCCGCCTCGACTACCCCCTCTTCTACTGCGCATTTGATGGTGAGTGCGTGCCATGACTGTATTGATTTCAGAGTTTGCAGAAGGGGAGACAGAGGTATCTCTAGGATTGAAGTGGCTATTCAGAAGAGGAGCAGAGGAATTCTGAGCAAAATTCAGCGCACAGTGAGGTGTTTGGGAGAAATGGGTGCCATTTCCCAAATCAACACAACTTAAAATCCAACAATGCCTACCAGTGATGGTGCAAGAGCTCGGCTCCACAACTTGAGGGGGGCAAGAGCAATTTAGCAGGGGAGGAATGAATGAATTGTGGTTTGTGGAGGCCATAGCCTTAGGCCTGTTGCAAGTTTCTCGACTTGAGCACCAGAGTAATGGTGCCTGCAAGTCGACTGTAACATGCCATAAATTGGCATGGAAGGGGGCGCGGGTGGCCATGTGGCCTAGCTGCCTGCTGTCCTGCTGTCTAATCTTCATTAACTGCATCATAATCACCCACATCCGAGTCAAAAAGCCCTTACACTAAGTACTTCTATATGTTGAATAATTTTTTTTAAATAAGTAATAGAAATGACACTTATGAATAAGAGCAACAAAATAGACAAAATAAATATTAAATATCAAACTGATGGGTCCAGCCCTTACGACTTTCGGATTAACGATAAATACGTTGATTGGATTTTTTTATTAAACGGTGGTTGGTTGACTTTAATGCGGTGGTACTGTTGGTTTATGGCGATGAGGAAATGTGTCTAGGTTTCAGGCTTTGTTCCTTCCCGCTCCTTCTATGCCCTAAAACCCTGACTGTTCATTTCATTTGCATTGTTCGTTTTGTTGTGCCGCTATGCTGCTGGTGAGGTCTCTGATTCTGCTATATGAGGGTTTGCTCTATCACTTGTTTGAGATTTCGCTTTTACTGTGCTTGGTTTGCAATGTGGTGTGGATTTTCACCTGTGGACGATGTCTCGACCTGTTCTGTGCTCAGCTTCGAGACCTGGGTGTGAAACCCTTGGTATCGGTCTCTGTGGTCAACTTTTGCTTGGCTATACTTGTATTCTCAGTTGTAGCTTTTGTTTATTTGTCTCCCCTCCATGTGTTGGCTTCATAGGTTGATTATTTGTTTAGTTTTGTCTCAGGTTGCGGCCATGGAGTCGCTCGACTTTCAGCTTCCACTCGGCAGTCACTCGAAGGTATGCCCTCTTTCTATGCTAGTCACTTTTACTTTATTTTTATCAGGCACTGACAACCTCTGCTCCTTGTGGCAGTGAGCAACTTTGTGGCTACGACCTCGACCCCGTGGCTTCTCTGTCGGCTTACACAGGCTCGGCTCTTTCCCTAGTAAGTTCTCACAACTCGACCCTCTGTTCTGGTTACAGTCTATTAACGTAGTTGTAGTTTTCTTGTGCTTTGTTGCTGATGGCCTGGTTGTTGGCCAACGCAGGTGAGCGACGGTCTGCTCGTGGTCCTCACGCCGGGTCTCCTACACCTGAACCGGGTAGGGTCGCTCCTTGGTGTCTTTTTGTTGTTTGACTAAGGGTTCAATGTTCATAGGGTTTTATGAGTCTTAGTTGTAGTTTGGCTGGGCTATGCGGTCTCTTGTCACTGTGCCTGTGGCTCCATTTCGACTCTGCTGTCTGTGGTCACATATATATTTAAACAGTCCTGCAATGACCTCGCGGGGGTTTATAGTTCGGTCGACTCTGTTCGATTTATTGGTTGTTTGAACTATGCACTGTAGTGCTCGGCTTTTGACAAATATACATATGTATTTATGTTGTAAATTCGATTGTTTAAATTTTGAAAATGAAAATGGGAATGTGGTCGTTTCTGTACCTGAAAACTTGTCTCTATGGATAATGGCTTGCTCGTCCCTTCGTATATTTGTTCTGTTTGCACTATAGCTTGTCCAGGAGCTCTCCTCGCTTTGGTGCTTACTATTCACCTATGTGTAATTGCTTTGCTTATGGAAAAGGAAATAATTTAACAATATTCTGTAGGAATAATTCTAGAGCTGTAACAGGAATGGATTCAAATGTTTGTCTTCAGAAAATATCTCTGTGCTTTCTCTTCATTCAATTCTATGATGGCAAAAAGATTACATTAGTTATTTTCTCTTTTCATTTTGTAGAGAACACTGGACAATTAGCAAACTGCCAGTAGTTACAATATGTGGTTACATTAAATGGTTTTTGAATAACTATCTTTTCTTGCTTTGTAAATTAAAACAAATTTTAAATAAAACTTTAAAAAGTAAAAAGAAATACGTAAGCAAACATTAACATTGGCTGAGACAGCCATTCCTAGAAAATGAAAACTAATGAAACTCAAACTATTTTGAAAGAGACAAACTCCCAGCCATGTCCTTCCCTGAGCTGGATGCTCCTGCATCAGGCTCCCGAGGTAGGTGAAAATTCATGGCTCCAGTCCATGAGCTCCTCGATAGAATACCTTGCACGTTGTATCTGTCCTGCATCAAGCCACGAACTGTCCTCAATATGGCGGTTCTTCCACTTGACGAGGTACTGTAGGTACTCCTTCCTCCAAGTCCGCCTAGCCACTTGTGTGTCGAGGATTCCTTCGATTTCAAGTGGCTGAGCCATAGGCATTTGTCTCATCCACGAACTGCTCTTTTCCTAGGTGTCCCGCTTTCACTGTGCCGAACTGTCCTCTTCCATATTGGCAGTGTATGGGAATAAATATGCCACATTAAAAATGGGCGATATTCCTATACCTGGAGGCAATTGTAGTTCATAGGCATTTGTAGAAAACTTACGCAGAATTTTACAAGGTCCATTTTTTTTGAATTTCAGCTTATTGTATTCGCCCTTAGGAAATCTTTCCTTGCGCAGATGCGCTAGGACCTGATCCCCTACATTAAATTGTACCTCATGTCGTTTCAGATCTGCTTTCTGTTTGTACCTCTGACTGTTGTCCTGTAATTTCATCTTCACCTACTCATGTAGGTCGTTAATTGCTCTTGCAAAGTCTTCCCCGTCAGCACTTCTTTTCTCCAATTGTCCCAAATCCCACAGCTCATGCACTCCTCGGGGATGCATTCCATACAAGATCTGAAAAGGACTACTTCCTGTGCTTCGATTCGGTGAATCATTGTAAGCGAATTCCGCTTGAGCAAGTACACGATCCCACATTCATGAATTTTCTCCAACTAGACTCCGCAACAGGTTTCCTAAGCTTTTGTTCACCACCTCCATTTGCCCATTAGTCTATGGGTGATAAGCGGAGCTGAAATTTAACTTTATGTCCAGCTTTCCACAAGGTGCACCAGAAATGCCCTGTAAATTTCACGTCCTTGTCGAAAATTATGGACTTAGGTAAGCCATGTAGTCTGATGACTTCGGTGAAAAACAAGTGTGCCACATGGGTAGCATCACTGGTCTTTCTGTAAGGGATAAAGTGTGCCATCTTTGAGAATTGGTCCACCACCACCATGATGGAATCAAAACCTCGCTGTGTCTGGGGCAGACACAGGACAAAGTTTAGACTTACTGAATCCCATGGTTTGTTTGGAATAGGCAAGGGTGTGTACAACCCCGTTTTCTGACTATGCCCTTTCGCCAACTGACATATCTTACACCTGGTCACATACCGCTGTACGTCTCTTCGCATCTTCGGCCAGTAATAGAAATGACTGAGCTGATCCAAGGTCTTATCAATGCCAAAATGTCCATCTAGACCTCCACTATGTTCTTCCCGGATGATGTTCTCCCTCATCGAACATTCTGGGACACACAGATGTCCTCCCTTGAATAACAACTCCTCCTGCAAGTTATAGTCCAGCCACGGAATATTATTCCTCAACAATGGATTCTGGCAGGCTTCATAAGCCTCCTTAAAATCTACATTTGTTTGATACAACTCTTTCAAGTGTTCAAATCCCAACACTTGTATCGTGCTTTCCTGCAAGAGTAGAACTCTTCTGCTTAGTGCATTTGCTACCTTGTTCGCTTGACCACTTATATGCTTCAATACGAACGTAAAGCTCTGTAAGTACTCCACCCATTTGCATGTTTATGATTCAGCTTATGTTGCTGCATAACATATTGTAATGCAGAATTATTAGAAAACAAAACAAATTCATTACCCAACAGATAATGTCTCCAATGCTTCAAAGCTTGGACGACGACATAAAACTCCTTGTCATAAGACGTATACTTTTTCCTGCTTTCATTTAATTTTTCACTGAAATAGGCTACTGGTTTGTCTTCCTGGCTGAGTACAACTCCAATGGCTATACCATTGGCATCACAACGAACTTGAAAAAGTTTGTTGAAGTCAGGTAGCCTCAAAATTGGCCTCTCAGTGATCTTCTTCTTCAATATCTGGAAGCTCTTCTCTGCAGCTTCAGTCCACTAAAAAGGTTGACTTGCCTTCTTGATTGTATCCAACATAGGTGCACAGATTCCACTAAAATCCTTTATAAACTTGCGATAGAAACTTGCCAACCCATGAAAACTTCGAACTTCGAAAAGACTCTTGGGGGATGGCCAGCTAAGTATAACTACAACTTTTTCTGGGTCCATTTTCAACTCATTTTCTGTAATCACGAAACCCAAATAGACTAATTCCTTCTGAGAGAAAGTACATTTTTTTAGATTTATCAGCAACTTCTTTTGCCACAACTTCTCTATAACATATCAAACATGTCGAAAATGTTCCTCCTTGGTCTTGCTGAAAATTAGTATATCGTCAAGATACACAATCACAAATTTCCCAATGAACTCCTTCAACATTTAATTCATCAAGCACATAAAAGTACTAGGGGCATTACTCAACCCAAATGGCATCACCAACCATTCATACAACCCTTCATTAGTTTTGAAAGCTATTTTCCATTCGTCCCCTTCTCAAATTCTAATCTGGTGGTATCCACTCTTCAAATCTATCTTCGAAAAATATGCTGCCCCGCTCAAATAGTCCATCATGTCATCCATTTGTGGCAATGGAAACCTGTACCTGATCGTAATTTTGTTTATTGCTCGTGAATCTGTGCACATCCGCCACTCGCCTCCTTTCTTGGGAGCAAGAACTGTCGGAACTGCACACGGGCTTAAGCTTTCTTGAATCAGTCCCTTATCCAACAACTCTTGTACTTGTTTCCTAATCTCCTCATTGTCTTTGGGGCTCATCCGGTAAGCAGCTTTATTCAGTAAACTAGCTCCAGGGATGAAATCTATGTGATGATTGATACTCCGCTTTGGTGGCAATTTATCTGGTAGATCATCCACCACAATGTCGTTGAATTCCTGCAACATTTCCTAGATTTCTTCAGGTAAATCAGAAATTTCAATGTGCAACAGCACTGTTCTTGGTCTCCTTACAACAACATACTTCACCTTGTCATCTTCAATCTGTTTCATAAATTCTTTTCCACCCACCAGTAATACTTTTGTTCCACTAGTCTCTGTTGTTTCTTCCTCCTTGATGGGTACTAGCGTATGCTTAATCCCATCCTTAACAAACTTGTAACAGTTTGTTTTCCCATCATGAACAACTTTTCGATCATATTGCCACGATCTACCTAGCAGAATATGACACACTTCCATGGGAATGACATCACAAATCACTTTGTCCCTATACTTGCCAATATGGAATTCCACCTCACACTGCTCATCAACTAGCAGTTGGTGACCCTTCTGTAACCATGACACCTTGTAGGGAGTTGGGTGCTTTAGTCGTTTTAAACCCAATTTCTCCACCATCTCTGTTGCAACCATATTATCAGTGCTTCCACTGTCTATAATCAGTTTGCAGCATTTGCCATGTGACTTGCACACAGTCCGGAATAATGCCTTTCTTTGGGTTTGTTCAGCTGTTTCCTTTGCCGGTTTCAGCAGTACCTTGTTCAAGACTAAGGCCTCTCCTGTCTCCGATACATTCTCTACCTCTTGAGGCGGTGCCTCTGCTTCCTCTGTCTGAGCAACATATGCTCCTCTTTGACCAGCCTGTTCTCCTTCAGGACACTCAAAGGATCTGTGCCCCCACTTGTGGCACTTGTAGCACTGGTAGGCAGCTCCTCTGCCTCTGCCATTTCCCCTTCCTCTCTGGTATGGCCTTCCTCCCCTAGTGCTACCTTCCTTTTCTGTTATCCCTGAGGTCTTTGAACTACTGCCCTCTTCACTGTTGTTGGCAGTTCTTCCTCTACCAAAGGATTGTCCTTTCCCTCTACCAGTTCCTCGTCCTCTCCTGGCATTCTGCTTTCTTGTGATCTTTTCTTCTGCCTTTAAGGCACTCTAGTATGCTTCCTCTATGGTTTTCGGAGAAAGAATACTTATCTCGTCCAATATCTCCAGCCTTAGGCCATTCACAAACCTTGTTGTCTTTTCTGGGGTGTCTTCAGTATAACTAGCTCTCAAATTCACCCAATAGAATTCTTTAGTATATTCTTTCACCATCATTCCTCTCTGCTTCAAATTTTGTACCTGTCGATGCAGAGAAATCTGGTAATCTTTGGGCAAAAACCTGCCCTTCATCTTGGCAACCATTCTGGTCCACTTTTTAATTGGTAACTTATTCAGTCTCTTCTTCTCTGCTTGGACACTGTCTCACCATAAGGCCATCTGTCCTTTCAGCTTGGTAGCAGCGAATTTAACTCTCCTAACTTCACTGACCTCCTCACATTCAAAATATTTGTCCAGCTCACTAATCCAGTCCAACAACACTTCTGTGGACAAATTGCCATCATAATTCGGAATTTCAGGCTTTGGCTTACTGCTAGCCAACAAGACTGACCTTAACAATTTGATTTTAGGTCCTTCTTCATCTGATCCATTTGTTGTAACTACAACTTCTTCTTCACTATCATCCCCTACTTCCGGATCCCTTCTCCTTCCTACTTCTACTGCCGCCAAACGGGCATTCAGGATCCTAATCTCTTCCCTCAATCCCTCATCTACTACTCTTCGAATAGCTCTGCCACGACCTCTTCGTCCAGCTTCCATTTTATAAGAAAAATCAGTTAACTGAACCTGCTCTGATACCAAAATTTGATGGGTCCAACCCTTACGACTTTCGGATTAATGATAAATACGTTGATTGGATTTTTTATTAAACGGTGGTTGGTTGACTTTAATGCGGTGGTATTGTTGGTTTATGGTGACGAGGACATGTGTCCAGGTCTCGGGCTTTGTTCCTTCCCGCTCCTTCTATGCCCCGAAACCCTGACTGTTCATTTCATTTGCATTGTTCGTTTTGCTGTGCCGCTATGCTGCTGGTGAGGTCTCTGGTTCTGCTATACGAGGGTTTGCTCTGTCACTTGTTTGAGATTTCGCTTTTATTGTGCCTGGTTTGCAATGTGGTGTGGATTTTCACCTGTGGACGATGTCTCGGCCTGTTCTGTGCTCAGCTTCGAGACCTGGGTGTGAAACCCTCGGTATCAGTCTCTGTGGTCAACTTTTGCTCGGCTATACTTGTATTCTCAGTTGTAGCTTTTGTTTATTTGTCTCCCCTCCATGCGCTGGCTTCACAGGTTGATTATTTGTTTGGTTTTGTCTCAGGTTGCGGCCATGGAGTCGCTCGGCTTCCGGCTTCCACTCGGCAGTCACCCGAAGGTAAGCCCTCTTTCTATGCTAGTCACTTTTACTTTGTTTTTATCAGGCACTGACAACCTCTGCTCCTCGTGGCAGTGAGAAACTTTGTGGCTGCAACCTCGACCCCGTGGCTTCTCTGTCGGCTTACACAGGCTCAACTCTTTCCCTGGTAAGTTCTCACAACTCGACCCTCTGTTCTAGTTACAGTCTATTAACGTAGCTGTAGTTTTCTTGTGCTTCGTTGTTGATGGCCTGGTTGTTGGCCAACACAAGTGAGCGACAATCTGCTCGTGGTCCTCACGCCGAGTCTCCTACACCTGAACCAGGTAGGGTCGCTCCTTGGTGTCTTTCTGTTGTTTGACTGAGGGTTCACTGTTCATAGGGTTTTATGAGTCTTAGTTGTAGTTTGGCTGGGCTCTGCGGTCTCTTGTCACTGTGCCTGTGGCTCCATTTCGACTCTGCTGTTTGTGGTCACATATGTATTTAAACGGTCCTGCAATGACCTCGCGAGGGTTTGTAGTTCGGTCGACTCTGTTCGATTTATTGGTTGTTTGAACTATGCACTGTAGTGCTCGACTTTTGACAAATATACATATGTATTTATGTTGTAAATTCGATTGTTTAAATTTTGCAAATGAAAATGGGAATGTGGTCGTTTCTGTACCTGAAAACTTGTCTCTGTGGATAATGGCTTGCTCGTCCCTTCGTATATTTGTTCTGTTTGCACTATAGCTTGTCCAGGAGCTCTCCTCGCTTTGGTGCTTACTGTTCACCTGTGTGTAATTGCTTTGCTTATGGAAAAGGAAATAATTTAACAGTATTATGTAGGAATAATTCTAGAGCTGTAACATGAATGGATTCAGATGTTTGTCTTCAGAAAATATTTCTGTGCTTTCTCTTCATTCAATTCTATGATGGCAAAAAGATTACATTAGTTGTTTTCTCTTTTCGTTTTGTAGAGAACACTAGACAGTTAGCAAACTGCCAGTAGTTACAATATGTGGTTACATTAAATGGTTTTTGAATAATTGTCTTTTCTTGCTTTGTAAATTAAAACAAATTATGCTCGGATGCGGGTGAAACAACGTGCCATCAATGCAGGCACTTGTCTCAACACCTGGGACGAGCTTGATTTGATGGGCATACGATTTAAGGCAAGGGAGATTGGGTTCAATTCATTAACCATGTTAATAGTCATTAATAAGTTGCAGATCCGGAAGGACAGAGCCTTCAAGTCGAACGCGCCTGCTCAGAATTTGGATTGCGCAAGGATGAGGCATCCTTGTCCTCTGCCGGCGATGGAGGTTATGAACTGGCTATATAGGGGGCAGTACCAGTCACGCCAGGACCAGAGCAAGCAATTTGAAGTTCGTTTTTGGCAAGACACTTCTCCGGAGGGTCGTCTCAGGGTGGTGGAGCAGAGTTTCATTGCCCTCGCCTTAGGAAGTATGGCACGCAGCAGAGGAGTGCCTCGTCGAGGCGGTAGATCTGGTATCCGCATTGTGTATAAGGAGGAGGAGCAGCAACCTGTTGCTCCCATGGCTGCCATGGACCCTTCATCCTCCAGCTCCGAGGAGGAATTTCTGCTTATGCCGGACTCTTACCAGACAATTCGCCTTCGAATTCCTGGAAGACTCTTGCGCTCAAATGTCATTCTTAACTTTTCGGTTTATCTCTCAGAGGCGGCTCCTGCAGATCTCTCTTCATCTTCTCCGGCCTCCGAGAACCTTCAGAGCAGTGAAATTTTACTGGGGGACATGCTCGGGAGGGTGTATCGAGTCCCACGGCCCCTGGCCGCCGTCGAGCCGGATGAACAGCCTCCGCAGGCTCCGGTCCAGACGAATTCGACTCAGGCCATGTCGGTGCAGGAAATTCCGCCTCCGGGTAATGCTACTCAGGATAGACGAGAGGGCCAAGATTCGGTTCAGCCAGGTTCGGATGGGCAGCTTCGATGTGACGAGGAGCTGGTTATCTGGCTCGATTCGCCTAGTCCGGAGCTGAGGAATCCACCGGGGTCGCCCAGCCACCCTTCCTGAGTCTACTTGGTTCAGCTTCTCCAGGTTTTTGTTTAAAGTTTTCTATGTATTTGATGGTTCTCAGTCTGGTCGTTCTCAGTTCTACTACTCTGCCTCCGCTTAGCGGTTTGTCTCTAGTCAGTACTGTGTCAAAGGTTAGCGTTTGTAGGCTTTACAAAGTCTGTGTTTTGTCTGTCCGCTGTCCAAAGAACTCACATGGACAAAGTTTTGTAACTGGGTCTCACTAGAAAGATAGTCTGTTTCAGTTGTTTTTGTCAGAGGGCTGGCCACGCCCCCCTCGGATGATGTAATCTTTGTAAATATTCTCTTACCTTAATATACACTTAGACTTTACTTAGAAAAAAAAAATAAAAATAAAAATTAAAACAAATTATAAATAAAACTTAAAAAAGTAAAAAGAAATACATAAGCAAACGTTAACATTGGCTTAGACAACCATTCCTAGAAAATGAAAACTAATGAAACTCAAACTATTTTAAAAGAGACAAACTCCCACCCATATCCTTCCCTGAGCTAAATGCTCTTTCATCACAAACACCAACAAAAATCTCATCCATAGAGGATAGTCGAATATAAGTACATATTTAATAATAAAAAAATAAAAATATAGGCTCACAAAAAGGTACTACATCAAAGTTCGTATTATCAAGACGCATTTTCCATAATTGTTAAAATAACCTCAATTACAATATTGTCTCTCTTGAGAGCCAATAGACCACCAACCCCACTTGGCCATCAACAAGCTCTTTTTAATTATCAGTCATTCAATGAAACAATGTGTCCCTGAAACTTTAGATAATTGCCATTAAGAAGCACGACCACATGCATATATACGGTACACCGTCAGTCCATAGCCAAACTAACGATGTTATTACTGTTCACCTCGACCATTTGATCTTTTATCGTTTGTTATTATATTTTTCTCAAATTTTCTACCTGTACTCTAGGATCTACCTTGGGAGACCACTCAGAAGGTAAGGGTTTGGTAGTTTACTTGAGCTTAAGGTTTTGGTATAATGGAAAATTTGCAACTGCTTTGACAAAACACCCCATAGATAAGTTTCTATTTTGCATCAATGTCTTGAATTACAGCAAGTTTGATACCAATTAACATCTGTAATAATTTAGCCAACTGTTTGCTAAATGAAAAGAACAATATGTTCTCCTGTTAACTCTGTTGTGCATATTTTCTTATTTCAAATTTACCATTTTCTATGTTTCTAATATGCAATCTTTTTAAAGAGATGCAAACTATTGGTTTCTCTCGAGAGTCAAGAGACCACCAGCCCCATTTGGCCATCAACAAGCTCTTTTTGACTACTGATCATTCAATGAAACAGTTTGTCGCCGAAACTTTATACTTTTTCTGGTATCTGGTAATCAGTTGCTTGGACACACCTGAAACTTAACAATATCAGGAATCTGCTGACTTCTTTCTATGTATTCAAATTATTATATTTTCTTAATATAATCTATGATGGTTTTTCTCTCTGAAAAAAAAAAAATATACAGTACACCATCAATCCATAGTCAAAGTAACGATGCTATGACTATTCACCTCAACCATTTGATCTTTATCGTTTGCTATTATATTTTTCTCAAATTTTCTACCCGCTACATGCTCGTATAAGCTGCAAGATCTACAAATGTGTAAATAAAAAGATTTATCACTGAGAAAATTTGCCAAACATTTTTCCCTCCAAACGTATTTATCATGTTTGAGACCCTTACATTTCACCAAGAAGATTTATGCTTAATTGGATTCCAAATGAACTTCTCATGTTTAAAACCCTTAAATTTCACCCAAAAAATTGATGCTTGGTAGGGTTTTAAATACAATTTTATAACCAAGCGTTCCAGAGAGAATATATAAAGTGACATACAAGTTTACCACAACTGTGCTACCGTAAGCACTTCAAAAACCAAATTGATTGATCCTTGTAACTGACATGCATTTTTTCAACATTGAACTTCTTAACAGGAAAATTAGCATACTTCTTAACAGGAAAATTAGCATGCATAGAACCACAAATTGTAGCTTTTAGCATAAAAGCTGGTAAAATCTACATCTTATTGGCCTCAAAGCACTCTCCGAGGGAATGCATATGCCTCAGCATCTATCATAATAGCCAAGTCTACTTCCTTATCATAATTCAGGAAGGCAACCTAGCTATTAAAAATCAGAGAAAAATTCCAACGGTATGGTTGCTGGAGGTACCATTGTTGATACACACTTGAACTGCAGCAAAGGGCACTATGTTAGGATGAAGATAAGATTCGGTTAGGTTAGCACTACTTCAATGTTGAATGTCAAGTGCCAATCTCAACTCACTGAAAGAAAATTGCAATATTTGGAAACTATGAAAATTAATTACCTTATGCTGGCCATATTTTTCACGAATTGCAGGTAGGTCACACTCTTGTCTGTTACATTGAAGATCATGCAGTTCTTTTACACAAATTTGGAGCTCTGATGATTGATATCTTGTGTAGTGTTTGAGAGTAGGCGTCTGCATGTGTATATATATGTCAATTTTCATTGTGAAAAGGAAAAGATTAAAGACAAAAGAGTTCTTTAAAATGAATGGCTTACTAAAAACATACCCATGGTTTTTTAGTTGGATCCAAAGTAAATTTTTCTAGAAATACAGCAGATGCAACTACTAAAGATGGCAGATACCCAATAAAATTATACTCTGGAAGGGTCAACTCTGCAAGATAATTTGTCAGGAGCTCCAGCTGCTGATATTGAACCTGTAATACACACGATAAGCGTGTTATGATTTGGTAAATGCGAGTTTATTTACAGGCATTCTTATTTCTTTCCATTAATATATACAACATACCTGATGACAAACTTGAGCTGCTCGAATAAACCGCCTTTAGTATTTGAAGGGTTTCATGCAAACAATAGTTGACAGCCCAGTTAATCAAGATTAAATTTGTATGAATGTTCCAATGGTAGAAAAGCAGGTTACATCTTAACCATTACAACCTTTTACAGCAAAATCAATCACCTGAGAAAACTTTTTATAGTTGGTGACGAAAGCTCAAAAATGAAGATGTTGTAGAACTTGTGATTCCATTTTCAATACCTGCATAATGCAACGAATAATATAAATTAAAACTAGATAAGTTGAGGAAATAAAACATACAATTGTTTAAAATGTAACGTGATAAACCTCATCTCGAAAATAGGTATTGTAAGTTATATAGCATAATTCTTCAACTTGGGGAGCACATATCTCCTCCGAAAGCAATGTGCAAAAACATGTCCAATAGTCAGTTCTTTCCAGCACATCAAACATTAGGAATACTTAAGAAAACATGGCAACAAATGACATATTACTTACATTGCAATTAACATGCAAGTGATGCCCAACAATTGCAAACGTTGTCTATTTACTACATTTTTGGAAAGGTACCGGTCAATATAGGAGACTGTCAAATACAATGTATCTGGAACAAGTTTGTATTACTCAACAACCTACAAAAGACAACAAGTTATTAACTACTATGATTAATAATTTAATGGAAACAGGGAAAACGCACAAAGATTCACCTCCACAAGCGAGTCAATTAGAATTCCTTGCATGTTGGCATTTATATCTTCCTAGACCTCTTCCAGATAGTTAGTTGCCTAAGGTGAAAACAATCCCTCCATAAATTTATAGAAATGATAGCCCCCACCTGCAACACTGATTCTCACTAACATTAATCAATATAGATCTTCTCACTAACAGTCTCACTATTACCTAGAGTTTGATGTGCATTACTCTGCAATTTGGCAGTTGGGACACTCACCCCTTTTGATGTAGCCGCAGAATGCACCATTGTATTGGTTTTGACAGTTCTTGTAATTTCAAAAACATCTGGACAGTAATCATTAAAGGCTTTCTCACTAACATTCTCACTATGACCTGGAGTTTGATGTGCATTACTCTGCAATTTGGCAGTTGGGATACTCACCCCTTTTGATGCAGTTGCAGAATGCACCAATGTATTGGTTTTGACAATTCTTGTAATTTCAAAAATGTCTGGATATAATCATTTAAGGCTTTCTCACTAACATTCTCAGTATGACCTGGAGTTTGATGTGCATTATTATTCTGCACTTTGGCAGTTGGGATATTCAAACCAAACAACATGTCAATGTTGGAGATACTCGTGATGTTCACTAATTCACCAGTTAGACCTTTGGATGTAGCTTCAGTATGCTTTAGTGTCTATGTTTTCACAGTGCTTGTCATTTCAGGAACATCTAGATAGTAGTTAGTACATGGATTTCCACTTGCATTTTCATTATGAATTGATGCTTGATTTGTTTGACTCTGTGCCCCAACAGGTGGGCTATTTAAATTATATACCGTGTAGATGCTCGAGATGCCTGCACTGTTCACCAAGTTGTCAGGTGGAATTTTCTTGCAGTATGGTCTAATGTATTCGTTTCCACAATTCTTGGCATTTGGCCATGGGCAAGCACGTGCACAACCTGAGTGCCAACATTATATTATATATCAGGACAAAGATACAGATTGCTAGGTGATGTACAAAAAATGGGAATATTGAAAACCCTAACCAATCTGAACATGTATCTTTATGTATGGTTATATCAATCTATGCTTCATATCAGATATATAAATTTATACATTTATATGATACATAAATCTTTCAAAAGCTGAATGTTGATCATCAATTCTGTCTGATAGACTGAACTCTAACTGGAAGACGCTTTTCAAACTCCACAAATGAGAAAACGAGGAGATCTGGTGACTTAATACTAACATAGTGTTTGTAATGCTTGAATTTTGCAAGTCAGATCTCTTCAAAATAAAAAACCAACATACCTTTGTATTGGACATTTAGCAGGGCTTTCCTGTGAACAAAACACACCTGTGTTCATTGTTGAATCAAACACTCAAAGGCTGATAGAATGCTAGGGTTTTGTTTTATATTAAACTTTTTTAATGTTTATGAACAGGCTCACAAAGCGTGGAAGTAACTAGAAGGCTACAGAAAGAGTCTAGCTCGTGTTGAAGTCATATTTGAAAAGTTTAAGACAATGATGAGGGGATGCGGCCATTGCACAAGACAAGAACTTTGGGACTTTTGGGACCAAAAGTTGACTCTATAGATTTATACAATGAGAAGATTAAGGATATGTCAGCCAAGTTGGAAACAAAAAAAATGTTACACTGATAGAGAAATGGGTTGCAACAACCTTTATAATTTTCAACGGCATGCCTACTACAGCAGGTGCATCTCAGGTTGTGCATTCACAATTCACATATAGATGAGTATAATGGCTACTCCTGAGCCTCGTCAAATACTGTGGAAAAACCTTGCCATGCCCTTCTATCAGAGGATGATTCGAGAGAAGATTGTATACATTATTGTGTTTCTAGCTATTGTTTTCTACATGATTCCCATCACCTTTATCTCTGCACTTACAACCCTTGATAATCTAAGAAAACTTCTTCCTTTTTTGAAATTGGTTGTGGATAAAAAATCACTTAAAAGCATCCTTGAAGCTTACTTGCCTCAGCTTGCTCTGCTTGTCTTTCTGGCTTTCTTGCCCACAATTCTCATGATTCTCTCCAAGGCTGAAGGGATTCCTTCAGAAAGCCATGTAGTGAGAGCTTCCTCTGGAAAGTATTTTTACTTTATCGTGTTCAACGTTTTCCTGGGAGTTACATTAGGTGGCACCTTGTTTGAGTCCCTCAAGGCGATTGAAAAGCAACCTAACTCAATCATTACGCTGCTTGGCAATTCTCTTCCTCCCAATGCTACCTTCTTCATTAGTTTTGTTGCACTCAAGTAAGTTGGGTTTCCCTTCCCTTCCAATTTAATGAAATTGTTTTCTAGTTTTCAGTCTCTGAAAGAATTCGTTGTTGGTTTGCTATGGATGAGATGGGTTTTGTTCTTCAGGTCTTTATGTCTAATTTCCTTCATATGTTAATTGTCCTTTTAAACAGGTTTTTTGTAGGCTATGGGCTTGAACTTTCTCGCTTGGTGCCGCTAGTGATATACCATATCAAGAGGAAATTTCTTTGTAAGACTGAAGCAGAGGTGGAAGAGGCTTGGGCTCCTGGTGGTTTTGGCTATGCTACCAGAGTTCCAAATGACATGTTGATTATCACCATTTCTCTATGCTATTCTGTTATTTCTCCCATGATCCTTCCTTTTCCCTTCGTGTACTTCATTGTGGGATGGTTTGTGCTTCAGAATCAGGTGACTCTCTCTCTGTCTCACAACTTTCTTTGTTTTTAACAAATGGAAATTGGTGCCCCCAAATTCCATATGAACCAGACTTGTGATAATAAGATAAGCTAAAGAATGGGTTGAGGCTCATATATGCATTGCTGCTCGCCACACTGAAATTTTTTGCTGGCCACAATGAACAATCCAACAGCCACAATTGAGAAGACAACACTTGCAACAACTCCAATGATCAAAATTGCTGAGATTTTTTCCCTTGTAGAAGTGACAGGAGAATAACTGAATCGCCCAGTAGTATAGACTAAGAGATCAGGGTTTCCTGTAGGCTGTATCAATAATTATCAAGCCTTTTGGAGAATTTGGAAAGTTTGGAAGGACGTCGGTTAATCTATTTTTTGAAACGCTCAACAATGTAAGACTGCCCATAGCTATTAAGGAACTGGGAACTTCTCCAGTCAAATTATTGTTGGAAAGATCCAAAATTTCTAGCGTGATCAAACTGGAAAGAGAACTTGGGATTTCCCCCTGTAGATAATTGCAGTTGAGATTGAGTTGAATTTGCAACTTTGTGAGGGATCCAATTTCTTATGGAATTGTTCCACTTAGATTGTTGTTACCCAACTAGAGCTCTAACAAGGATACAACGCCTTGAACATTATTTGGAACCTTTCCTGTTAAGTTGTTGTTTTGTAGTCGCAAATTTTGCAGCTTCTTAAGCTGGAAAACTTCTGGGGTATAACCCCTGGTAGAAGATTGCCACTCAAATCGATAAATGAAAAAATTAGATAAATTTGACAATACACCCGGAATGATTCCATTAAAATGATTATTCGACAACTTCAACACTTGCAAATTTTTTAGTGAAGCCAGCAGATTGGTTAATGGGCGTGTCAATTTGTTGTGGCCAAGATCAAGTAATTGAAGACTGGTACATTTCGCTAGTTGCGGCGGAATCTGGCCATCTAGTAATTGTTATTCATTTCTAAGTATGTCAATCCACTCGCATTCCCAATTGAAGAAGAGATACTTCCATTTAGAAAATTATTTCTTACTCGCAGCCTAAACAACATACTCGAGAAATTCTGAGGAATCTGTCCGGTGAGCAAATTCTACGTGAGATCCTATGTTACCAAAAACGAGAAACAACAACGGTAGGAGAAACGATGTTTAGAGGTTTAGCATTCAAGAAACGAGGAGGAAAAAAAAAAAAAAAAAAACAAACAAACACAAACACACATTTTTTTATGAAAAAACATAAAACAAAACATGTATTATCTAAACACCTTACAAGCTTCAAGCATCAAGATTGTCTATGGGATCATAAAAATTACATTGCAATGTCACAAATTAAATTATAAACATAACTCCATGACAAACAGAACATGGAAGATATGACACCGGAAACATTGATGGAGACATGCTTATATGAAATAATGAGAAACCAACACATACAATGTAATATAATAACACATTAAACATTATATCTAATATTTCAACTTTATAATATATCTATATCTATATCTATATCTATATATATATATATATTCTTTTTTTAATTTTTGTAAATATGTTTTCCAATTACTTTTGAAATATCATTACAAATAATTGGAATAGAATAATTAATTTGATTAAACTTTTATAAATGCCTTAAAAAAATTTCATGATTGTGAATTTAATTATGTATTAAAAATATACTTTATATTAGGAAATATAACAATTTTAATAAAAGCATGAACAATTCAAATTTACAAAACACAATAATTAGCCTGGCCTATAAAGGGATCCCTGTCATCTATGCCATTTTATAAATTAGTCCATTGTTAGACGAATGATGTATGTTTGTAGTCTAATAAGTTTTTCAATGATTGTTGTAAATTATAGCACCAAAATTGAAAGGAAAAATAGGAATTTTACTGCTCTTGATCACTAACCAGTGATTAAGAGTAGTAGTTTTGTAGCAAAGCATCCCAACTTTAGAGAGAAAAATGTGCAAGTTCCAGTGGGTAGTATTAACAACTCTCCTTATACAGGTTCTAGTGGGTAGGATTAACAACTCTCCTTGAAAAGCACAAAAAGAAGCATGTTCTACAAATATATCAGCTATAAATCCCATAAAATTGAAGCATTCAAGTAATGCAAACTCTAAAACAGAAACCACAAATCCTGCTAGAGTCTAGAACTCTTCAACAAAATCTATTTGTAATGGATTGGAAGTAACAATATCTGGTATCGTGGAAAATTCATATGAAAATGGACAAAATTGTGAGCAAAAATGTCGATATCTTGTGATAAAATATCAACAATTTAGCCAAATGGGTGCTGGCCGTTGGGCATCATGATTTGAAAGATGGAGATACATTTAAAATATATGCACTTGTTAGCATTCAGAAACACCTCAATAAGGCAAAAAAAAAAAGCAAATAAATCATGAGCCTTTTAATTATCTTACCAAATATTTATGAAGCTAACTGACTGGGGCGAGAAGCTAACTCAGGCTCCTTGGCACACTCACTTTCTCCTCTCCTGTAATTGGATCTAATTTTCCTCCTCTCGTCTACTCAGATTCAATCCAAGCCTCAGTTGCATCTACTGAATCTACTCTCCTCTCCGCAACTTAAATCCGCCCCAGAAGTTTCTTTACCGGAAAATGAAACTAGTTTGCTTAGAGTACCTTTTGCCTTTTGCATGCAGTTTGTTTTTGGAACAATAGTTAGAAATTGCTTTACCGCAAAATGAAACTAGTTTGCATGTAGTGCCTTCTGCATGCAATTTGTTTTTTGAACCATAGTTAACGGGACTTTGTATGAGTTTGGATAGAAAACCGTGAAACCGTGGAGAAACCAGGAGAAACCAAAAATTTGCAGGGAAAACCGAAGAATGTTTTGTATTAGGCCGCTGTAAGAAATGAATCATTTCTTAAAAACCAGTTTCTCACCGATAAAAACGAGAACAGCCGTACAAACAACGTTTTCGATGCCATCACGTTTCTATTGTGTTTTTTAACAGGAACGGTGGCTACAGTCTCGTTTTTGGTAACATAGGTAAGATCCAGTTCTTGCAAGTTTCTCAAAGAAAAAAGTTCTGGAGGAATGCTTCTCCTTAACCAATTATAGCTCAGATCCATAAACTGTAATCGTTTGAGGTTAGCTAAATGATGAGGTATGCTTCCAGAGAGATGATTCTGATTCGATGAGAAGTGAGTTAGACAAGAGAGATTACCCAGTGTTTCAGGAATCTCTTTAGAGAATTTATTGGCTGACACATTCAAGACTCTTAAATTGGAGAAGTTCCCAATACTATCAAGGATGTTTCCCTTCAACATATTGAAGTTGGGTCTAGAAAATCCAAATTGATATAGTTTGCAAGCTCCAAGGGAAATTACCCCACAAAAAATTTATGAGAGAGATCTAATTTCTCTAACTTCAGTTGAAATCCCAACAAGGAAGGGATTGAACCATTGGATTGATTGCATGTCAAATTGAGTACTATGAGGTTTGTCAAACTCTAAATTTGTGGGCCAAAGTATTTTCTTAATATATTGTAAGAGACATATAGGTACTATGGGTTGCACATCCGTGCAAGCGAAGGAAGGGAGTCTAGCATAAAATTGGAGCTAATGTTAAGGGAAACCAAGTTGGTGCAAGCTTGGTTATCATTATTAGATGGGGTTGACAGCGCATTGTTGGAAACATCACAGACTTGAAGTTGGCATATAGTCTGCCAAGAATTGACTTGAAGTTGGCATATAGTCTGCCAAGAATTGCCATTCAGCCCAAAACCAGACATATGAAGCGCAATGTTATGAAACCAGCTCAAGAAAAGATAGAAAAGATAGATCAACACCTTAGAATTCAGCTTCTTCGAGGGGGAAACCTCCTTTACATTACATAAATGAACAATTCTTGGATGATTCAAATGACAAAACCTCCTTTCTATATATAGGAGTCTAAGGAGTCACAATATAACCCAGCCGACCTAACAATAATAATATAAAGCCACAAAAATAACAATAGAGGTATTCTATGGGGCACAGTAATAACAATATGGGGATAATAGGGGCACAACAATATTAATAAGGGATGCAACTACAATATTAATGGGGTAATCACTAGTATTAGAGGGACCCAACATGCCCCTCCCCTTCAAAAAAGTGTTGTCCTCAACGCTTGAGTAGTTCTGGATGCTTCTGTATAAAATTTTCATCCTCCCATGTGGAATCTTTAGCGGATAAGTTCTTCCACTTGATAAGATACTCAGAAATTGATCGATTTCGTAGCTGTCGAGTTCTTGTTTCTGTGACTGCTTCCGGTTCCAATATAATTTTTCCTTCCTCGTCAAGTTCTGGCAATATTGTTTGAACTGGGAGCTTGTCGCCTATAACCTTCTTTAAACATGAAACATGGAAAACTGGGTGCAATCGAGAAGCTGCAGGAAGCTCCAATTTGTATTCCATAGTACCAATCTTTTGCAACACCTTGTATGGACCATAATACTTTGGTGATAATTTATTATCCTTCTTAGCTTGCTTGAGGGACATTTGCTTATATGGTTGTAGCCGTAGGAATACCCAATCACCTACATCAAAACTTCTTTCGCTGCGATGTTGATCTGCCTGTTGTTTCATTCTATTCTGTGCCAACACGAGGTTATCCTTTAAGAGTTGGAGGACTTGTTGTTGATGTTTGATGTGATGTTCCACTGCTTGAACCTTAGAATTTTCTCTTAAATATGATGTGATGGATGGTGGCTGATATCCATAAAGTGCCATAAATGGGGTCATTTTTGTTGTTGTATGGAAGGAAGTGTTATACCACCATTCAGCTAGAGGCAACCATTTGACCCATTGTGTCTGTTTATCAGATACAAAGCAATGAAGATATCCTTCCAAACATTTGTTTACTATCTCAGTTTGCCCATTAGATTGAGGATGATAAGATGAGCTATGAGCTAACTGAGTACCAAGACAAGAAAATAATTATGTCCAAAAATTTCCAGTGAAAATGGGATCTCTATCACTTACAATAATCTTTGGGTTTCCATGTAGCTTTTGAATTGTTTCCATAAATGCAGTAGATACTGTATTGGCTTTAAATGGATGTGATAATGCACAAAAGTGTGCATACTTGGTAAGTCTGTCAACTACCACCATGATGACACTCTTTCCCTCAGACTTGGGTAAACCTGTGATAAAATCCATTGGAACCTCCTCCCAACACTGGCTTGGAATGGATAAAGGTTGTAATAGATCTGAGGTCTTAATTGTTTCAACTTTATTTTGTTGGAAAACCAAACATTATGCCACAAGCTTTTGAATATCTGATTTAAGGCCATTCCAAAAAAATTTCTTCTTAACCCTGTGGTAAGTTTTTAAAAACCCTGAGTGCCCTCCTAAGGGAGAAGTGTGCAATTCCATAAGAATCTTTTGTTTTAGTTGGGAATTCTTACAGAGGTATAAGCGATCTTTGTACCATAAATAATCATTTTGCCAGCTAAATGTATCAGACGTACTGGAATCTTGTTGTAACTTTTGAATAAGTTCCCACACTTCTTCGTCATTCTTCCATTCCTCCCTTGCTTCGTTTATCCAATCTGGTTGGATAATAGAAATGGCGCACAACAATGCTTCCACGTCCTCATCATTTCTTGAGAGTGCATCTGCCACCACATTTTGCTTCCCTTTTTTGTAGATGATTTCAAAGTCATAACCCAACATCTTTGTGACCCACTTTTGTTTCTCTTCAGAGGATAATCTTTGTTCTAAAAAGTATTTAAGGCTATCATGATCTGTTTTTAACTTGAAGTGTCTTCCCATTAGGTAGGGTCGCCATTTCTTAAGTGCATGGAGTATTGCCAACATTTCCTTCTCATAAATAGCTTTGTGTAAAAACTTTCCCTTGATTGAACGACTTTCAAAAGCAATGGGTCTTTCATCTTGCATTAAAACAGCACCAATTCCATTTCCTGAAGCATCACATTCCACAATAAAGGTTTTTGTGAAGTCTGGTGTAGCTAAGACCGGTGCTTGGCACATTGCCTCTTTAAGATGTTCGAAGGCCTTTGTTGCTTTTGGAGTCCATGAAAATACATCTTTCTTCAATAATGTTGTTAGAGGTGCTGCTATTCTCCCATAATTCTTAACAAACTTGCGATAATACCCTGTCAACCCAAGAAATCCTCGCAGATGCTTTATGGATGTGGGGATTTTCCATTCCTCAATGGCTTTAATTTTGTTAGGGTCTACCTTAACTCCTTCATGAGATACAATATGACCAAGATATTCCACCTCTTGTACTCCAAAGAAACATTTGGATCTTTTTGCATATAATTGTTTCTCCTCCAATAGTTGTAGCACTCTGTCAACATGTTCAACATGATCCTTCCAAGACTTGCTGTAGATTAGTATATCATCAAAAAATACTAACACAAATTTTCTAAGGAATGGTTTGAAAATGGAATTCATTAAACCTTGAAATGTTGAAGGTGCATTGGTAAGGCCAAAAGGTATGACCAAAAATTCATAATGACCCTCATGAGTTCTAAATGTTATTTTCTGAATGTCTTCAGTCTTCATTCTGATTTGATGATATCCTGAATGAAGATCCAATTGGGTGAAGTAAATTGATCCATGCAATTCATCTAGTAATTCATCAATGACAGGAATGGGAAACTTATCTTTAATAGTGAGCTTGTTGAGCTCCCTATAATCCAGACACATGCGCCATGATCCATCCTTCTTGTGCACTAATACTACTGGAGCAGAGAAAGAACTTTGACTTGGTTGAATTATACCAGCCTCTAGTATTTCTGCAACCATACGTTCAATTTCACTCTTTTGGGCATAGGGATATCTGTACGACCTAATGTTTGGAGGAACACTTCCTGGAATTAGATGAATAACATGATCATGATCACGAATAAGTGGGAGACCTTTGGGAGTCTTAAATACCTTGGAATGATTGTTCAAGACTTTTTGGAGATTTGGAGAAATAGATGATTCCAATGTGGAAACATCTAGCGAACATAATTGTGCAATTATACCCCTTTGTTCCTTTTTTAGAAGCTTTGTTATACCGTTAGAGCTGATTATCTTTCTTGGTTTCCCTGCAATACCCCTTAATTCAACTTCCTTTCCTTCCACAGAAAATTTCATGAAAAGTTCTTGAAAATTAAAAGCTATTGTACCCAAGGATTGTAGCCATTGGACTCCTAATACAACATCAACACCTCCCATTGGAATGGAAAGCATTGGGCTAGTCAATACATATTCTCCTATCAATAGCTTGATATTATGGCACTTTCTGGAGCAATTTATTGTTCCTCCATTTGCAACCATCACTTGACACTCCGATGCTGGATATAAAAAGCAATTCAATTATTTTGCTACCTTACAATCAATAAAATTGTGGGTACTTCTTGAATCAATCAACACTATTACCTTTTTCTTCTTGATTTGTCCTTCTATATTGATGGTTTGAGGAGTGGTCATTCCAGCCAATACATTACAAGATATGGTCGGATTCATTTCTTCTTTATCTAGGCTTTGTTCCTGGAGTATATCCTCTTATTTTGACCTTTCTTGCTCCTTTTCTTCTTCCTCTTCGCAATCTATGTAGAATAGTTTCTTCTCAACACACTTATGACCTTTAGTGTATTTGCTATCACAACTGTAACAAAGCCCTTTTGCTCTTTTTTCTTCCAATTGTTGTGGTGTCAACCTTATAGGTTGTGGAAGACTAGGGGCAACAACACTTCCATCTTTATAGTTGTGAGTGGTATGCTTCTTGGTTGCCATAATTTTGCTTTCCATTTTTCTTGCTAACCTGAATGCCTTCTCTAATGAATCGGGTTCCCAAAGGCGAACATCATGTTAGATATTATCCTTTAAAGACCCTATGAACACATCAATCTTATGGTCCTCTGGAATATTTTTTACCCTTATGTTCAATTTTTGGAACTCCTCGATGTGCTCCATTATTGAACCCTTTTGTTTGAGACTTATCAATTGGCTAAAAAAAATGTTGCTTTTTGTATCCTCATAATGTGCTGTCAATTCTTTCGTAAAAATTGCCCAAGTGATAATTTGTTTACGAGAGCAAAGCCATTGATACCACACAAACTGATTTGGTTCCAAATATATAGTTGCAATATGTACCTTTTGTGTGTTTTGCACATTATTGAGATCGAAAAATTTCTCCATCTGTAATATCCATGTTGTGGGATCCTTGCCATCAAACTTCCTCATATCAATTTTTGGAATATGGTGGGTCTTCGATCCCACATTAGATTCTATGAAATCATGATTAACATTTCTTTTGTTTGCATCATGAGTTTCCTTTACAACCTTTTCACCATTAGTAAGTATTTCTTGTAGAAAATTTTTCAAATCTGTCTTCAAATCTGCCATGTCTGTATTCAAATCTGTTTTCAAATCTGCCATGTGTCTCTTCAAATCATCCATCTTAGCTTCCATGCCATTTATCTTAGATTCCACGCCATTTATCTTAGCTTCTATTAGCTTTTGTGAGCATGACATTTGTTGCACTTGTTCTTGTAACTTTGATATATCATGTAGCATTTCTTCCTCTTCTTCATGAGTCATGCTAGGACTTTCAGGTTGCTTACTAGGTGTTTGCATTTTCTTTCCTCGGGGCATCCGTTACCGATAATAATGCTCTACTATGCCCTTTGAATTCCTTCAAAATAAATTTTCAAACAATCTTAAGCAAAAATTTAAAAGAATCTACACACATTTTTTTACTTTGTAGGAGCTCGATATTGCCTCTGATGTATCTCTGTAATTTTGGATCATCAAGTTTTGAAATTGTGATCTGTAGTAGCCCTTTGTGTCCTCTTTCCAATTCCACCAATCTGATCCCAATTGGATTCTCCAAGGAAGAGTTATGTCAAATCTCCCACAGTGACCTGATTATAGACTACTTCAGTAGAGCCAACTTGTACGACGTGCCACGTGTCCCTGTTTCGACCTTTGGCTCTAAAAAAGATATACAAGAAACTACAGTCCATCCTATTTCTGTACCTTCTTACGAAATTTCAATCCGATGCTCAGAGAGAAAGTTATGACGATTTTCCCCAGGTCACCTGTTTGGAATGTAATTCAAGATTTTGCAAAAAGACCAACTTCCTCAGCTCATATCTCTGCATATATAGCGCAAAAAAATCTGAAATTCGGACCCGAGATTCAATGCGATTTCTTCTCAAATGGGTTTTTTTTTTTTAGCTTCTAAAACATCGCAGAAAAAAAGTTATAGTGAAAATGCCACAATGACCTGTTTGGAGCAGCGAAACCCTAGAATCCAAACCTCTGATACCAAATGTTATGAAACCAACTCAAGAAAAGATAGATCAATGCCTTAGAATTCAGCCTCTTCGAGGGGGCAACCTCCTTTACATTACATAAATGAACAATTCTTGGATGATTCAAATGACAAAACCTCCTTTCTATATATAGGAGTCTAAGGAGTCACAATATAACCCAACCGACCTAACAATAATAATATAAAGCCACAAAAATAACAATAGAGGGATTCTATGGGGCACAGTAATAACAATATGGGGATAATAGGGGCACAACAATATTAATAAGGGATGAAACTACAATATTAATGGGGTAATCACTAGTATTATAGGGACCCAACACGCAATGACACTACTCCCATTGGTAGTGAAATTCACACCACTCCATCCACACGGGTTATCAAACTTTGAGTCATCCATGAGGGTATGTAGGCTGACAGGTTTTTCATCACTTGTCTTTGTTGGTTATCAATAAAATTCCAGAATCCAAACATGAAAGAATGAATAGGAGACTGAGAAGGGGAGAACATCTCCAATAATGCCTCATTTTTCACAGCAAATAAATGAAGAATGCATGCAATCCCTACTTAAACCTATTTGTTGGGCATCAATCTCGTGCATTCATGAGATGGGTTTTTTTCTTCAGGTCTTTATGTCTAATTTCCTTCATATGTTAATTCTCCTTTTACGCTTGGCGCCGCTAGTGATATACCATATCAAGAGGAAAATTATTTGTAATACTGAAGCAGAGGTGGAAGAGGCTTGACATCCTAGTGGTTTTGGCTATGTTACCAAAGTTCCAAATGACATGTTGATTATCACCATTGCTCTATGCTATTATGTTATTTCTCCCATGATCCTTCCTTTTCCCTTCATATACTTCATTGTGGGATGGCTTGTACTTCGGAATCAGGTGACTCTCTCTCTGTCTCACGACTTTCTTTGTTTTTAACAAATGGAAATTGGTGCCCCAAAATTCCATATGAACCAAACTTGTGATAATAAGAGAAGCTAAGGAATGGGTTGAGGCTCATACATGCATTGCTACTCACCACACCGAAATTATTTTCTGGCCGCAATGAACAATCCAACAACTACAATTGAGAAGACAACACCTGCAACAACAACTCTAATGATCAAAATTGTTGAGATTTTTTTCCTTGCAGAAGCGACAGGAGCAGAACCGAATTGCCCAGTAGTATAGAGACCAGGGTTTCCTGTAGGCTGTATCAATAATTATCAAACCTTTTGGAGAATTTGGAAATTTTGGAAGGACACATGTTAATCTATTGTTTGAAACGTTCAATAATGTAAGACTGCCCATAGCTATCAAGGAATTGGGAACTACTCCAGTCAAATTATCGTTGGAAAGATCCAAAATTTCTAGCGTGATCAAACTAGAAAGAGAACTTGGGATTTCCCCCTCTAGAGAATTGCAGCTGAGATTGAGTTGAATTTGCAACTTTGTGACGGATCCAATTTCTTGTGGAATTGTTCCACTTAGATTGTTGCCACCCAACTGGAGCTCTAACAAGGATACAACGTCTTGAACATTCTTTGGAACCTTTCCTGTTAGGTTGTTGTTCTGTAGTCACAAATTTTGCAGCTTCTTAAGCTCGAAAACTTCTGGGGGTATAACCCTTGATAGAAGATTGCCACTCAAATCGATAAATGACAAATTAGATAAATTTGATAGTACACCTGGAATGATTCCATTAAAATGATTATTCGGCAACTTCAACACTTGCAAATGTTTTAGTGAAGCCAACGGATCGGTTAATGAGTCTGTCAATTTGTTGTGGCTAAGATCAAGTAATTGAAGACTGGTACATTTCGCCAGTTGTGGCGGAATCTGGTCATCTAGTAAATTGTTATTCATTTCAAAGTATGTCAATCCACTCACATTCCAAATTGTAGAAGAGATACTTCCATTTAGAGAATTGTTTCCTATTCGCAGCCTAAACAACATACTCGAGAAATTCTGAGGAATCTGTCCGATGAGCAAATTCTGCGTGAGATCCAGTGCCTGCAAGTTGCTCAGAGAAAAAAGTTCTGGAGGAATGCTTCCCCTTAACAGATTGTAGCTCAGATCCAGAAACTGCAATCCTTTGAGGTTAGCTAACTGATGAGGTATGCTTCCAGAGAGTTGATTCTGATTCGATGAGAAGTGAGTCAGACTAGAGAGATTACCCAATGTTCCAGGAATCTCTCCAGAGAAGTTATTGGCTGACACATTCAGGACTCTTAAATTGGCGAAGTTCCCAATACTATCAGGGATGTTTCCCTTCAGCTTATTGAAGCTGAGGTCTAGAAAATCCAAATTGGTGCAATTCACAAGCTCCTGGGGAAATCAGCCCACAAAAAATTTATGAGAGAGATCTAATTTCTCTAACTTCAGCTGAAATCCCAGCAAGGAAGGGATTGAACGATTGAATTGATTGCGTGTCAAATTGAGCACTATGAGGTCTGTCAAACTCTGAATTTGTGGGCCAAAGTATTTTCTTAATCTATTGTAAGAGACATATAGGTACTGCAGGTTGTGCATCCGTGCAAGCGAAGGAAGGGAGCCTAGCATAAAATTGGAGCTAATGTTAAAGGAAACCAAGCTGGTGCAAGCCTGGATATCATTATCAGATGGGGTTAACGACACATTTTTGGAGACATCAAGGACTTGAAGGGCTTGGAGTTGGCATATTGTCTTCGAAGAATTGTCATTCAGCCCAAAATCATACATATGAAGCATAGTTAAACTGCTCCCATTGGCAGTGAAATTCACACCACTCCATCCACATGGGTTATCAGACTTTGCAGTCATCCATGAGGGTATGTAGGACGACAGGTTTTTCATCACTTGTCTTTGTTGGTTATCGAGACAAATTCCAGAATCCAAACATGAAAGAATGAACAAGAGACTGAGAAAGGGAGAACATCTCCAACAATATCTCGTTTTTCACATCAAATAAATGAAGAATGAATGCAATCCCTACTTCAACCTATTTGTTGGGCATCCATCTCGTGCGTTGATTTCGCCTCAGGATTCCTCCCCAGACCTTGAATGATATTTATTATTGGCCCTTGGGTATGTTGAGTTTCCATTGTTATCAATGGTTGTCATTTTCAAAATTCAGAAAGTCGAATGATGGAAGAGTAAAGTGAAAACCTTCGAGTTTTGGTCAAGATGTGCAGATGGATGATAGGAACGTCGAAGCTTCAAAGCAATTGCAAGTCCCCTTCATTCTCCATCTCTGTTTTCTTGGATCCCATTCTTGCACACTACTGACTTGAAAATGTTTGTGCACCCGACCTTGAATTTTGAGTTTTACCAAGTGCCCTTGACTGCAAGTTTAACCCTTATGGTCGTTGGATTTTCTCTAGAGACAACTTGGTAAATTGGAAGACCCTTTTCAAACTCCACAAATGGGAAAACAAGGGAGAGATCTAGTGACTTGCTACTAACATAGTGTTTATAATGCTTGATTTTTGCAAGTCAGATTTCTTCAAAATGGAATATCAACATACCTTTGTATTAGATGTTTAGTAGGGCTTTCCTGTGCACAAAATGCATCACGTTCCCCACCCTTAGGGTTTCATTGATAACGTGCAAGGATACGAGGTAGGGTGAGATTTAAGATTCTTGAAATTATGCTTCTTATTTGTAAGCTTCTGTAGATCCGACACCTTCTCTCAATCGAATTGCAGGGAAGCCTTTGTTGGTTATCGAGACAAATTCCAGAATCCAAACATGAAAGAATCAATAGGAGACTAAGAAAGGGAGAACATCTCCAAAAATACCTCATTTTTCACAGCAAATAAATGAAGAATGCGTGCAATCCCTGCTTCAACTTATTTGTTGGGCATCCGTCTCGTGCACTAATTTCGTCTCAGGCTTCCTCCCCAAGCCCTGAATGATATTTATTATTGGACCTTGGGTATGTTGAGTTTCCATTGTTATTTAATGGTTGTCATTTTCAAAATTTAGAAAATTCGAAGGATGGAAGAGTAAAGTGAAAACCTTAGAGTTTTGGTCAAGATGTGCAGATGGCTGACAAGAGCGTTGAAGCTTTGAAGCAATTGCAGGTCCCCTTCATTCTCCGCCTCTGTTTTCTCAGGTCCCATACTTGCAGATTGCTGACTTGAATATGTTTGTGCGCCTGACCTTGACTTTGAGTTTTACCAAGTGCCCTTGACTGAAAGTTTAACCCTTATGGTCGTTGGAATTTCTCCAGAGTTAGATTGGTACTATAAGACCCTTTTCAAACTCCACAAATGGGAAAACAAGGGGGAGATCTGGTGACTTGCTACTAACATAGTGTTTATAATGCTTGATTTTTGCAATTCATATTTCTTCAAAATGGAATATCAACATAACTTTGTATTGGATGTTTAGTAGGGATTTCCTGTGCACAAAACACACCACGTTCCCTAGCCTTAGGGTTTAATTGATAACCCACAAGAATAAGAGGTAGGGTGAGATTTAAGCTACTTGAAATTGTGATTCTTGTTTGTAAGCTTCTGTGGATCCGATACCTTCTCTCAATCGAATTGCAGGGAAAGAGCTAAGTTTCAGAGGAGGGGCATCGAGCATCTGCCTTAGATGAGAATGCATTAGATGACCCAGCGAAGCGCCTTCCTTATAAAATACCTGCCTTATCTACTTCTTGTACAATCACCCTGAAATAATGCTGCAATCCCTATTGTTGCTAACTCCTTTCCTTTGTAGTGTCAGAACCCTTACAAGTAGTTGTGCCTGACCTCATCTTGCAAGTATTGAGCTCTGTTCTATCACACGACAATTATAACTAGATTTTTGATCAACCGTGCCAAACATTTTAATCGTCTAACATCAGATCAGACAGATCATAGTAAGATAGGTAAGACAAGAGGGGAGTTGATTTCAGAGGGGAATGCCTTACGACGTAATTAAGAAGATGAATTTATATTGATTCTTAATAATATTATTTATATCTATATAAATTTCACATTACCATGTATAGAAAAACTTTTATTTTTTATTTTATTAAAACCATGATAATACATATAGTTACATATATATGTGCTTGGCATTTTTGGGTTTCTGTGTCACCCCAAAGGTTTTAAATCGTGACCTTCACTTCAAGTCTAGTTTATTTTCTAATAAAATTTTTGACATCGGATCTCTTTTTGTTTGTCCATTTTCCGGATTATTTTTCAGGAAGGTGGAGTCTATATGTTCAAAGTTTATTGTCCATTGTATATCGCTTAAATGGAGTTGAACATCATTGACTATGAATTGTACATTCTAATTCTAGGAGACATCTTTCCTGATTTGGAGGAGTTTATGCGAGATCACAGGAGGTCGGTTGATCAAGATCCATGGCTTGTGATCTTTCCCCTTATCCCGAAGTCTTTAAATGAGGGGTCGAATGTAGTTAATCAGGATGACAATATTCTCAAAGTGTTACAGAACCATTTGGGCCCATCAAATCCCAACATCCATATCAGTGTTTTAGGGCTCACCAAACCTTAATTTCAGTTGCTTCATGCCCTAAACAAGTCACCCCTTTGAATGCCTCCTTCCCAAATAGTTTCATGACTTGAAGACATCCAAAAATAGCCTCTAGAGGGACCAACACTAGTAAGCCCTTGTAAAGGTGCGTTGCAGAGTAGTTGAGTCCACTGTCGAGGTGCTCTGCAGAGCACTTAGGCTTCCTTTCACCTGCGCTGGGCGAGAATGAGTGAAATTCACATAGGTTTTGGGGAATATTCTTATCTTTTGGAGTCATCTAGAAGGTTCCCTCACTTATCAACTCCTATGATATCGAAAATGGATGAGGAATGAGTTAAGGTGCAGCCTATCCTCTCATCCCTTCCTCCATGGAACTCATTCTAAGTATGGAAGGCCATTCAATGCCACCATTTATGACAAAAACTCCTTCATCTTCCTATAAATTGACCACTCATCTAAGTGATCAGGGGTTGGATTATGTTGAATTGTAAGGAGATAATGCTGCTATGAGATTTGGCTTTGAAGCAAGTATTGTAATGCTACAAGTTTGTCATGCTTTTGATGTGATGTGGATGGGATCCAAGCTGGAGGGATGGCTTTGAATTAGACACCAACGGTTGTGTTTCCTTCTTCTATTTAATAAAGTGTTTGAACCTTTTTCCCATATGTTTGTATTGTTTCATAATGCTTATATGTGTGAATTGTATTTGATTCCTTCACTTATACTCAATAGATCATGTGCTTTGATTGATTCTTTGTTTTCTGTTGTGTTTACAGGGTACTTCTCAAGCGTATTAAGTACGGGAAGGAGTGATAGGATTGATACAAGGGAGACAAGAGGAAAGCAGAACTACAAGTAGGTCTTCTTATCTTCTCATATTATCTATTGCTTATAGGAAAAGTCTAAAACACTTTAAACTGTTGTTCTAGATACAACTACTTATCTAGGGAATTAGTATTTATCCGTAGATACCAAATTCTCCAAAACAAATTGGCGACTCCACTGGGGAAGATCCTCTTTCCTAGTAGCTTATCCACCTCCTAAGACATCCTTGTAGACCTTATTTGTGTTCATAGATTGTAATTCAGCTCTTTACATTGAAAAATTGGTCAAAACTGTGTCAAATTGCCTCTTGAAATGGCTTATTGTCACCAGCACAGGCTTGTGAGGGACACAGTGCGCTGCAGAGCACCCCTGGCTTAGGGACAGTGCTCTAAAGCGCACTGTCTCCCACTCTGGGTTGCGCTGATCCTCCTAGGGTCAGTTTCCCACCTTTGGAAAGTGTTTTTGCCAACTTTTCACTATTTGTTTGTTTTCTGATTGATCAATGAATATTATGTCTCAGAAAATAAGTTTCTATCTCCTGGTCTAAGCTAATTTTTTTTTGATTGATTAATGTTTCTTAATGTTTTCTTTGTCATTATCGATCAATAGTCAAAGTTAGAATATAGTTGATTAATCTTCATTTGAAAGAAAGTGTCGTAAAGTCTTCTCTTCCTTCGAATTAGAACTGTCGTAAAAGTCTTTGTTCTTATGAAATATTGATTGATTGTATGTGCATATTTCCTTTTGTTCATATTCACATTAAGGAAATCGAAAAGAAATACATGCATGTTGCATTAAAAAAGTTTGTGTGTGCTCATAGGAATAGTGTAGGGAAATTGCATTAGATTGTGCTCTTTGCTCTTTGATTGAAAGAAATCTGATTTCTCTATCCCTAAGTAGTTAGGATTTTCATCATTAAATTGAATGGAAAGAATGCTTACCATGATAGTTTCATTCCTAGGAATTTCAGAAAACATCACGTGGTGAATTTGAAAGGCAAATTCTTAAGTAAGATCAACTTAAAATTAACATCAATTTACCTAATGGAGCATTGTCATTAACGAGAACATTTAGTGGGTCTAGGCTAAAGACGTGTTCTAGCGTCGTAAAAAGAAGAAACTATCGCTAACTTGTTTGCAATACATCCCGAGTGTGATACTTCATTCCATGTACATGAGTATATCATAGCTCGTCCACGTACCTTTAGGTATATAGGGTGGTGTTACAATACGTAAAGTATATGGGAATGCTCTCACTGTGTGGTTTTTCATTAGACAACGCTTATACGGATTGGGCCTCCACGTACTTTCGGGTATATATGGGAGGACAACACTAGGTTTCTATCCATCCTTAGGTAACCGAGTCGGTCACCTTGTACACTGTGATACACCAAACACAACATTCGGGGAGATTGCCTGCCCGTACTTCTCGGTTCACCGGGAGGTATTCTGTAGTTCACAGTTTCTTGGTAAACCTTTTGCCTATATTATCCCTTTTTGTTTTGTTATGTTACTTTGATTAAAATAAAATTAATTGACTGCGGATAACATCCTCCACGCTCACTCCTTAGTTGATCTTAGGTTGAAACATATGGCAACAAATCCGGAGTCCACCGATCAAGGAATTCCTTTTGATGGGAATCTTCATCCTTTTCTTCCTTTTGGAAACATTGGTGCTCCATATATGGCTACATTGTCCCTTCCGGGATTTACCATTGCCTCGCCAGTATGGTTGTTTTCAACCTCATTGGTTCAAAATGTTGTGATTTCTCCGTAATCAAGTACTCCTCCAACTGGACAAAATCAACCTCCAGTTGATCCTAAAGTTGACCCTTTGCCTTCTTCCTCGGTTGTTTCTTCCTCCCCTTCTTCCTCTTCGTCTGGTGAAAGTATTGGTACTAGTAACCAGGTGGCTAAGAAGAAAAATAAAGGGAATAAGAAGAAGAAGAAGCAAATTCAGCAGAGGGGCAACCAAGCAACCATTGCTTTGAATGCAACATCTGATGAGAAACCGTCCGTCAAGCCTCACAAAGTTTGATATCCATGCAAACTTTGTGTGGGAGACCATCTTCTTCGAAATTCTCCTGATATTCCTCAGACCTTAGAAGAATGGTCTTCTCGTTCGCGTCATCCTATGTCATCAACTTCTAGAGATCATGCTGGTGACACAACATCAACTAGTGGTAGTAAAATTCATGGAAAAAAGGGTAAAGTTAAGTTTTTGTCAGACCAGGCAGTAACTCCTCAAAAACAATTCGTTGATTTTCATTCAGGTTGGTCTTTATTATATACATGAGGGAGAGACTGTTCATTTCATATCACAGTGACTATTCATATTCTTTATTATTTATTTACATCAATTTCAGTTATTCACCCAATCCTGATGATTAGGTGTCAACATTACCCCCTTAATCTGAAGGGATGTTGGTGAGTCCAAGCAACGTTCTAAATCTTTCAGGCTTTCTCTTCCAAGCACTTTGGTGAAGATGTCTGTAATTTGCTCATTATTGGAACAATGGCGGAGATGGATTGTTTTGGCCTCAACATGATGTCGAATCAGATGATATTTAATATTGATGTGCTTCATTCGATCATGGAACTTTGGGTTCTTGGCCAATTTTATTGCCGAGGTATTGTCAATCATGAGTGGAGTTGATTGTACTTGTTTTACCTGCAAATCTTCAAGAATTTTCCTAAGCCACACAATTTCTTTTGTTGCCTCAGCTGCTGCCACATATTCTGCCTCTGTTGTGGAATCTGCTGGAACTAATTGTTTGCATGATCTCTAGGAGATAGCTCCTGATCCAAGACTCATAGGATAACCTGAAGTAGATACTCCAGTTTCTTTGTCTCCATCGAAGTCTGAATCAGAGTATCCAATTAAGCTGAAGTCATCCACCTGTGTATACTTTATTCCAAAGTCTTGAGTTCCCTTCAAGTACCTTAGAACTCTTTTTGCAGCAGACCAATGTCCCTCACAAGGCTTTTGCATAAACCTGGAGAGGATTCCAACAACAAACGAAATGTTTGGTCTGGTAGTAGTTAGGTAGTTGAGACTTCCTACAAGCTGTCTATACTTTGTTGCATCCTCAAATTCTTTTCCTTCAATGGATGTGAGCTTTAAGTTTTGTTCCATTGGAGTAGTAAGAGGATTGCATTCTGTCATGCCAAACTTGTTCAACAGATCTCCAATGTACTTCTTTTGGGAAAGGAATATGGACTTCGGATGTTGAGTTACTTCAATACCAAGATAGTAATGAACATAGCCCAAATCCATCATTTCAAAACCTTTCTTCAATTCCTTCTTTATGGATGCAATGTAGCTTTCATTGTTCCTGTCATCAAAAGATCATCTACATATACCACAAGATATACAATTGTTTTGCCAACTTTCTTAACAAATAAAGTTGCATCATCAAGATCATAATGTTTGAAATTGAGTTTCAGAAGATGCTCAGTTAGTTTTTCATACCAGGTTCGCGGTGCTTGTTTGAGGCCATACAAGGATTTCACAAATTTGCATACTTTATGTTCATGTCCTTTCACAACAAATCCTTCACGCTAGGACATAAAAACACTCTCCTTTAAATCTCCATTCAAGAAAGCAGTTTTTACATCCATTTGATGGACTTTCCAACTATTCTGAGTTGCTAGGGCAAAGAGTGTCTGGATGGTAGCCCATTTTGCTATGGGGGTAAAAGTCTCCTCATAATCGACCCCTTCCTTTTGTGCAAAACCTTTTGCCACAAGCCTGGCTTTGTGCTTTTCAAGTGATCCATCTGCTTTATACTTGTTCTTGTAGACCCACTTGCAGCCAATTGGTTTGGTTTCTAATGGAGGACCAACTAGCTTCCAAGTGCCATTCTTTATCAGGGCATCACACTCCTTTTGCATCGCTTCTTTCCATTCATCATGAGAAGCAGCCTCTTTGAAGGAAGTTGTTTCGAAATCTGTAGAAAAATTCAATTCACAATCATAAGAAACATCCATATCAATAGGTGAATCAGAGTCATCTACATCACCTCCATTTTGCCGGTTTGAATTTCTAATTCCCGTCTTTCCAACCTCATCAGGATGAACACTTTCAAGTGTCTTTGTCAGCCACTTTGAGGGAACTTTCTTAGATGGTCCAGGCTGCTCCGTTGATTGAGTTGGGATTGAATCAAGATTGAGTCTCCCAATTCTATCAATCACATCACTTAAAGTATCATCCGTTGTTGGAGTTTCATGCGGGGGAGAGAGTTCTTCAGAAGAAGATTCCACATGTTGATCTAGTATAGGAATCCCCCCTTCAAGATGTGGAATCTGATTATCAAATTCTTGAAATTATTTTGCATTTGCGAATCTATCCAAGCGATCAAGTTTCCATTCAACAACATTGTCAGTTTTGAATGATTCAAGAAAGATTACATCTCTAGATACAACAAACTTTTTATTGACTTCATCATAAAGACGATATGCTTTGGAGGTGTTTGAATACCAGGGAGATACACTTACGACTTATTGCACCAAGTTTGTTTCTATGTACCTTTGGTATCAAGGCATAACAGGTGGAACCAAAGACCTTGAGATGCTTTACCGAAGGAACGTGCCCATACCACATTTCATAGGGAGTCTTGTTTTTGATAGCATTAGATGGACATCTATTTTTTATATATACAACACATAGAACTGCATCAGCCCAAAACATCAACTTTACATTTTTGAAAAACATCATGGAGCATACCATATTTAAGATTGTCCTATTCATTCTTTCATCTACACCGTTCTGTTGGGGATTATAAGGCATAGTTGTTTGATGTTTGATCCCATGTTGGCGAAGATAGTTTTCAAATTCATTTGAAGTGTATTCTTTTCCATTATCAGTGCGAATAGAGCTAATATGAGATTGTGCATCATTTTCAATCCATGTGTTAGAGCTTGAAATTTCACCTCAGGCTGAGAAAGGTAAACCTCAAGGCTACATCAAACCATTTAGCCTCGTAGCTAGCCCTACGGGGCAGGAGAAGGCTCTCTCCGGTCAATCTCGGCAGATCTTCAATGGGATGAGATGACCAACAAGGTAACACTGATATTAGGCTAGTAAACTGATCAAAAGGGTTGATTTGGGGTTTTTTGGGTTTTTGGTGGCAAATTGAGAAGAGGGCAATTTTGGGTGCGGGGATTAGACACAGTTTTTGCAGGGGGTTCTTTGGGGCGAGGTAGGAAACAGTATTGATGCCTTAAACTGAGGTGAATGGATGATCAGGAATGAAAGATGAGGAGCTAAAGAGAGCAAACAATGACTTTGAATTCCCTTTAGACAGTAGAAAACATTGAAATTAAACAAATTTAAAAGCAGAGCATGGCTAGCATGAATTCATACTTTAACACTTCATTTGTTTAATGTGCAGCAGTAAAGAAAGGAAATGAATCACATAACAAAGCTTACAAGAACATTGAGAAAACACACCATCAACACATGAGTCCACAAGAATCCCAAAGATGACTGCAAAACCCTGGTCTTCCTTAGCAAAAAATTGCAGAGATACAGTGAATAATACAATGATAGCTTCTCCCTCAAGAGTCCAACCCTCCAACCCTTGAAAATGATTAAGAAAATACATAATATAGGCAAGCCAACCTCTTCCCTTGCCTCTAGGGTCGAGCTCATCCTTCTAGGAGCTGTTTCAACTAATTCTAAACTGAGCACTAAAATCTAGGCAGTCAAAACAACTTGCCTCTATAAGCTAGGAAACCAATCCATTCATTAAATATTTACCCTTGACATGAATGAATCTTCTAGAAGTGTTAAACAAGAGTAAAAGTATCTAAAAAGTGTCACAATTACATCAAAGAGGACCATCATTAACCTCAAAAAATCAAACCAAGTCAAACTGTGCTTTTCCGAGCTGTTACAGTGAAATCTGGCAAAGTTTGCTCAACAGGTCGCGCACCTTTGGAGCGATGTTTGAGGCACTTCCAGGTGTCAGAATCAGGTGCAGGATAGCTCGTTGGAAAGTTATTTGAGTTTACTTTCCAACCCAACTGGAAGTTTTCAATTTGGAGTTCATTTTCCATGTCAAAAATCAATTCTCCCAAGACAGCTTTCTGTAGTTCAAAAAAGTGGCAGAAAGTCAAATTTTGCATGTATTCTGACCTTTTGGAGGCCCAAAACTCCATAAAAACTCAAGTCCATCCATAGGCATATGTAACTTTGCATGAAAAATCTAGAAATGCTGAGTTTTTGCAAAAAGGAGCTGCCATGACAAAGGGTCTCACCGGGGGTGAGACCCGTTGAGGAGCCAAAACCTGTAAATTTCCAAAAATTGCCAAAATTACCCAAAATTCTCAAAATTTTTTGGGATTTGAGCTGTGGCTAGGCTATTGAGTGCCTTGATCCTTCAGTGAGGCCTCAGCCAAGATATGGAGGGGATCGGGCCTCTTTCTCCTTTTTTTGTGCCTTGGCCAACCGCCTTGGATCCAGCGATTGTAATTTTGACATTTCTCTAAAACCATGACACCTGTGAAAAAAGTGAAGGAGGTTTTTCTTCTTTGGCATGTTGTGGACAAAAATATCTCTCAGTTTTCCAAAATTCATCTTTTATTGCTCTGGAACATCATTTGAATGCGACTTGTCCTGATGTGTGAAACAAGGAATTTTGTCGAAATGGAGCGAAATGAAGGGGATAGGGGGCTTCTAAATTCTTGGGGAAATTTTTGGAAGTAGGGAGGGATGTTAGGAAGCAGGAGAAAGTGGAATCTCAGAGATTGAGTGAGGGGAAGGGGTCCAAAAGGGCAAAACACAGGCCCAACCTAGAAAATTGCCAGGTTGTAGCTAGAAACTAGGGTTTGTGAAAAAATGAGGAATTTGGGGGATCTGAGTATTGGGAAGTGTTTGATAAGGTACTTTAAGGATAGGGGAAGGTGTATGAACATCAGGAAACAAGTTTTGCCGATGATTTGACCGTCCAAGAGAAATTTCCTTCAAAACCCTAGGAGAGGGAAATGACCTTGCCAAGGCACAACTGAAGCATGAACAAGATGTAAAATGACTCATTAGACACTGACATGACAATGAAAACCCTATGAATGATGATAGACTCAGCTGAATGGTGACATGGACCAACATTTTGACAACTTTAGAAGGAGTTAAGGCCAACCCTAGACCTAATGCCTAGTGACCAAATTTTGCTTGAAAACTCTTTGAAATGACAAAATTTGACCTTGACACTCTGAGACCACTTTGTAAGAGCATATTTGATCACTGGAGGAAGGCTGGAAAGACTGACACTAACACCATGTATGAAAGTTCTTGAGTGTTTAAAAAGCATTAGATTTGTTCTTCAATAAATAAACCCAACACATTCTATTGTAGTCATCAATAAATGTCATCATATATTTATTTCCATTTGCAGAAGGAACAGGCGTTGGACCACATAAATTTGAATGAATGAGTTCAAGTTTTCTATGTGCTCTTTAATGTGAATCATGAAAACACTGTTTGCTATGCTTTCCTAGAATACAAGCATCACATTGCTTAAGTTTCCTAGCAATTATAGGCAAACCAGCAACACCATTTTTCTTCAACAAGCGAAGGCTGTCATAGTTCAAATGTCCAAATCTAACATGCCATAATAAACTTGATGGAAGTGTACCTTCTTCATAATGAGATTTGTATGAGAAATGTTGTGCACGAGCAGAGGTACCCTGCAGCTTGAGAAGCCTTTCTTCTTCTATCCCCCTCATGACAAGTGAGTGGTCAGATGCTTTTCTCACCTCAAGCTTGCCATCAAACATATGAATGGAGTGACCTTGCTGGTGAATGTGGACCAAGGACAACAAGTTTCTCTTCAGCTGTGGGAGATATAGAACATGACGCAGAAGAAAGTCTGGAAGACCAGGCAATTTAAGCTTGATTGTGCTAAGCCCTGATGGCTTGATTTTTGATTGGTCTACAAAGTATACTGCTCCATCAACATTGTCAATAAATTCTTCAAAAAAATCTTTTCTATGAGTCGTGTGGCAAGTTGCTCCTGAATCAAGCAACCAATCATTTTTCCAAGAAGCAAGTGAAGCTTTAAATAAGTCTTCATTTACTCCGATATTACATTGTGCCACAACATAATGAGAAGATTCAGGTGCTTTACCTTTATCTATGTCATTAGTTTTACCTTTGGGTTGGTTTCTTTGTTGCTCAATTTTGTCCCAAGGTAACTTGCATGTGGAGGCATCATGTGATCGATTTCTTTTGCAGCGTATGCAATGCAAATCTGACTTTTCTACTTGAGAGTGTCTGCCCCCCTGCCTCTGAAATATCTTCCTCTTCCTCTTCGACCACCTCTTCCTTTGGAAGAATCTTGGGCAAGATTCTTTTCTTTATGAGCAAGGCACACAACCTCTTCAGAAGATTCAGGGGCTGTCTTCTTTCCAAAATCTTTCTCTCTTTCAACAATTTTTTCACAAGAGAGTCAAAGGTAATATCTTTGAGATTTCCATTTGCCTGCAATGACTCAAGATAATTGGAGTAAGTAGGATAAAATGCCTTGAGAAAAGCGATAAGAGGAATATCCAATTCAACCTTAGTGGATTTGATATCATGCATTATAGATTTTACTTTGGATGCAAGAGCAAGAGGATCATTATTTTGTAATTCAAGAGTGAAGAGTTTAATCATGAGTTGAACAACTTCAAGTGCAGAATGTGAGTCATAGAGTTCTTTCAGCTTTTGTAAGGCTTCGAAAACAGTTGAAAATGGCGAAATATGGTGACTCACCTCTTCACTTACAGATGCTACAATTAATGCATAGGCTTTGCTATTCTTATTTTCCCAAATGGCGAACTGTTTTTCTGAGGTAGACTGTTCTGGCTCTTTGTCTCCATCTCCAATACACACTCCTTTCCATAACTCATTGAAAATGAAGGTGTGTTTTATCATATGGGACCACTCAGGATAGTTCTCCTTGCCAGTGAGAACTATTCCCACAATGGATATGATTGAATGCATTAATTGGCAATGGGCATCAATTTCAGTTATTCACCCAATCATGATGATTAGGTTATGTGAAGGGAATCACCCCATTCACCTTTGTCCCTATCTGGATGAAGCCAAAAAAGCATTGGATAACTATCCTGCTTCACCGCAACGACTTCCATCTAGTTACAGGAGACTATCCTTTAATCCTTAACTAGTTGATCAAATGATTGACCCAAATCAACCATCGATCAAACCCACTCTCTCTGAAAGTGAATCCCATGAATCTATACCTGACCCAAATCACAGGTCGAGGTAACAGTTGACTCAATTTCACCTTCAATTAATCGTACATTTCCTAAAGAGAGTGAATATGATACCACTCAGGTTCTTTTCGTTTCTTCAGATTCAAATGAGCTTGGGGGCAATCCTCTTGTTGCATCAAGACAAGAGGAAAATTCTCCCGTCCTCGTAACTCAAGGGGTTAATTCTCTCGTTTCTACGATACCCCCTCCAAGTAGTCTGGTCACTTCCTTTGATTGGAATCAACTAGCAGGATTCCGTCTTCCTTCTTATGTGCCTTTCCAGATCATAGTACAGGTTTGTAATATGATTATATTTGGCACTATTATAGATGAAGGTGCATTTGTGAGTATCCTTTCCACAATTTCTTGGCAAGCGCTCGGTTCGCCACCACTTGTGCCAGTTACCCAGAATCTATTGGCTTTTAATTGAGGAACCAGTCAACCAATAGGGATCCTTCCTCAGTTGCCTATTACTTTGGGAGGAAAAATCATTTATCTGAATGTGATGGTAGTCCCAGGCCCTTTAGATTACAATTTGCTTCTTGGATGCGACTATGTTTATGGCATGGGAGCTATTGTTTCAACACTCTTCCGAGTGATGTGTTTCCCGCATGAAGGCAGAATTGTCACCATTGACCAACTTTCATTTCTCGGTCCAAATATGGCTTCCAGTCAACCATCTTCCCTAAGTGGTCCTTTTGTACCAATGGTATCATCCCCGCCACGAGTTAATTATGTGGCAACCCGTTCCATGCCTACATCAACTGACAATCAATTCAATGATGTTGTACATTATGTACTGGGGGCATTGGAACTAGATCTCTCTAATGGATTCCTTGCTACGGATCCCTTCCAGAGCATTGTTCTCCCATATGATGAGAACCTCTTGGAAGTCATGACCTATTATGAGTCGTGATCCAAGAAAATGAGTATGGTTCTTTTACTGTGTCAACCTCGTTAAAAAATGAAATAGGTCCATGAGGATAGTTCTTTTACTGTGTCAACCTCGTTAAAAAATGAAACAGGTCCATGAGGATAGTTCTTTTACTGTGTCAACCTCGTTAAAAAATGAAACAGGTCAATGAGGATAGTTCCTTGTCTTGTGTTAACCTCGTTAAAAAATGAAACAAGGAATATGAGGATAGTTCCTTGTCTTGTGTCAACCTCGTTAAAAAATGAAACAAGGAATATGAGGATAGTTCTTTTACTGTGTCAACCTCGTTAAAAAAAATGAAACAGGTGCCAGAGCATAGTTCTTTGTCTTGTGTCAAGCTCGTTAAAAAATGAAACAAGGAATCTGAGCAAAGTTCCTTGACTTGTGTCAAGCTCATTAAAAAATGAAACAAGCTCCCCTAGAGCAAAGTTCCAAGTCGAGTCTTCCACTTGATCTCATAAAAGAACCTTCATTCCATCCACCTGATAGCCACGAGTAGTCTACTTAGGTGAATGTAATGAAGCTTGGGGGGCATGCACCTAGAGGTAAAGTTAAGTTTCCCTGTAGGTTATGTGAAGGGAATCACCCCATTCACTTTTGTCCCTATCTGGACGAAGCCAAAAGGTGTTGGATAACCATCCTGCTTCACTGCAACGACTTCCATCTGGTTACAGGAGACTCTCCCTTTCATCATGTTGGGGGCATGTAAACCAATCTCAAGCATAGTTTTTCATGATTCAATCTTGTGTAAAAATGAAACTGAATTCAAGCATAGTTCTTCGTTTCAATCTTGTGTAAAAATGAAACTGAACTCAAGCATAGTTCTTCGTTTTAATCTTGTATAAAAATGAAATTGAATCCAAGCATAGTTTTTCATTTCAAGCTTGAGTAAACATGAAACTGAATCCAAGCATAGTTCCCTATGGTTCAAGCTTGTCTAAAAATGAAACCACTTCCATTTTTAACCCTCGTGATTGCCATTCGATCAGACTCTTTCGCCAAATGAGCCTTGGTCGTTTTCATCCCATCGCCACCATCCCTTTGGCCGATCATACGCTTTCACTTGGTTGTTTTACCCTTTTTGAGGAACAGTTGCAATGAGTGGTCTTATTAGCCAGCCTCTTCACATAAATCAGCATGTTTTGAGAAGTTCCAACATCACTGGAACCAATTGCTATCCTAGACACCACTCATTCCCCATAGTGGAGTCCTCTTTAAGCTCTTTTCAAACTCTCTAAACATGAAAAGATTGCCGAGCGCTTGTCCTTTCCATCTCGTTAACTGATTGGAAACGATATCTCTCTTGTATTATTTTACGTTTTTTCAGGCTTGAGAGATTAATTTATGAAAAAGAACTTGTGGAGTTTTCTTTTTGTCCCTTTTCAAACTCTCTAAACATGAAAAAGACCGAGTTATCTTTGTCGTTAAACTCATTAAAACATCAAATAACGACAAACTTGTCCATCTAGACAAGACCGAGTTTCACCTTCACTAGACTCATTAAAACATCAAATAGCCATGGATTCGCCCAAAGGGTGAAATTATACAACAAGCATATGTTATTCTCCTCAAGCTTGATAAAAATAAAAGGTACTAGTCAGCAATGACTGGGGAAAATGGAAAAAGGAGAAAACCACTTTATGGTAGCAGGTCTCTCTTGAACATGACACTTTCACTCCATCACCGTGACTCTCTGGGTTGGGTTATTAGCTTGATGGTTATCACACCATTGGTCTATCATACCATCCATCAATTTGTTTTGGGTCAATGCTACCAATTCATTTTAGTGTCGCCGACATGTTCAGGAGAAGTCATCCAATCAAAATTCATCCTTTGCAATACCATAAACCTTCATTTTCGTGATCGCCATTCCTGAACCTTGTGTCGCCAGTCAAATTCCATCTCAAAAATCACTACACTCGTTTTGTGTCATTGGTGTGGGATATATAAAGGCCCTCTTGCGACGAGTCGCTTCTTGTTGACATCAGCTCATTATCCAAGAAGTTGACTTAGAAACACCCTTCCAGTACCTTGAGGCTTGCATACATCAATGGCAGGTTTCTCGCTTCTGGCTATAGGCTACATCAATGGCCTTCGACTGAAAGACTTTGTATGGTGTTCGACATCAAATCATCCATTCACACCATGTAGAATGTACTGCAGTACCTTGAGGATCATTATCATTATCGGTGATTTCTCTCGCATCTGTTAACAACTTACATCATTAGCTGGTAATCAGATGGTGTCTTCCCATGTTCGACTTCAGATTACATATTCACATGGTTAGACTCATACTTGAGCAAACGATTGAACGAGATAGAAGACCCCGGATCTAGTTTCATCCATCCGAGCTGCGATTTCAGGAGTACTAAATCATATGTACAATGGCTTTACATTGATGGTCATTCTGATCATGGGTCTATATCTGTAGACGACTGTTTATGTACATGTAATGAAAGTTTATAAGCTAAGCATGGGTATTCCTTCCCTCAACAATTCATGTAAAATCAAATATCATGATATATGTATTGTAATTGATGTAGGTCACCTTCCACTTTGATACCTCCTCATCACATCGTAAAGCATTTTATTCGACATTGGCATTTTTCTGACTTCATGCTTTCGGGGGCAGCTGTTACAGATCCATTTGGGCACATCAAATCCAAACATCCAAATCAGTGTTTTAGGGCTCATCAAACCCTAATTTCAGTTGCTTCATGCCATAAACAAGTCACCCCTTTGAATGCCTCCTTCCCAGACAGTTTCATGACTTGAAGACATCCAGAAATAGCCTCTAGAGGGACCAGCGCAAGTAAGCCCTTGTAAAGGTGCGTTGCAGAGCAGTTGAGTCCACTGCCAGGGTGCTCTGTAGAGCACTTAGGCTTCCTTTCACCTATGCTGGGTGAGAATGAGCGAAATTCACATAGGGTTTGGGGAATATTCTTATCTTTTGGAGTCATCTAGAAGTTTCCCTCACTTATCAACTCCTATGAGCTCGAAAATGGATGAGGAATGAGTTAAGGTGCATCCTATCCTCTCATCCCTTCCTCCATGGAGCTAATTCTAAGTATGGAAGGCCATTCAATGCCATCATTTATGACAAAACCTCCTTCATCTTCCTATAAATTGACCACTCATCTAAGTGATCAGGGGTTGGATTATGTTGAATTGTAAGGAGATAATGCTGCTATGAGATTTGGCTTTGAAGCAAGTATTGTAATGCTACAAGTTTGTCATGCTTTTGATGTGATGTGGATGGGATCCAAGCTAGAGGAATGGCTTTGAATCAGACACCAATGGTTGTAATTCCTTCTTCTATTTAATAAAGTGTTTGAACCTTTTTCCCATATGTTTGTATTGTTTCATAATGCTTATATGTGTGAATTGTATCTGATTCCTTTCACTTATATTCAGTAGATCGTGTGCTTTGATCGGTTCTTTGTTTTCTATTGTGTTTACAGGGTACTTCTCAAGCGTATTAAGTACGGGAAGGAGCAACAGGATTGATACAAGGGAGACGAGAGGAAAGCGGAACTACAAGTAGGTCTTCTTATCTTCTCATATTATCTATTGCTTATAGGAAAAGTCTAAAACACTTTAAACTGTTGTTCTAGATACAACTACTTATCTAGGGAATTAATATTTATCCGTAGATACCAAATTCTCCAAAACACAAAGCACCCAACATAGATGTATCTTTTGATCATGTTATTTCTCCAACTGCATCAAAGTCTAGTTCTGAGCCTAAAAATCATCACAAAAAACCTCTAAAGGCTCATAAGATCCCTACCATGGTTGTGGGGGATGAGTTGGGCCTCAACGTAGTGCCTAAGATGTTGGAGTGTGCAATCGTGGGGAGGTTTTCCAGAAAGATTGTTAACCCACATGCTTTAAGCAAGGCTTGACAATTTCTAGAAGCCTGAGCTTGGTTACTACCTTGGGTTTCACATATTATCTAGAGGTTGGTTCAACTCTAGTTTCAAAAGCTAGGAACACTCGAAGAGAGTACTAAGCAAAGAATGGATGTGGGGTAAATCCAGATTGGTTATGCAATGTTGGAAATTGGATTTCCACCTAGTCAAAAAGTCGATGGAGTCTCAAAATATATGGGTATTATTACCAGGGTTTCCTCTCCATTTTTGGAAAAAATAATTACTAGAGGTTATCAGGAACAGATTGGGGAGTTTTGTCGCCATTGAAAAAGACTAACTTTCCAAAATTAATCGTAGGTGTGCTTGGGTTTTGATGGAGGTATACTTAAGAAAAAATTTAGTGAACAAAATTGAGTTGAAGTATAAGGATAAATTCTGGTCCCAGATCCTAGATTACCAGAACATAACTTTCCATTATTTTTCCTATAGGAAAGTGGGCCGTATGTTGGAGCAGTGTGAGAATAATCCTAGAGGTTAGAAGATTCAAAATAAGGTATGAGTGATAAAATCATTGATAAGTCCATTGAATCTTTTGGAAGATGATAAGACACAATCAACTCCTCAGTTGTAGTAGGAAGGGAAAGAAAATCAACCCACAAAGACTTTTGTTAATTGAACCTCGCCTAGTAAACTCATTCCCTCATCTACTAATGATGAGATCCATTTTTCTGATCACGTGGTGCTTAGTAATGATTTGAAGTCAAAAGGAGATCTATTCGATGCTCCAAACTCTTCCTCTCCATGCAGTAATGTGATGGCTCCTGCAAGTGATTTTCCCCTTTGTGATTATGTTCAGATGCATAAGCCTTTATCTAAAGAGTCTTTGGTGTCTTATTTAGAATCACACTTGGACAATTAAATTTCCTCTTCCTCTTGATCTCCTAGGTCCTTAAATTACTTTTTAAAGTCCCTTTCTTCTTTGATTTTTTAAGGAAACAATACGAGCTAAGATCTAAAGCTCGTTCCCTGGGGATGCACTCCAAGGGTGGTCTAGTGGAAGACCTACCCCCTATTGTTCGTTCAAGTCATAGTTCTAACCTTTCCATTGCATAACACAAATTTAAAGAAGATATCCTTCTTGGGTAGAAAAACATAATAACTCAGGTCCTTGGAGCAAAGAAAGTCCCCTGTGAGTTTCCTTGATGAAAATTTTATCTCTAAATGTGCAAGGTTTTGGGGAACCCTGAGGAAAAACGCCTTCATGCATCTCTTGTGCTAGCATATCCCTGATATTCTTATGCTGTAAGAGACTATGACCATGGGCGAGAAAGACAAGGTGATTCTAGAAAAATGGTTGATGGGATGGGCCTTTTGTTTCATTGATGCTACATGTCTCTCCAAAGGCCTCATCTCTAGTTCGAATCTTATGCTTAAAGAAGTTTCCTCATCGTTATTTCCTGGTGCCATATCAGTCAGGTTTGGAGTCAAACCATTGCACTTTGTATGTAATTTTTTGAACATTTACAAAAAAGACACTAATAGAAGATAATTTTGGGAATCCATTAAAGTTTCAGGAATCCTTTCTCGACATCCAATAATATCAAGTAGTGACCTTAATATAACTACATTGATCTGTGAAGTCTAGGGCTCAAATTTGAGATGTGATCCATTAGAAGGATACTTCCACCACCTTTTTTTATTATGTCAACCCTATGGACGTAACTCCACCAAAAATCACTCCTACTTGGAGGAATATGTGATCAAATGCTAACATTGTGTCCAAGAGATTAGACATATTTCTATTATCAGAATCCATATGGTCTAATCGCTTCCTAATCAAATTTGGGGTAGATTGCGGTGGGTTATTCGATCACTCTCCCATTATTTTACATATTGAGACTCAAGACCTACAACTTATTGCCCCTCTTAAATATAGCGCTTCATGGTTAAAGGAGGAAGATTTCTCAAAGCTGATTGAGTATTCTTCATTTCATGTGTGAGAGGATGAGAATATTCCTTGTATGGTTCAATTTTCCAATAGTCTAAAGACTTTCAACAACAAAATAAATCCCTGGTGCAAAGCATTGAAAGAGAAGCAAGAATATTCTTTGAGGAACATCAAAACTAAGATCATTTAAATTTATTCATCCAATGTTTTAGGTATTTTCTTAGCAAAAGAGTTGGAAGAAATAAATTCTATAGAAATCGCAAAGAGAGAGTTGTTGGCTCATGAGGAGGATATTTGGAAACAAAAGAGTGAGGCTATTTGGATCCAAGTTGATTAACTAGTTTGCTAACTTAAGGGAGAAAGCCAATTCTATTTGGGAAATAGAAGATGGTAGGGGGAATATGGCCAAATCTTAAAAGGTGAAAGTTGGTGTACACCATTTCAAGTATATTTTCTCAAACACAAATGATTTCTAATACTCAAGATGTTGGAAATTCTTAGACTTTTCCCACAGACCATTCAAGAGATGAACAATCCCTTATTGAAGGAAGTATCCGAAAAAGAGGTGTTGGGTGCTTTACCTCAGATGCAAAAGTGAAAGTGTTTGAGACCTAATGGGTTTATGGTAGAATTCTACACTGGTTTTTATGATCTATTAAAGTCAGACATTATAAAAGTAGTTAGAGAAGCACAATAGAAAGGTTGCATGCATGAGGCCCTAAATTCAACTTTCATTTGTTTGATTCCCAAAAAGTAGGAAAGTTGTTCATTCAATGACTTTAGAACAATTTCCTGTTGCAATCTCATTTACAAGTAGGTGATGAAGATTATCTCGATGATAATCAAGCCTATTTTGAGTGATATCATCTTTGTGGATCAATTAGGTTTCCTTTAAAACTGGTAGATTCATGATGCAGTAGCAATAGCGTAGGATTCCATGAAATCTATAAAGATTAAAAGGATCCCTGCTAAAGCAATGAAGGTAGAACTGTTGAAGGCCTATGACAGAGTCCGTTAGTCCTTCATTCATCTATGCTTGATCCATATAGGCTCCAATATTCATTTCTTCAATTGGATCATGGCATGTAAAATAATTGCCAATTGTGTGATCTTAATTAATGGTCTATTGTCATCTTTTTACAAGGCAACAAGAGGTTTGAGACAAGGATGCCCACTATCTCCCCTTTTATTTTTACTAGTTGCGGAAGTGCTTAGTAAGCTAATTTGAAAGGCTATATCCTCCGGAGAATTAAAAGGGGTCAATATAACATCATAGGTTCAAATCTTTGGCCTTCTTTTCATAGATGACATACTTATTTTTCTATATGGATTAGATTCATACATTGGTGTATTGAAAAGGATCCTAGAAATATTTGAGTTCATCACTAGCATGAAAATCAATGCTAAAAAATCATCAATTTTACACAATAATATATCTCCTCTAGTGAAGGATTATCTGGTAGAATGATTTTGTTTTCATATCTTTGATATACAAGTAAATTTAAAGTATTTATGTTTCTACCTAAATTCCAATGCTTATCAAATAGAAGATTGGCTATGGCTTATGAGAAAGTTTGAATCAAGGATTGATGTGTGGGTCAACTAACTCCTTTCAAGATCAAGAAAATTGATCTTGATAAATTCCGTTGTGGAGATATTCCTATCTTTTGGGCATCTATCACATCCATCCCGAAATGGATTACTAACAAAATCAAGAAGACTAGTTGCAAGTTTTTATGCACAAGAAGTAAGCAAATAGATGGTGTTCCTCTACTTAGTTGGAGGAAAATAACCCAACCTAAAACAATGGGAGAGTGGGGTTTAAAAGATCTACACTTGTTTTGCTAATCACTCATAGCAAAGAGTTTGTAGAGGATATTGAACCATAGATCCTTGTAGGGCCTAACCATGAAGAGCAAGTATTTTTCTGAAACATATGAAATCAAGTGGATCCTATGTCCTAGAAATTCACAACCTTATTCATTAGAAATTTGGAACATTAAAGAAATTTTGAGGTCTAAAATGGGCCTCCTAAGGAATATTATATAATAATAACATAAGATTAGATTATCTCATCAAGTTTTGGAGGGAAAAAGAAAAAAACTACTTTTTTCAACTTGTATTTTCAACTTATCTCTATATGATTTTACTCAAATTTCGAGTCAAAGCACTCGTTGGATGTGGAAATTAATTTTGCGTCCAACGAGTACCCATGTTACATACTTTCTATGGACCCCACTACATGAAAAATGTGAAATACATGAAAAAACATGATTGCACGTTTTTTCATTTATTTCACATTTTTTGTGTAGTGGGGTCCATTGAAAGTATGGAACATGGGCACTCCTTGGATGTTAAATTAAATTCCACATCCAACGAGTGCTCCAACTTGAAATTTGAGTAAAAATCGTAGGGAGATAAGTAGAAAATACGAGTTGAAAAAATAGTTTTTTTTTTTGCTCCAAAAATGGTGAATCATCCCCTATGGTTGACATCATTATATTGAATCTTATTGGTTCTTATAAAGTTGATTCTTGTTGTACATTTTTGTTTTTAGACCCTTTTTTTACCTCAAAATTTCTCTAATGATCCCTTCGTGACACTTTCTATATCATCAGAAAGTTTGTTGCATGACATGTGGGAAATGGTAGAAATATATGAATTGGTATTAACCCTTGCATCAAAGTTGGGGATCAATATAAGTTACCTAAAAATTTAATCCTCTCCTTACAATCATCTAGGATTTATACTTCAGTAGATGCTTGTAATAGGAAAGTTCGTGATTAGGGTTTAAATTGTTGGACGTTGGTGGAGGAATTAGCACTGAGCAATCCAAAAGCATTGGAATGGAAGAATTATATGAGTTTAATTGGCTCATCCATGATCAAAGTTGTTGACAAGGATGAAGATATATTAATATGGTCCAATAATTTATCCTTAGGGGAATATATAGCTAATTGGGATATTAATCTCAGTTTGAATTAAATTTTAGTGGAGAGGCAAACTGGTGATGTAGTTACTATGGAAGAACAAAGGATTATTGGAATGCAAGATGGCCCTTTGGTTGGATCTTTCCAACAAATTTCTCATTTGGGATAATGGGATTAAGAGGGGTTGGGTTGACCCCAACCAATGCCCCTTATGTAGAATGGAATATAAAACCATTTCTCATATGTTTATCAAATTATTTTCACCAGACTAATATGGACCATGTTATTATATAAAAAAAGGACTATACACCCAAAAAAGCCTAAGGAGAAATTTAAAAAAAAAAAATCACAGACCCTAGAATTGCTGCCAAAAAAACACCTTTTGACCCCAACGGGTCCCTGTCTTGATCGTGAATTTACCATAGCATTTTCTTCAGAACATTGCATTTTGGCCCTTGTACCATCAATAAAAAAATCCATTAACTAATGATGCAAAGGATCAAGGATCAAGGATGGGTCGAAGATGCATCCTAAAAAAGCATCATAAAGATGCATCCTTAAAAAAAAAAAATGACGGTACAAGATCTTGTACCATCAAGGGGGGTTATTATCCTACTTCCCTTTTTTGGAATAGGCCTTCCCTTGCAAAATGTGTCCAAGATTGGACAACCAATCACTTTGTACAATATTCCCCTTCTTTCCCAACTGCTTGGGTTTATTCTAATTAGTGTGTGAGAAACCTCAATATTTTTCAAGATAAAATCATTCTAGTAAAGGTGGTGATGGTTGTAATTGAGCATATGGTGGACGTGTAGAAAGTGAGGTCTATGAAAAAGAAAACTAGAATTCTTATCATGTCATCGGTGAAAGAAGGCATGCCCTGTTGAAAATAGCAATAAGACATGATAAATACAGAAGTGTTAAATTTAGCACTACTATAAATAGCATTTCGGGATACCTTCCTATTTTAGTTAGTCCCTAAACTAAAATAGAGAAGTAAAATTCGAATTTGATCTTAGCAGCTGTTTGTAAAATAATTAATTAATTCATCTTGAGTTAATTAGTTGTAGAAAATCAAACATGAAGTCTATGTGAAGACATGCAACAGTTTCTCCATTGATTGAGGAATTTATCCATCAGTTAAAGAGATAAGGATGAGTTGTAATTAGTTGGCTCAGTTAACTGAGTCAAGTCCAGTTAGATTAGTTCAAATAGTTTGTTGAACTAATTGTGAGTTCAGTTAGTTAATGCATGCATGCATGTAACTGTTGCACTTCAGATAATTGAATATTCTCTCATAAATAACTCATGCATGTCAGTTCAGTCAGAGACCCAGTTGAGATCAGATGGAGGGACAGTGTACTATCAGTTGCAGGAATATTCCATTGTGAATATCTCTTGCATGCAGAAGGAATTTATTCCTTGGAGATTGCACAGTTACTTCTTCAGTTTAGTGAGTTTGTGATGAAGCCAATCACACAGGTGGCATCATTGGACCCCAAGAAAAACTGCGCAAGGAAATAGGAGGCTTGGAGGGCTGAGGGAAGGCATAACTAGTGTCTATTCAGTGTGTGAGCTGTATTCTTTGATTGCAAAGAGAGCAAGATAACTTGTCAGCTAATTCTTTTTGTACTCTGAACATATTTCCACTTGTATGATACAGAGATTGGAGTTTTACGCTGAGGCTTTCCCTGGGTTATTCTTCTGTGTTCATGTGTGATTGATTTCTCATTCTCAGTTATATGTGTTCTATTTGATCTTGCTCATATTCGATTAAGCTTCCGCAAGTTTGTTGTAGAAGTAGATCTTGTATTTTGCTTTACTATATTGCATAATCTGTTGATCTACAGTGGGAATTTCTACATGGTATCAGAGCAAAGGTGATCAAAATGAAGAACAATATAAAATAAGGGAGAAGTTCAAAGTTTGAGGTTCCTGAATATAGAAATCAAGTTCTTATCACATCTCAATTTCACCAATGGCGTTCAATGGTTTAAGACTCGAGTATGCCCTTGATGGCAGCTTGAATTATATAGCCTGGAAGGATTGCATGGAAGCAGTATTAGAGGATAACGGTCTAAAGGACTTCATTGATCAAGAAGTCCCCAAGCCGACATCAGCTGATGCTACAGAATTGGAAGAATGGAAGAAATGCGTGGCTAGAGCAAGGAGAATTCTCCTAGAGGGAGTTCGAGACCACATTGTCTCGAGCCTCCATGACAAGGGGACACCGTTTTCGATGTGGAAAACATTGAAAGATCTATATCAGAACAACAACGATCAGAGGAAGCTGGTGCTGAAAGACAAGCTTCGGAAAATCAAGTGTGAAAAGGGCAACACGATCTCTACATATCTAAACAATCTCACCACTTGCAGGGATGAGCTTGGAAGTGTAGGGATCACGATAGCCGATGATGACATGGTGAGTCTTGCACTCCTCGGTCTTCCTAAGAGCTAGCATAGCTACCAAGACTCGGTTAATGGAAGAGAAAAACTGCCAGATTGGGAACAACTTTGGTCGGATCTGATGCAGGAGGAGATAAGAAGAAGCACCAGAGATGGATCCTCATCAAAGCAAGATGATGAGGAAAATATAGCCTTAGCGAGTAAGGCGAGGAAAGGGAAAGGGAAGGCGTCCCATCCCAAATCCAGTTCTTCCCATGGTGGGAAGAAGTTTGACAAATCGAAAGTGTGATGCTTTCATTGTCATGAAGTGGGCCATTATGCTACGAATTGTCCACAGAAGAAATCCAAGAAGGGATCCTCGAAGGGATCTGATGGTGAGGCACTGGCCTCACAGTTTGAGTTGGATTTCTCTCTTATCGCATGCATGGTTTCATCCATGGTGGGATGTGTGTGGTACCTGGACAGTGGAGCTTCATTCCACATGTCAGGTGACAAGAATATTTTCAGTACCTTGGAGGAGAAGGATCTCCAGATGCAGATCGAGATGGGCGATGATGGAAAGTACTGTGTTTCAGGTGAAGGTACAGTTGTGTTTCAAAGGGAGCATGGAGCTCCCCTCACCTTGACTGATGTAAAGTATGTACCAGGTCTGAAGAAGAATCTTGTGTCTGTCGCTATGCTAGAAGATAAAGGCTATGATGTAGTCTTTAGTAAAGGAAAGTTATTCCTGAGGCATATCAGTACGAGACAAACCAAGTGAATCAGGATTTGAGTAAAGAATCTCTACAAGCTGGAGGTAGACGACTGTGTTGCATTGAGTTCCAAAGCTGAGATGGTGTAGAGCCAAGATGTTGGCGAGCTATGGCATAAAATATAGGGCCACTTGCACCATGGAGCCCTGAAGATCATGCAACGGATTTCTACCAGACCTCCCAAGCGAAAACTGGAGCAGACGAATACATGCAAAGGTTGTACCTTGGGTAAGTATGCGAAATCTTCCTTTCCGAATCGAGACAGTAAAGTTGGAGCAATCCTGGAGCGAGTTCACTCAAATGTTTGTGGACCTTTCTCTACAGCCTCCACCGCTAAACAAAGGTACTATGTTATTTTTATTGATGATTTTTCTCGTAGATGTTGGATCTACTTTATGCAAAATAAGGATCAGACCTTCTTGAGGTTTTGTGAGTTTAAAGCCTTGGCAGAGAAAGAATCTGGAAAGAAAATAAAAGCCTTGCGTAGTGACAATGGTGGAGAGTATGTCTCCCAACAATTTAAGGACTTCTGTGCTGCAGAAGGAATTAAACGGGAGTTGACGGCACCCCATAACCCACAGCAGAATGGGGTGGCCGAAAGGAAGAACAGATCGATTGTGGGAGCAGCTCGAGCGATGTTGCATGACCAAAGCCTACCACTGCATTTATGGGCTGAGGCATGCAATACAACAGTATACTTGCAGAACAGAAGCCCACACCGTATACTGGGAATGAAGACACCTATGGAGGCCTTTTCCGAGAAGTGACCAGATGTGAGTCACTTCCGAATCTTTGGATCATCAGTTTACTGTCATGTGACCAAAGATGCCCAGAAGAAGCTAGATCCAACAGCTGAGTTGGGAATACTTGTGGGGTACACTGATACACCCCACAACTATCGGGTGTACCTGCCTACTAGTCAGAGGACAGTGGTACGCAGGGATCTAAAGTTTGACAAGCAGAAAGCCATGCAAGTATCACTTGAGAGGGAGCTCAAGTTGCATGCAGAGGAGGAACTTTTAGTTCCTAAGGAGGAGGAGCCTCAGATTGATGCGAAGCAGCCGCATGCAGAGGATCCAGGAGTGGAGACATCCACTCATGCTGAGACTTCTAGAGATGGGCGAAAACACTCAAGGGAAGCTGACAGGTTGATGCTGGATGCACGAGAGAATGTGGGACAACCATCTTCTCAGCGCAGACAAAGGAGGTCGCCAGAGTGGTACACTGAGTACATGGCCTTGGTTTGGGAGTGTGTAGATACTGAACCTTCTTCATTCGAGGAGGTACTGCAACAACCAGTCTGGGTTGATGCAATGGTAGAGGAGTACGACTCTATCATTCAGAACAGTGTGTGGGATGTTGTCCCAAGACCTCAGGACAAGTCAGTGGTTAGTTCCAGATGGCTTTACAAGGTGACGCAGGCAGCTGATGGCAGTGTTGAGAAACGTGAGGCAAGGTTTGTTGCCCGTGGTTTCTCACAGGTTGAGGGGATCGACTACGATGAGACCTTTGCTCTTGTAGCAAGGTACTCATCTATCAGATCGATGTTGGAACTATTAGCACAGATGGGTTGGAAGATCCATGAAATGGACATGAAGGCAACATTCCTCAATGGGAAGATTAAGGAGGAGGTGTACATTGAGCAACCAAAGGGTTTTGAGACCTTCGATTGTGAATCGCATGTGTGCCGACTCAAGAGGGCTTTGTATGGGCTGAAGCAAGCACCCCATGCTTGGTACACCAGGATTGACAGCTATTTCACCGGGTTGGGCTTCACCAAGAATGAAGTAGATGCGAACCTTTACCACATCATGGTAGAAGGTAAGCCATTGATCATTGTTCTTTATGTCGATGATCTGATTTTGACAGGTGATGATCAGCTGATCCAGTCTTGCAAGGAGGACCTTGCAAGAGAGTTTGAGATGAAAGAAATGGGTTATGAACTATTTTCTAGGCATGGAGGTGTGGCAGAAAGATGGTGAAATATTTGTGTCTCAAGGCAAGTATGCCAATGAGATATTCAGGTGCTTTCACATGGAGAAGTGCAAGCCCATGCAGACTCCTCTAGCTGGGAACTGGAGGAAGGAGGATGCTACTTCAGGTGAGGTAGTAGCTACTACTGTTTATCAACAGCTGGTGGGTTTACTTATGTATTTGGTGAACACACGACCCGATTATGCTTTGCGATGAACCAGTTGAGTCAAGCTATGGTTGAGCCTACCAAGCTGTTTTGGAAGGCAATAAAGCATGTGCTAAGATACCTCAGAGGCACATCTCAGTTTGGATTGTGGTACAAACGGATAGAGGGAGTGAAGCTTCAAGGCTTCACAGATGCAGATTAGGCATGGAGTCCGTCAAACCGGAAGAGCAATTCTGGAGCAATCTTCAACCTTGGTTCAGCTGCAATTTCCTGGTACAACAGGAAACAGAGGTCAGTTGCACTTAGCTCAACAGAGGCTAAATACATGGCTGCTAGTCAGGCTGCATGTGAGGCCATTTGGTGCGGAAGATTCTAGTGGGATTGTTTGGTTAGAGGATGGATCCCACTGTGATCTACTGCGATAATCAGAGTTGTATCAAACTCTTTGAGAATCCAGTTTTTCATGACAGATCCAAGCACATTGATATCCGGTATCACCATCTTCGAGACTATGTGGTCAAGAGGATCATGTTGTTGTTGTATGTTTTGGTCGAGGAACAAGATGCAGATATTTTGACGAAGGCATTGTCCAAATGCAAGTTCGAGTTCCACAGAGACAGGATTGGGGTTACTGATAATCCCTTTCTTGTTGAGAGGGAGTGTTGAAAATAGCAACAAGAAATGATAAATATAGAAGTTCTAAATTTAGCACTGCTATAAATAACATTTCGAGATACCTTCCTATTTTAGTTAGTCCCTGAACTAAAATGGAGAAGTAAAATTTGAATTTGATCTTAGTAGTTGTTTGTAAAATAATTAATTAATTCATCTTGAGTTAATTAGTTGTAGAAAATCAAACATCAAGTCTATGTGAAGACATGCAACAGTTTCTCCATTGATTAAGGAATTTATCCATCAGTTAAAGAGATAAGGATGAGTTGTAATTAGTTGGCTCAGTTAACTGAGTCAAGTCCAGTTAGATTAGTTCAAATAGTTTGTTGAACTAATTGTGAGTTCAGTTAGTTAATGCATGCATGCATGTAACTGCTACACTTCAGATAACTGAATATTCTCTCATAAATAACTCATGCATGTTAGTTCAGTCAGAGACCCAATTGAGATCAGATGGAGGGACAATGTACTATCAGTTGTAGGAATATTCCATTGTGAATATCTCTTGCATGCAGAAGGAATTCATTCCTTGGAGATTGCGCAGTTACTTCTTCAGTTTAATGAGTGTGTGATGAGGCCAATCACACAAGTGGCATCATTGGACCCTAAGAAAAAATGCGCAAGAAAATAGGAGGCTTGGAGGGCTGAGGGAAGGCATATCTAGTGTCTATTCAGTCTGTGAGCTGTATTGTTTGATTGCAGTGAGAGCAGGATAGCTTGCGAGCTGATTCTTTTTGTAATCTGAATATATTTCCACTTGTATGATAATATAGAGATTGGGGTTTTAGGCTGAGGATTTCCCCGAGTTATTCTTCCGTGTTCATGTGTGATTGATTTCTCATTCTCAGTTATATGTGTTCTATTTGATCTTGCTCATATTCGATTAAGCTTCCACAAGTTTGTTGTAGAAGTAGATCTTGTATTTTGCTTTAGTATATTTCATAATCTGTTGATCTACAATGGGAATTTCTACATGCCCTGGGACTTCTTTGACAGAGCTAGTCAGGGTCATCCGCCTATCTATGGGGTTCACTATTTTCCTGGCATAGGTACAAATACCAACACAGAGCACTCAACTCCATGGGATCTTTTGTATTTGGCTAACTATTTTGGGGTTTCAATGCTCTAGATCTTTGGAGACTCAACTTGTGATTGAATGGATTAACAATAGGATTGGAATCGAAGGTCCCCACCTTTATCATATTCCAAGAGAATTAGAAAAGGAAGCAAAGAAGTCATGATTGGTTCTAAGCAAAACATGTTTTAAGGGGGCTGAATACAAAAATAAACCTCCCCTCAAAGGAGGTGTTACAGGTTCGTCAAGGAGCCCTTAAGATTGTGGAATTCTAGATGATGAAGCTTTGGAAGGGATAGTCATTCAATTTCAATTCTAAAGTTGTAAGAACACTTTAAACTTTAATGAATATGCAGACTCCCTGAAGGTTACAAATAGATTTTTGCATTTGATGTCAGTAAAAAATTGAGCCATATATATGGTTGTCAGTGCTGCTTAAGTTTCTAATGGGGGATCATGTTTGTATCTTGGTCAATTTAAATTAGATCAGACCTCCAAGGTCTTTTCGATTTATATTTTCAACTTGGAAATATATGTTTTTTTAGGGAAAAAAATTATACACATACACACACATATAGAGAGAGGGGTTTTTATATGCTTATTATTTAAACTTAAATACAACAAAGTTATATAACAAAATGAATTTTATTTTGTAGCTATTATTTATATTTTATTTATATTTCTTATTTTATATATATAATATTTTAATTATATTTTCTTATTTCTAATTATATGTTCTAAAATATCTAGGAGGCTAGAGCGGAAAGGGTCATTTTCCTCCTCGAAAAGAACTAGAGATCAAATATGGATAGGGGTTATTGATCTCAACCAACAATCAAGCAGAGATCAAATATGGATAGGGGTTATTGATCTCAACCAACAATCAAGCCGAATTCTTAGCTCTTTGACAATAATTAGAATTGGCTCTAATAAAGAAAATGATAGTGATCCAACAAATATGTATAGATGAAAAGGACCCATTTTCTATGCAACTTCCAATGTTACATCAAATATGTTTGCAAATTTCCAAATTTGAAACCATTAAGTTATTCCATGTCAAAAGGAATCTCAATATATTTTCAAATTTCCAAATTTGAAACCATTAAGTTCTTCCATGTCAAAAGGAATCTCATTGCGGATGCAAACTTGTTGGCAAACCGTGGAGCCACTCTCGGATAAAGTTGGATGGAAATAGATGGACCACCTTAACCCAATACATCCCATGGATAATCGAACTATTTTATTTTGATTTGGTTCTCGCTCTAATAAAGGGCATTAAAGAAAATTTGAAATGGGAGCAATCCCAAAGGAAAATCAATAAATACCAAAGGGGCAGGTTAATATTCCCAATCTTGAACAGGTGGTCTACAATTAAATTGAAACAATAGATTAGTGGGATGACGGTAAGGGAACACGTGTCCAAGGACTGGATGTTAGCCACGTGGACAGATTCTCAGTAATATTAGATTTGAAAGGATGTGAAAATCCGTGTTAGACTTATAATATGTAATTGGAAATTTGGTGTTTTAAAATATTTTGAATAATTCGTATCAATTGTAAAAGGTCAGGGTCTTTAAACCAGATTTAAATAATGGAAAGAACGGGTCAGTGTTTAGTGTTTATATATGTGAAGGATGGTGTTTTTTTTTGTTTTTTTTTTGTTTTTAGTGTGGTTCACAAATACTTTGGTCAGTGAGTGGTCGCTATGTTCACGGAAAAATTTGGGCTAATCGTCTCTCGGCTCACTGGCAAGACCTAACCCCAAGGGCTTTGGGCAGAATTGACCTTGTGACCTCCCGATGGTGAGGCATGATTTTTGACCAACTGTGCTAACCCTTGGGGCTCTACGAATGAAATTGTTTTAATTTAAATTTGTTTTAATATGATATGTATAGTATGATTTTTTTTTTCTTTTCGAAAGAGAAAAAAATTATAATTTTATTAAGAAAAACAAAATTACAATATAACAAATTAATTTGTTACTTTTATTTTTATTATTTTTTAATTAAGCCTACATTATATTTTATTATTCTTTGATTTAACACTTAGTTTTACATGTCACTACAACATCTCCCCATACAATGATGAATTTGTTTATAGTTTATAAGAAGTAATGTTCTTCTTTTTAATATGAATATAACCCAAATCTATAACATGCAATGCATTGAAACTTTTTTTTGCTCTCTCCAATAGTGTGTTGTCGTGTATATATTTAGTTTGCCTCTAAATGGGTAATATTGATAATAATATCTCCAAAGAAGTTGGATCCAATGGTGGAGAGCGAGGAGTTTTTCATCGTTGGGCAAGGTTCAATTCCCATGAGGGCCTAACTTAAAGTCATGGGAGCACCTTGAGGTAGTGCTAGAGCGTGTGGTTACAACCAAATAGATTATATTAAATGACCTTATGACCCATGCACACAAAGTGGATAATAGACCACCCCCATGTCCTTCAATTTTTATTTTTACCCCCATGTCAACTGGGTATTAAATGAGTGTCATCATAGGATAATGAGGTTGAGAGGTGGTTGGCCTAGTTGGATTCACATTGTTGTGAACATCTTTCGCATAACATTTGTGGTCATTTCATTACATAAGAGCTCATGTGAGGTTTGGCTAGCTAGGATGGCCATATAGTTTCAGAGGGTGGTGAGGTTAGCTAAGTTTGCAAGAATTTTGTATCCCATCATAAATGAGCAAAAGGCTATTATAGCAAGTTATGACGAATTAGTAGCTAAGGTTGCAGTGGTTGGATCAACGAAGTTAAAGGAGGCATCACATTGTTTTGCTCTACATGGCCTGGGGCTATTGTAAGGATTGGAGAATCTCAGCCAAAAGGAACTTGCCTAGTTTGCGCAACTGTTATGAGGGTAAGCTTTCTCGTCGCATGGTCTTGTTATCTCAAAATATTCATTTACAATTATGTGGTTCTGGTATAGTGTAGGTGGTTATTTTTTGGCCTATCATGTGGGTTTACTTTCTCTCCAAGGAGCCAACTACTCTAGATTCGACTCACTCTGGAAAGCTTGGCATCCTTGGCTAACTGGTCAATGGTATTTTATATTAGTGGTTAAAGGCTAAGAACTCTAGTCTCTTAACCAAACAAATTCTCAATTGGTTTCTAGTTGGTTGGTGGGTTGTCTTGCCCCTTTACATATTTGGTTATTTGCTTGTGATGCCCAGGTCTCTCGTATTCTGGTTCCCTTCTAACTCTGCTTTGCTTCAAGGGCATTACCTTTCTCATTCTCATCTCACAATCACTGTCAGTATGGTCCCCGCGTTGGTTTTCTTTTATCGCCTTTCTCCTCTATTTTTGGTTTGTCTTACATCTTGCTTGCATTTCTCAGTGTCGCCATTCTCACTTGTCTTTATTGGTATGGACTATGGTAGATGAAGCATAAGGAGGGGCATAACTAGTAACATAGGCGAGGGTCATCATAGCTAGCACCTCACAGAATCTTCATCCACAATTTTACTATCTTAGAGGGCAACAAAGGAGGCAACTCGAAGGTTCAACAAGTGCACTCCTCCCAATATCCAAAGCCACATTGCTTCATTTAAGGAACTAGCTTGAATTAAGTGCCATTCCATTTCTGATGCATATATGATATATCAAGTTGGGTCTTGGGTACTCAACATTGGTTGGGCTCACTCCAGGAAAACCACTGTACTTGAGGGCAGTTGATGTATAAAGAAATATTAAAACAGTCTTGAACAAAACTATGTTGGATAAAGCAAAAGCATAACAGGAGAACCAAGTGTAATTGGATCACATATAGTGCCAATTGGAAAAGATGGACCAAAAAATAAATATATTGGCAAACTATCTTACTAATGTAACTATTATTAATCCACAAGAAGACATAAGTCATCCTGAAAAAATCTAGGTGGATTCTCCCATCAATTAACGATGTTAATATCAGTTTTGTTGGCAGTTTCTTTTATGTGTTTGTGTTAATGAATACGTTCCAGTTAGATTTTATCAGCTACTAGGTAGGCTGTCATAAACTTATAAAGCCACTCATGTCGTATTATTGCTCTTCCTTCAATTCCTCTATAAGATGATTTCTTATTCCAAGTTAACCACAAAATAAACCCATCTATGTTGGAAACCTAGTAAGCATAATAGTAAATAGACATCGATAAACATAAAAGTCATATTATGCTACTAATTTTATTTCATAATAACAAACCCATAACAAAACAAAACAAAATTATATTTAAATGTATCTTTTTAATCTTATAATATAATTCCAATTAACTTTAAAAAATAACACTAATAATATTATATGATGTAAAAAGCATAATAATAAATATAAAAAAATATTAATATAATTATTTAATATTTATTATACATACATATATTCATAAACATTTTTTATGAAATCGAAAAGTGCCAATGAGCAAATGTGCAAATTCATACCAAAACACTACGTTTAGATGGATCTCACAATCAATACAAAAGAAAATGCAAAAGAAAAAGAGATTTAATGTTATGAGCGCTATCTTAGAAATATATTTACATGGATATTATTCTCAAGGTTTAAACCCTTTTAAGAATGATATTTATCTCCAGAATGGATTTTATTTTTATTAACATCAAATAGTAGATTCATGTTTTCTAAGATATTTTTTAATAGTTAAAAAATCATTTATTATTTTAATATATTTATTTTGTAATAGACGTTATAAATATATTTTTGATTTTAGAATGTAATGTTTAGTGTAATTATTTTTACATACTCAACAACATAACATGTTATAAAAATATATATATGATGAACATATATTTTAATTATAATTTATCATGTTTTATTATACTTGTTGAAATAGAGTACATTGTAATTAGTTGCGTGAGAATGTTTTTGTTCTTAATTAAATTCTAAGTTTTTTAGAAATTATTTCTAAAGTTTAATAACTTTTTTATTAAATTAAATATTAAATTTTCTTATTTTTTTGAAATTATTTCGAAAGTTTAATAACGTTTTTTTTTAAATTAAATATTAAACTTATTTTTTTAGAAATTGAAAATTAACTTTTGAATTTTTAAAATTTGAATTTTTTTTTATATGTGGATGATTATTTTTATATGGTTTAAAATCATTTTTATAATAAAAATTTGTTTAAAAAAATTAAAAATAAGAAAAAACCTTACCAAGTGTCCTCATAAATTAATTTTCCAAAAAAAAATCCAAATTTATGCATTTTTTCATAATTAATATTTTCTTAAAAAAATTATATAGTTGTCATTGTTTCCCCAGCTTTTACTAACCACGGAAACTTGTAAATTTAAAAGACAAAAGCAGCAACATTGCATATTACATTGATATTTAGTGGATTTTTTTTTCCCTCTTTATTTTTCTATTATTGCATGGACTTGGTTCAATCATTTTTCTCAATAAATCTTATATACATTATATATTTTCATAATTCAATTTTAAATCATGATGCAATATAAAAAAATAAAATCTAATTCAACACTACAATAAATAATTTTCCTTTTCCGTGTTAATAATTTTAATCATTATTAAAAAATATAAAATAAAATAAATAAATTTTAAGAATCTCCTTTGTGTAACTAATTTTTTTTTTAATATACTAGATATTGTAATTTTTTATATTAGATATTTTATTATATATGAATTATTTGTCACTTGATTAAAACTACATGGCATATTCATATCAATTTGATTTTATTACCATAGAGATTCTACATAGATTATTTAATTGCCATTGAATTATGATGAGTATAAAGTTAAAAGTTAAATAAATAGTTTGTTATAATAATTAGCTTTTTAAGAAATTATATATATATATAAAGATATTAGACATTGTATTTTCTCCTCCTTATTTGGTCTCATAAGCTAAAGATGGAATAAAATGTGCACAAGCACATTTCAATAAACTCTTAACTTTTGTAACAAACGATAATGTTGGGGCTAATGTTTCATCCAAAATTATCTATGCACCTATCTCTATTTTTCTCCAAGATTATTTAGTCCATTAATTACTTATGTTACTGTTTCATTATTAGATTTATGAATTTGTTCATGCATTCAATAATTCTTATCAATTACTTTTTGCATAAGAGACATGTACTAAGCAACAACGCTGCATATTACATTTGTTTTTTATGTTTTTTTTGAAAGCAACATCTCTTATGTGTTCGTTAGAATTGATGACTTATTCCATCCTAAACTTCCCTAACTGATTAGTGAAGTTGATTCATATTTATTGAGATTAAATCAAAGCTAATATTGTTAACTTCACAGGATGTGTCATTTTAGGGAATTCCAGATAAGATGCAATAATACTATCGGTTAGGAATTGAACTTGGACAAATGTATACAAATTCTCACTTATTAATTCAATAGACAAAAAATTATGGAGTAAGTGAATAAATGGACAAACTCAACCCTTTCCGGGGTGAATTTTTTTCCTTAAATGGTTAGGTATTTTATTGGAAGTTATAATTCCCCATGATTGATGGGAACTTCAACCATGGAACTTTGCCTCTAAGGGTTTTGACTCATTTTTAAGATAACATGAATCACTAAATTTCAAAACAATGATTCAGTTAGGCATTACTTTACCTTACTCGAAACAATAAATTGCTTTAAAAAGTTGAATTTGTCTACTTATAAATTATAAAAAGTATGGTCACAATATATCATAATGATTAGTATTTTTTATGAAAATCACAAGAGGATGGATTTTGATCTACTTATGTGTGTTCATGAAGCACAATGCAAGCCTCACATGTTAGACCACTAACTCTAATGGCACACATTACAAGGTAAAAAGTTATAAACATTCACATAAATTAGACCACTAACTCCAATGACCCACATTGCAAGGTAAAAATTTATAAGCATTCACATGAATTAAACCTTGGTTGGTGAAAAAATCATGATACCTCACCAATAAATCCAACCCTCTTGAAAAAAAATATATTGTTTTAAGGGCTATAATAATTACTATTGAACATTAAGGTAACTTATAATTATAATAATTGTAATATGGAATGTTTGGGCTTAACGTAACAAGGTGGTGTGTGCGAGGAGTGTAATTGTTGTTGAATGAAATTCATTTTTTTAAGTTCAATAAAAATACTTAAGAAGATTAACATGTTTACCTACACTCTATAGGTAAAGTTAAGAGAAATTGTCTCTTCTAAGTGAAGGTAACATTATAAAGCAAACTGGCACATATCGACTGTGCGTCCTGCAAATCATGGAGCGAACCTGCGCGCGTATTGTGCAGCTGATCCGATCTGCTCGATCTCGGCCTCCTGAACCCTGCGCCTCTGCATGCAGTGGTTGGCCGATCCATGGATTCTGCCGGGTTCTGACCCTCCAGCTCCTGGGGTTTGAATCAATGGAGGGGTTGGGCTCTCCTCAGACGCTTCCCCCGCCTCCTCCACCGAGATCGCCAGCTGAGGCCTTCTCCCAGCTCCTGGCTGGCCTCCCAAAGAAGAGAACAACAGATGCAGCGAAGTTTGTCAAAAAATTAGATGAAATCCCGGTGATCTCTCTTCCTCCAGAAACCCCGATCCAAGTCGCACTGTCGTTAGCTGAACGGGCTCTCATCGGCCAGTTTACAGGGCTATGGCCGTCTCCAAAATCCACCGAGAGCTGGGTCAATAGAAACTGGGCGCCGCTAATCAAAGAAAATGTCACCTCATATTTTCTGGGGAGAGGATTTTTCCTATTCGAATTCACATCAAAGGAAGACAAGGATCTGATCTTCCAAAACGGCCCCTACTTCATGGGTCCTCAGGGTTTGTACCTGAACAACTGGACCCTGGACTTTGATCCGACAGTTGATGTGCCCAAAGCAGTCCCGGTATGGGTCAGGCTTCCAAATCTCCCGGTACACTGTTGGAATTGGGACTCACTGAGACATATTGGAAACGCCCTGGGGAAATTCATAGACCGAGCAAATAACAAAGATCAATATGACTGTGCCAGGATCTGCGTAGAGGTTGATCTGGAGGTGGGATTACCAGAGGCCATCACATTAAAGGTCGGAAGTTGGACGCATCTACAGAAACTGGATTATGAACAACTACCCTTCAAATGCCGGAAATGTCATGTTTATGGACATTTCGCCAGAGATTGCCCTACCAACAATGAGACTGTGCAAGGGAAGGAGGACGGATGGAACCAAGTCAAGAGATCCAAAGTTCACCCTAAGAATCAAAAACCGGGAGGCCCTACCGGCAAAGGGACTCACCAGACTACTGCTCACCAGATACCGACCAAGACTGCGTCTGAAAACAAATTTGACCCTCTGAGTTCGCAAACAGAGGGCACCCAGGAGATCGAGCTTCAAAAAGAGACAGAAATGGCTCAGGAGACCGAGGTCCACAAATCATCTCCTCCAGGAAAAGGTACCCCCTCAGCCTCCCCCAAAGGAGCCAACACTGTAGATCCCAACGACAAGAATCTAGAAGAGGAGGAAGAAGAACATGAATCTGAAGAATCAGAAGAGGAAGGGGAAATAGGAGAGTCCCAAACCTCAGTAAGAAGATCTACAAGAGGACGGAAAACGGACAGAGAAAAAAGGGAGCAGGAGACCTACAAAGAAAAACTTCAGGGCAGCCAACCAACCTTGGAAAAACTGCTGGCACCAAAGTCAAAGATGCTGAAAAACCAGATCCAAGGCTCCAAGGGAGCCCATCAGAAACACAAATAATGAAGATCATCTCCTGGAACTGTAGAGGTATGGGGAGCAAAGTTAAGGAAGAAGCTATCAGAAATTTAATCAGAACAGAAACCCCAGACATACTTCTTGTCCAGGAGACAAAGCTGGAAGACATTGTCTTCCTCCAATCAAGTAAGAAAATCTGGTACAAAAGTGAAGCAAGAGCAATCTCTGCCCGGGGAGCCTCGGGAGGAATTGGCACTGTATGGAACATGAGTAAATTTGCAGTCCTATTTGAGGCTAGAAATACCCACTGGTTACTGCTGAAAATGCAGAATCTAGTCACCAAGGAAATTTTTTGTCTTTTTAATGTTTACTCTCCAATCAATGCTAGGAAAAAAAGAACTGTTGGGACTCCATAAGACAACAAGCAGATTTGGAAAACATGGAGAATATTATAATAGCCGAAGATCTCAATCTCATTCTCCATTCTTCCGAAAAAAGGGGAGGCAACATAGTACGAGATCCAGCAAGGGAATGGGTGGAGGACATCTTGCATGTAGTGCCCACTCTAGTCTCCTGACCCTGATACGACATTATCTTAGACACTCTATTCTTCGAGGACCTCAGATTGAGGATCTGGGCCCATGACACTATTATTAGCGATTGAGATATTCATGGTTGTGATGTTTATGAATGTTTTCCATTGATATTATGGTAGCATGAATGGTTATGTATCTTATCTATCAGTATTCTAAAGATTGCAATATTAAGTAATTAAGTTGGTCTCTATTTGAAATTATGATGAGGGTAGTAAAGAATATGTATGCGCTCTACTAGAAGCATAATGAGGATAAATTTTATGGATAGGTATATTTCTACGATGTTACGATGTTGATAGCTTAATGAATATGTATGTTTCCATTGATGATTATTGATGATAGCCATGAGGGATGTGCCCCCTATGTTACCTACTTCCTTTAGTTCAGACTTACAATGGACAATGATGTGAATGACCAGGAATTGTTAATGATGCTAGTATGATAATTGACTAACATTGAGAAACCTTATTACTGATGATGATTGAGTATGGCAGGACGCCATCAGAGGCACTCGCATATACATGTCGATGACACCTGGTTTGATGAAAATTTATATTACTTTATCTTTGAAAGTCTAAGTCGATCTTGGAATCTACCATATATGTTTAACTATATTCTGATGATATATTAATGGTTGCAGGCACAGATTAGTTGTTTGACTGAATGACTCACATATGGGTGATGGGGTTGTACAAGTGGATGGAACTACATGGGAGGGGTGGGACAGAGTCCCTGATCCCACCCACTAGCACTCCCGCCGTGACTTGGGCTGGAAGGGTTGAAGCACCTTCGCCTTGAAGATCACGATGCCATGAGGGCAGGTTCCAAAGTTGGGCCGCTCATGAGGACTTTACCGGGGGGCGCGCATCAAGGCAGATTCCTTGATCCCCGACACCATTAGTCTCACTATAGCAGGCAACATAAGAGATGATAGTGGTCTATGACGTTGCACTATATTTTCCCCTCGTAATCACTGGATGCTTGAAGGGCAAGTGGTGTGGCACCCTTGGAACTTCAGGGGAATTTCTTGAAGGGCACGACCAACTTGGCACCCTTGGCATCACAAATAAACTATTAGGTGTGGCACCCTTGGAACTTCTAGGGAAGTTCTTGAAGGGCACAACCAAACTGGCCCCCTTGACATCACAAATAAGCTATTAGGTGTGGCACCCTTGGAACTTCTAGGGAAGTTCTTGAAGGGCACAACCAAACTTGGCATCCTTGGAATCATTAAAAATAAATAATAATAAATAAATATAAGCAAGGAATGAAAACTAGGTAAATTTACATCAAGGGTAAATGATGATTAGAAACCAATGTAATTAAATCAAAAATAAAACTTGGAATAAGGAGGATCATAGGAAGAATTAAAATAGAGTACCTTAAAAACTCTACCCTTCCCATTTTGGAAAATACTAGGAAGATTATGTGGTTTAATTAGGAAAAAGGGAAAAGACAAACATAATGGTAAGGATAAAGATTAATCCTAAACTAATTTAAACCTAACTAAGAAAAGGGGAAGGTGAATTAAAATGAGAATAATAAATTAAATTTAGAGAAATGTAGAGAAGCTCCATGTGTCAACAACCAACATAAGAATATCCATCTAGGAGATAACTTGAGTTAAATTAGGGAGTAGATTGGGGATAAAATCTTGACTCATTAATTGACTTCAAGTAATGAACACAAATTAAGGAATAAAAGGGGGGAATAAAGAGACAACTAGGAGAAGAAATAGGAATCTTGTTGAGGTGAGGAAAATATTAGTTTTAAATAAAAATTTAAGTAAATAATTTTGGGAGACCCTTGATGTGAGAATGACACATGGGTGGGTGAATAATCAAGCTATTGAATTATAAAAATAATAATTAATTATGCATAACATGACAAGTGTCACCTATGAGGACTCCTATAAAAGAAGGGACAAGCCATGGAAGAAAGGACTTTTGGGAACCCTATTGTTGGATGGATGAGATGTTGGGAGAGCAGTGATTACGAAGCTATAGTGAGTTTGGTGAGGTAGAGGATTTAGAGAGGGGACTCTTGAGCCAAGGTGTGCTCTCCTCTACCAGCTAGTGCTTGTCTCCATTGTACAACCCCATTGCAGCTCGGGGGTTCGCGGGGAAGAAGAGTACCCAAGGAGTAGGCTGGGAGGTTAACCGGTGGGTCTTCGCATTCGGTTCAAGTGCGTCATCATTCACTCGCGGATGTGACCAGCTACAAGAGAATACCAGCAACAACAGAGCAAGTGGAGTCTCGCCTTCTGGTGAACGGTACATATGTATTTCATTACTATTGATCTTAGTTAAACGTATGAAATGTTATGATATGTTTCCTGAAATGTGTGGCTGGTATGTGTGTGCTAAATAAATTTGAATTTCAATGCGTTCTTTTCTGGTTGTATTTGCTGTTTAAAAAATAAAAATAAAAATAAAAAAATTGTATATAGTCTGGATGTGATCCTCACATTGCAGGACTGGGACATGCTGGATATCAAACCCTCTTCGGGTAAGTACTCTTGGTCTAATAAAAGATTAGGCCCAGGCCATATCGCTGCCAGGCTAGATAGATTCTTTATTCAAAGATCCTTCTTACTGCTAGGCCTAGAACCAAGAATGCACATTCTTCCTAATAGCATTTCAGACCATAAGCCCATTAAACTAGAGCTTCTAGCTCATCTTGATCTGGGCCCTATCCCTTTTCGTTTTAGCCCGCTTTGGATTAAGGAGCCAAGCTTCATGCAAATTGTCAAGGAATGTTGGAATCAGTCGGTCAAAGGCTCTCCTTTCTATATATGGGAAGAAAAGCTCAGAAGGGTAAAAGGAGTTCTCAAAAGATGGGCAAAAACTTTGTCTAATCCGGCTACAGACAGAAAATCCTTGAAAATCTTGCTTGATTCCCATCAAAAGAGCATGGAGAAGGACACAATTACTAAGGAGGTGATTGATCAGGAATCTCAATTGCAGCAGCGTTACCACAAGGCTTGCCTAGCTGAAGAAGAATACTGGAGACTGAAATCCCGCAATCTCTGGCTCAAAGCTGGGGATAGGAACACTGCCTTTTTTCACAAACAAACCCAGGTAAGGAAATGCTTTAACACTATCTCAGAGATCAAAGAAGAGAATGACATTCATAAAGATTTTGAATATATAAAGAAAACAACCTTTTTACACTTTCAAAGCTTGTATAGTGAGGACAAGGATCCGAATCAAAATTCAGATCTGCTAGATGTTGTACCCTCTGTAATATCTCAGCAAACAAAGGAAACTCTTGAGGCCAAAATCACCAAAGAGGAAGTGGAAAAAGCCCTATTTGATATGGATCCGGATAAGGCCCCTGGGCCGGATGGCTTCTCAGCTAGATTTCTCCAAGTCTGCTGGTCGATTATAGAAAAGGACTTGCTCAGAATGGTGCAAAAATCTCAGAATACCCAGAAAATAGGAGGCAGCACAAATTCTGCCTTCTTAGCTCTTATCCCCAAGGAAAAAGGCGCCAACACCTTCAGCAGATTTCGTCCGATCTCCTTATGTAACATTGGATACAAATTAATCACCAGAATAATTACAAACAGATTGAAGCCCATTCTTCCTAAAATAATCCCTGAGAACCAAGGAGGCTTCATCCAAGGAAGGCAGATCGTGGATAACTACTTTCTCATCCAAGAGGCAATTCACTCAAGTCTACTTTGAAAAGAGCAAGGTATGGCAATTAAACTCGATTTAGCCAATGCATTTGATAGAGTAAATCATAGATTTTTGTTAAATGTTATGAGAAAATTTGGGTTTGGAGAAAAGTTCATTAAATGGATCCGGGCATGCATCTCGGAGCCATGGATCGCCCCATTAGTGAATGGAAGAGCCACTAAATTTTTCAAAGCTTTGGGAGGACTTAGACAGGGGTGTCCTCTATCCCCTCTGCTATTTGTCATTCAAGCTTCCGTCCTCAGCTTCCTGTTAAACAAAAGGATGCAAGATCAAGACATTAACGGATTGTGCATTGCAAGAGGGGCAAAAAACATAAATCATGCACTGTTTGCGGATGACACGCTGCTACTGGGACCTGCCACACTCTCCTCTGCATCAAAATTCAAAGTGGTTTTGGATGACTTCAGTAAGGCCACAGGCAGTGCTGTAAATAAGAGCAAATGCCATATATACAGCTGGAACATTACCCCAAGGGCGTTATCTGATATTTCAAGATGCTTGGGCTTCGCAGCCTCTTCCTCCTGGTCTTCTTTTAAATACTTGGGATTACCTGTACACCATAAGAAACTTACAAGCAAAGACTGGCTACCACAGTTGGAAAAATTCAAATAAAAAATTCAAGCCTGGGGCTACTCTTGGCTAAATACTGCTGGAAAATCAGTTTTGATTAAATCAGTGCTACACAGCCTCCCATTATTCCAATTCACTGGTCTCCTTGCTCCAGCAAACATCATCAAAAAAATGGAAGAACATATCCGGAGGTTCTTCTGGAAGGGAGGAAAACATAATGAAAAAAAAATTCCTCTTATTAGCTGGGAAATCATAACCAAGCCGTTGTGGGAGGGGGGCTTAAAGTTCAAAAATATCTGCCAACAGAACGTGGCAATGGTAGCAAAGATCCTTTGGAAAATCACTTCACCCAATCCGGGATGGGCTCAAGTCGCACTCTGGAAGAAATACTTCAGGGGTCCCCGCACCAGGTGTTTGGAAAACGCCATTCATAGGCCCAATTCGGCATTCCTGAAGCTCCATGCTAAAGCGGCCCAGTTAATAACTGCGCACTCATTCTGGATTCCAGGTAACGGTAAAAAGGTTAGAATTTGGAGCGATCGAATCATGAATAAAGAGCCGGTCGAAAGCAGAGTCTCCCTCAACTCGCTGCGCAGCTGGATGGACAGAGAGTGTCTGCGCACGTTGTGGGATATCTCACTTTGGAATAACGGTTCTTGGGCAGGTTGGAAACAGTTCGATGTGACGGAGCATCTGTTAAAATATTGGGCCACGCTTCTGGACTATCTGCACGGTTTGGCGCCCATTCATAGGAGAATAAGAGACCAGAAAGGATGGGGAACGAGCGTCAAAGGCTACACAGTCTCCCTGGGGTATAACAAACTGAACGAGCGACCATATGTTCCTCCCAATCCAGCTCCATGGCGAGGCGTATGGCGCATTCCCTCACTGCCTAAGATTGATTTCTTTGCCTGGCAGCTCTGTCACACCAAAATTCTCACCTACGACATTCTTTAGAAGAAAGGCTTTTATGGTCCCTCCATCTGCCCATTGTGCAGAGAAAACGCAGAGTCAGCTGTCCATTTGTTTCTTGAGTGTAACTTCTCCAAGCAGGTATGGTCCTCTCTCATTCAAAATCCAAATTTCAAGCTCCCTGGCACCATGGCGGGTCTCTTTTCAACCTGGGCATTCAATTACCCCGGCCCAGCCCCTAAAAATCAGATCATCAGAACAGCGTGGGCAATTCTTCCTAAGATCATAAGTTGGCAGATATGGCTTGAACGCAACAGAAGAATCTTCAGGAATACAAAGCATAGCCACAGGATTTTAGAAAATAAAATCAAATGTCAAATTAAGGAGTGCTTGGCGGATACTAAAGATGACTCTAATCTGAGTCAACAGGACATCGCTTGGGGATTGACTCTAGGCCTTCAATTCCAGCCAGCAGTCAAAAACACCCCAATTATTAAAGACTGGCAAATAAGGAAGTCTGAAAATGATATGCAAGGCTGGATCAAAATGCAAGCAAGACATTCCCTCTTTTTCGACGGGGCAGCAAAGGGTAATCCGGGCAAAGCTGGAGCAGGAGGAATCGTTCTAAATCCAATAGGAGAAAAAGTCCAATCCTATGCCTGGGGTCTCGGATATGCTTCCAGCATTCAAGCGGAGGCCTTAGCCCTCCTTCAAGGTCTCTAGAGCCTCAAAGAATTAAACATAAAAGAAGCCAACGTTATAGGAGATTCCCAGATCATCATCAACGCAATGGCTACCAAATCCCCAGCTTTGGATCTTAATCTAGCAAGAATGATAACCAGAATCAAAGGCTTGGAAAGCTATTTTCAGAATTTGAGATATTATCATGTGTTGAGAAACCATAATAAAGAGGCGGACAGAGAAGCCAACAAAGTTGTCCTCCTCCCTGCCGGAACCAAGATGAAAGACGGAAAAGAAACATGGGAACCCATTCCATAACCTGATCGCTGCCATGTTTTATTGCTGGTTATTAAATAAATTTGTCTGCATCTTCAAGTGGGGGAAAATCTCTGAAATGGATTTCATGGACTCTTTAGCAATTAAGAATTCTGCAAGCTCCAGCTGCATTCTTAGTCACTGCAGAGAGCGGCAACAGGGCAATGAGATTCCCAATGTAATAATTTTTTCGGCATTCAGGCCAAGATGAATACAAACAACCCATAACCGTTATTGTTAAAAAAAAACATTATAAAACAAACTTCTAAATTTATAGGGAAATTTTATTAGTCCTTGCCTTAATAAGGAGTATAGCTTTCACCTTACAATAAAAAAGGGATTGAGTATGTATTAATTCATTGAATTTTGCAAGATAACCTAAATTTTTTCCAAATATAATTTATTTATATTTTCATTTAAATTACAAAATTTTATTTTTGCTTTTTCAAAATTAATATTCTCATTATTTTATTGGGTGACCATAATTGATGCGGCTAAATAGCTCTTGGTGGAGGATTATTTCTATTTCTTTTTCATATTTGTCATACATTTAAATTAGATTAACAACAACATTTCAATTATTTGTTTGGGTGGATGGATGGCTCTAACACTTGAACAATCGGTTGTACTACCAGATCAAGCCACAGTACTACAGTCGATGCTGGTGTTGTAGTCACTTTCTCTCTTTAAGAATTGATGTAACATACCCAACCCCTCAATTACTATTAGAGGGATGGGGTAAAGCAAATATTTTTCCTTTTTTTTTTTTCTCCATTGAATCTTACTCTACTTAGGCTTCCCAACTCATCATAAGAACCTCACAATTAGAGCTTCTATTATGTGTGTGTGTCTATCTACCTATATATATATATATATATATATATATATCTGTGTGTGTGTGTGTGTGTGTGCATTTTATCGGTCCCTACCGAATACAATGGCCTCTGCTCTCCGTAGTGACCTGGCACTTTTAATCATAGCACCCGTATGCCTCTCGAGTGGGTGCTACTAGTCATGCCCACCCGCTTACCTTCTCCCGACATTTCCCAAAGTGCGCACACTAGTTACCATCGTGGTATCTAAACTGAGCTTTCGTGGACAATGAAGCCCTCTATCGCCTCCTCATTAGCCTGAAACCCGCCCACCAACTATCGTCGCTACCCACTCATGTCATCCCGACCATGTTATCTCGGTGCCTTGGCCTACTACACCTTTCCATATGTCCAACGTCAATCCATCATGATGACGTGGAAGGTAGGACTTCCTCTCCACTAATCGGGTGCACGCTTAGTGAGGTAGCTGGTTCACGTTATCCCATAATTATAACAACCCTTGGTTGATTTTCTATGTAAAAGAATATAAGACCAAGGTCATGGGACATGTATTCCAAGCTGAATGGTGGGAAAATATTATAGTGGGGATCACTTTCACTCTCCGCAGTGACCTGGCACTTTTAATCATAGCACCCGTATGCCTCCCGAGTGGGTGCTATTAGTCATGCCCACCCATTTACCTTCTCCTGAAATTTCCCAAAGTGCACACACTAGTTACCATCGAGGTCTCTAAACTGAGCTTTTGTGGACAATGGGGCCCTCTATCGCCTCCTCATTAGCCCGAAGCCTACCCACCAACTATCGTCGTTACCCGCTCACGTCATCCCGACCATGTTATCTCAGTGCCTTGGCCTATTGCACCTTTCCATATGTCTAACGTCAATCCATTGGGATGATGTGGAAGGTAGGACTTCCTCTCCACTAATCGGGTGCACGCTTAGTGAGGTGGTTGGCTCACATTAGCCCGTAATTGTAACAACCCTTAGTTGATTTTCCATGTAAAAGAATATAAGACAAAGGTCATGGGACATGTATTCCAAGATGAATGGTGGGAAAATATTATAGTGGGGATCACTTTCGGTTTATTTATGGTTAAGAAAATTGACAAAGGAAAAGTGGGAATAATTTAGCATTTTAATAATTATGAAAATAAAGGAAAATAGGAGAAAAGGAAGGTGAAGAGACACATATTTGCATGCTAAGGAAATTAGAGGGAAAATGAAGGAAAATGATGAAAATAGAGGCATCAATGATAAAAAGGCTTCTGAGGATCAATTCATTGCTTTTGTCAATTGAGCCTTTCTTAGTTTAGTTTTGGAGATATCATTTCATTCTCTCATACTCTTGCACACTTAGAGAAATATTGGAGCATTCTTGGAGCATGCTTGGAGGACTCTACTATTCACTTGGATTGGAGAAAGAAGGTAAAGGAAAGCAGGAAAGCGCAAGGGAACAATTAGATTAACAACTACAACTGGATTTCTTTGCAAACAACAAGTTGCATGTTTGATTTCCTTGCTGATTTCTAGATGCATAGTATATGCATGTGATTTTTTGTTTATGTATTGTCATTAACATGGAGATTTTCCTAGATTAATAGTCGTTTTAGCCTTACCTTGCCATTTCCTAGATAGCCATGGTGTTGTGGGTTTTTCCACTTGATGTTTTTCTGATTGGTACTCATGTTCCTTATGGTTGTGGGTTGGAACAAATGCTTTGGAAGCCCTAAAACAACTTGGGTTGAGTTACTAGTCCTAAAGCCTAGGTTGGGACAAATGCTCTGGACCCCTTGGTGGGTTGAATTACTAGTCCCTAAAGTCAGGTTGGACAAATGATCTAGAGCCCTGGAAGGTTGTAGGTTGAGTTACTGGTTCTTGGAGCCATGGACAACTTGGGTAGAGACCAATTTGGTTGATGTTAGTGATTTTTGGACCATAGAGGTGGAATCACTATGGTCGAAGAAGGAAGAATGAAGAAGAGGAAGTCAAAGTGTTTGGGTCTTATCTTTTCTTTTGGGAAGATCTAAATTAGGGTTTCTGTGTTGGGATCTTTTGGGGTTCGATTTTGGAAGCAGAAGAGAAGGTAAGGAAAGCGAAGGTCTCTTAGAGATTCCTGCTAGCCATAGGACTCAAGACAAGGCAAGTGAAGTCAAGAATAATGCTATTAGAGGGAGATAAAAGTCTCCTAGAGAAGTAGCAATAGTTGTAGCAGTTACTGGGGAGCAGAGTTTCAGATCTATTGGGAGGTCAAAGATATTGCAAAAAAAAGTCACGGTAAACCTTATCTTGGAGGGTATTTGTCTGAGTCTAGGTCATGGTGTTCGTCAATTGAAAGATCTGAAAGATAAGAAGAGATTTACTGGTTCTCCCCTCAAGAGGAGGGGTTTTGGCCCTGGCTTGCAACCTATATACTGTGTCACTATTCTTATTGTTTTTGTAACTATTTTATGTATTTCACATTGCAATAATAACGAACAAAGCTAATAAGTAAAAGGTAACACAATCAATTATCAAGTTAAAAGAATTAACATATTCATTGCCCTGTTGAATTCTCAACATGGGATCAGAGCTTTGGTTCTCCAAGGGCATCATGAAGATTCCTCTACAATGAAGAAGTTCATTAAGAAAATTGCAAGTCATCTCAAGAAATGTATCAAGGAAGCATGGAGTTTCTTATTCTCTTCAAAGAAGGTATCATTCAAAAAAAGGGATGAAGGTCTCTTCTCGGCTCTCTCTGGTACATTCCAAGATGAAGACATCTAGGTAATTGATAGTGGTACATCAAGGCACATGACTGGCCACTCCCACCGATTGAAGACCTTATCAAAAGGAAAATCTACTTACTCTGTGGAACTTGGAGACAACAAAAGTTATCTGGTGAAAGGCATTGGATCAGCTTCCATAAAACTCGAAAATTGGAGCAACATCCACCTCAACAAAATTCTATTTGTTCTAGGTTTGCACAAAAAATTACTTTCTATTTCAATTTTAGAAGACAAATGAGATATAGTAGCCTTCATTGATGGAAAAGTATTTGTTTGGGGAAAAGACTCATGCATAAATCAAGCAAAAGTTATTGGTATCCGAGAAGGAAGGCTTTACAGATTAATATCTTCCATAAACCAAGTCCTAGTTCACACTGAGATTAGTCCATGTGAACTTTGGCATCGAAGGTTTGGTCATCTAGATTTCTAAATACTTCCAACCTTAAATCCCATAGTAAATGGAATCCCGAATCTAAAGGAAGATCATGAAGGTGTCTGCAAGGGATGTGCATTGGGCAACAATACCAAGAGACCATTTGGAAGCAGTGCTTCACGGCCAAAAGAAATATTGGATCTTATTCACTCTGATGTGTGTGGCCTTATGACTTCAAAATCACTTGGAGGCCATATATACTATGTCACATTCAGAGATGATTATTCAAGAAATAAATGGGTATATTTAATGAAAACCAAGGATGGAGTATTTACAAAATTTCAAGAATTCAAGGCTGAAGTGGAGAATGTTACAAAAAGAAGAATCAAGATACTAAGATATGATAATGTAGGAGAATATACATCCAAAGAGATTAAGAGGGAGCTTATAGTCCCATACAATCTTGAAGAAAATGGAGTCGCCGAAAGAAAGAACAGATCCATTGAAGAAAGTGTAAAAGAAATGTTACACGATCAAGATCTACCTAAGTTTTTATGGGGAGTGGCAACAAAGACAACGATCTACATTCAAAATGGATGTCCTCACATATGTCTAGATAAGAAGACTCTGGAAGAAGTGTTCACTAGAAAGAAGTCATCTGTAAACCATCTTCGAATCATTGGGTGTTCTGTGTATATTCATATACCAACGAACAAAAGAAAGAAGTTAGATCCCTCTGGTATGAAGGGTATATTTGTTGGGTATAGTAACTCATCGAAAGCTTATATAATCTATATGGAAGATGGATATCACATTGTAGTTAGTTGTAATATCATATTTGATTAGAGTATAGCATTCATGAAGTCAAAAGAACTTTCTACACTTCTGATATTTGAGGAGGAAGTTGGCATGGAAGGAGAAGGATCACACCATGAAGAAGAAGGGCCTATTGAACCTGTTCAACCCATGGTCATTCCAGAAACAAGGAAAAAACCTAATTGGTTGAAGTCCAAACTACTTGATGCAGAAGGTCATGGGGCAGTACAAGGATCATGTAGAGAAATTAAGAGGCCAAAGAAATATTCTGGGTATGTTGCATACATGAAAACATTAATAGAAGCATAACCATCCACCTTTGAAGAGGTTGTAGAACATCGAGAATGGAAGGATGCCATGAATGAAGAATATCAATCTATAATGAAGAATGAATTCTGGGAAATCGTACCTAGACCCGAAGACGAATCTGTGGTTACTTCCAAGTGGATCTATAAGATCAAACATGTAGCTGATGGAAGTATAGATAAATATAAAGCAAGATTTGTGGCTAGAGGGTTCTCTCAATTTGAAGGCATTGACTATGTAGAGACATTTTCTCCAACAACAAGATATACAATCATTCGATCACTAGTCTCTCTTGCAACATCGATGGGATGGAACATCCACCAAATGGATGTCAAGACTGCATTTCCAAATGGAACTATATATGAAGAAGTCTATATAGAACAACCTTTGGGATTTGAAGTCAAGGATAGGAAGGCATATGTTTGTAGATTAAAGAAATCATTATATGGCCTCAAGCAAGCACCAAGAGCATGATATGCTAGGATGGATTCATACCTACAGAGAATAGGCTTCATAAAATGTGTTGCTGACTTGAACCTTTATATTAAGGTTGTAAACAATGAACCTGTAATTATTCTTTTGTATGTAGATGATCTTCTCTTGACAGGCGTAGAAGTTCGAATTGAATGCAAGAAGAAATTGGCAGCAGAATTTGACATGAAGGATCTTGGGTTGCATTACTATTTGGGACTAGAAGTCTGGCAAGGACAGAATGAAGTCTATTTGGGTCAAGGAAAGTATGTGATCGAGATACTAAAGAAGTTCGACATGATGGACTATAAACCTATGGCCACTCCAATGATCACAAACTTGAAGAGACTAAGGAGTCCCAAATCAAGTCCCATGGATCCTTCTAGATATAGACAACTCTTTGGATCATTGATGTACTTGGTGAATACTCGACTTGACATATGATTTTCAGTAAATGTACTCAGTCAATTCCAAGTGGAGTTGAAGCATGATCATTGGATAAAAACAAAGCATATTCTAAGATATCTGCAAGGAACTATCAACTACTATCTGAAATATGATAAAAGGAATGATGTCCAATTGATTGGATATACAGATTCCAACTGGGGAGGTAGCGAACAAGATGGTAGAAGCACTACAGGAGGGTGTTTCAGTTAACAATCCTCCATAGTATCATGGATGAGAAAAAAGCAAGACATTGTTGCTTTGAGTAGTGTTGAGGCTGAATATGTTGAAACATATGAAGTAAAAAAAGAAGTAGCATGGTTAAGGAAGCTACTATCCGACCTGTTTGAAGGACTGATGAACCCTACCGTAATACTTTGTGATAACACTAGTTGCATTCGTTTGTCTGAGGATCCGGTGTTTCATGGAAAGACAAAGCACATCAACAACAAGTATCACTATATTCGAGATCTAGTACAAAATGGTGTGTTGTAGCTACGGTATATCTCCATTGATGAATAGGTAGCTAACATATTGACAAAATCACTTCTGAACAAGAAGCTTGTATACTTAAGGGACAAACTTGGTTTGGTGGATTTGTCCTCCCTAATTGAGAGGGATAGGTAGACACTACATTCTTGTCTTCACTTGGGAAGAAAGAATAGAGGATTGGGTAACCATTTGACATTCGATAATCTTAGAGAATGTGGTATGGCATTCAAGACAAGAGTAGTCATGGATCAATATTCTTTGAGGATTAGTTACCCAAGATAAGAATAGTCCAATGGGAGGTGATACTCTGTGAACACCCGAGTGGAGTATGTACCTTGGGAGACAATGATGATGGTGTTTATACATCATTGGTCTCACCATCATTGTGCTATGATCTTGTGGAGAGATAGAGATGCTAGTCAAGGCCTTTTTATGTGACAATGCTGGTTAATATGATGCTAGACAGATGGGTTACCAATCCAACTCTTCTTATAAGATCTCTTCATTTGACCATGTACCTCTTATGAATACCTCGCTAATTAAGAGGGAGTGTTGAAAAATGTGTAACTAGGTTTGGTCTTCATAAGCATGAAATGTATTCTTGTAAATATAAAATGAAAAGAAATTATTATTATTGGAGCATGGGTTTCATGCTCAAGTTCTTTTATTTTATATTCAGTGCTTCTAGGGTTTTTCCTAGGTATAAGAGTCATTATCATATATGGAAGACCCTATGGGCACATTTTGAATTGTAAAGAAAAAACTATTTTTCCTTGAAAGCTTCAAAATACCTCCAAGATCAAGTCAGCCTAAGGAGCTGTCAAGTCAGCCTACATGAAGATCCATGTCCACCCTTGAGGAAGCCTATATAAGAAGAAATTGTCTTCCATTTGGATCACTCGCTCTCTCATCTCTTATGTAAAGAAATAAAAGAAGGAGAAGTTGAAGAAGGAAGAGTAAAGAAGAGGAAGTCGAAGAAGTCAAAGAGTTTGGGTCTTATCTTTTCTTCTGGGAAGATCAAAATTAGTGTTTATGCATTGGGATCTTCTGGGGTTTGATTTTGGATGAAAAAGAGAAGGGAAGTAAAGCGAAGGTATCTTAGGGCTTCCTACTAGCCCTAGGACTCAAGACAAGGCAAGTGAAGTCAAGAGGAAGGCTACTAGATGGAGATTGAAGTCTCCTAGAGAAACAACAACAATTGCAACAAGTACTAGGGAGCAGAATTTCAGATCCACTGGGAGGTCAAAGATATTGCAGCAGAAGGTCATGGTAAACTTGATATTGGAGTGTATTTTTCCAAGTCTAGATCATGGTCTTAATCAATTGAAATATCTAAAAGATAAGAAGAGATTTATGGGTTTGCCCCTCAAGAGGAGGAGTTTTGGCCCTGGCTTGCAACCTATATATTGTGTCACTGCTCTTATTGTTTTGGTAGTTGTTTTATGTATTGCACATTGGAATAATAACGAACAATTATCAAGTTAAGAGAATTAACATATTCATTTCCCTATTGAATTCTCAACATCTATGTTGGATATTTATTGGTTATTTACTGTTTACATGATGTGTGTTATTTATGGCTCTTCTCATGATTTGTTTAGTTATTGAATGGTTGATGAATATATGGAATAATAATGGTTGTTGCAGCTATGTGGGTAGGGCATAAATCCTTCTTGCTGATCCTCAGATGAATCTCAGACTCTTATAATCAGATATACATTAATGATCTGTAGCTTACATGTTTGCCATGCGTTTGACGAAATGCCTAATGTGTTCTAGGCAGTCTAGGTCAAGTTCTACCTTCAAGTTTGAATGATTAGAATTTTCATTATGAGAAATATGATTTTAGAAGTTATAGGAAGTTTTGGGCAGTGGTCTGGAGACTATCCTAGAAAAGTGGCTTAGATCTCATGACCGCAAGCACAAAACTGGAGATCTTGGGTCATAACCACATGGAGCAAGGCTTGTGAGTGCGGTTGGAAGCTCACAACCACATGCATGAAGTGCCAAGGATGTGGTTATAGGTTTAGGTCAGTAAAACAAGGTTTCGACTCAGGGATTGACCACCTGGGTGTTTCTTCAGCTCCTGGGTGATATGTAGTCCCTGTAGGATGTATGTTTATAGTCAATTTTTAGGCCCCACTTCCTTAACTAGAACTAGGAGGTCGGTTCAGGTCATAGTGACACCCATCTCATTTTTACCCTGACGAGATCATGAATTTGGGTAAATGTGGGAAGGGGTCATTACAGAGGGCATGTTTTGTCCTCTTTGGGTGATATATGATACCACAGGGTGGTATAAGAGATTTCAGGCTCAAACACTTGGGACCGGATGGGATACATGTATATGGTTATGCATGCATAGTAGGTAAGACATGCATCGTCGTGGTCATTATCCAGTTTGTGTCATCATGATGTTATTGGTGTGTTATGATGTTGATTTGTTGGGTGAGATGGAGCAAGGGATGCAGATTACCAGGGCAAGGTTGAAACTCTAAACCTCGGGGTAACAATAGATCATCATACATGTTTTTATGTTGGGAATGTAGGTATGATGGTTAATGGTCATTATAGGTATTATCGTTATATACATGTCTTCCATTCTATTGTTGTTGTGGTTACATGCATCGTAGATGTTGGTTGATCAATGCACTCAACTTGTTGTTATATGCATTGCATTCACACACATGATGATTATCGTCATTGCATTTAGATGTTGATGTTATATGTATCGGGCTAATATGGATTGACATGTGAAGATGGTTATGGTTATGATATTTAAGTATGAGTCGATATACTTGTGATATTGTGTCATACTAATTTGGAATGACTGTGCAAATGTGATAGCCTCCCCTGAGATACATTGAGGTATGAGTTTGATTATGTCGTTTATTTGGTTTATCTAACATGGTACGTTTGCAAGAAATATAATATTGGGGATGAAGAGTAGAGTAGTGGACTATGGTTCACATGATTCCCCTTGGAGGCCTGATGTGAAATCTACCGAATGGAAAAGTAGCATGATTATGTGGTTTGTTTTCAAGTACAAAATGTATAAGAAATGAAAATAAAATTTTGGAAAGTCTGGTTAAATTTAGTAGAGCCTTGGAGATCCCATTTCCATAAGTTGGATGTTGGAGATCAAGCCATTATAGTAGCTGCTTCCTTTTACCTTAGTGTGGACCATGGATAGTAAGGGGTTATGTTTATAGGTTGTTTGAATGTTTGATTAATTTCATGATATGAGTATGTGTCTATGAGATTTTGCATGAAGGAATGATCTCATTTTAAGACGGTTGTACTAACACAATATGTGTTGAGACAGATGATATGCATTTGAGTGCAAGTGGGTGCTAGTTGTAGTATTAGGACTAATGACTGTGAGTTTATTATGACATGGTTGTTAGTCTTGATAAGGCTGATTTCAAATTAATAGACACGGTGTCTTGATTTTTGGAACATGTTCCTAACATGTGTGAACAGAGTCATGAAAACAAGCTCGGTATTAACATAGCAGGGTAAGTTGATTTGTTGATATATAACTAACAACTGGGTGATATGATAACACAAAATAAGACTCGATTACAGCAAGGAAAAAGGTAAAAGAAAGGAATTGGGTGAAAATTCCTTTGCCTATCTTTGGAAAATGAAATTCCAAATGAATGAGTGCTTTGCATGAATACATGAAATCTTATTAACCTTGATTTTGTCTGACATTATGTGGATATGTGCTATATTCATGAACATGTATTTAATAGGTATAATAGTCGATTTCTAGTTATGACTAGATCACCAAGGAACTGGAGTCCCTTGAGGGATGATATATGTATGTGTCCAGTTAAAAGTCAGCGTGTTGGGTTCAACAAGGTAAGGTAATCAATATATTTTTATGTTTATTTATGCACTTGATAGTTGTGTGTTTATGGCAGTATGATGCAGGCGATTGCATGACAAAGAGACTGCAATGATATCTTGAAGAAGGCTTGGGTTGAACTTTCCCTTGGAAGCATTGGGAACCCATGGGGATTGAGTCGTGGTGTATGTTGGAAGTTTTGTTCTTTTGATGCTTTGTGATTTGTTTGTGCTTGATTTTCATTTTTGTTAATATCTGGTGCATGGACATGCCACTTTGTTTGTGGTGTCGTATTGCTATTGGTTTTTCATAGTTTTCTTCTTGTTTGTTTCTTATTCTTGCCTTTTATGTTTTGAGGGTCTTGGGAGTTGGTTGGGGAAAGAGGAAAGTTAATTAAGCTTCATGGGAGCTGAATGAAACTCAATAGGTAATGTAAGACCTGGATGAAGCCCGGTGCATGAGTAAAGGGGCAGTTGAAGGTAAGAATATGACAGTCGGTTGAACTAGTTGGGTCCTTTGGGGTAAATGGATAGTGGTAATATAGTAATGAGAAAGGTAACAGGAAAGGTAAAGTAATGGATTTGAGGCGTCAAATGCTTTGGCCATGTTGGGAATTGTTGTTCTTAATGTTGTGCATGTTGTGCACATATAACAATAGTTCTCTTAACCTTTGACCTTATGATATATGGTAATTATGTTGTGATCGTGATTAATCTAATTTATATATATGTATGTATGTCATTGTCTGATAGGGTTGTCAGTGATAATTCTTGTGGAAGAATGATTGTTTATGCAAGTGAATGGCATGAAGAGGTTCCTGGTTTTATAAGGAATCAAGTGGGAAGAGTAGCCCTGACAGATCTACGAGGTTAGTATCGTGTGTATAAGATTTGATATTATATGCTTATAACTATGCCTATGTTTATGTTATGGTAGGCAATGTTGAGGGATACATCAACGAAAATGAAAGCAATGTGATTTTCGGTATGTTGAGACAAACATGAATAGTGGAAAGAATTGCAGACACGAAATTTGGATTGTGGATGCATGTAGTAAGGCGTGGGAAAGACACTAGAAGCAAGATTGCTTGGTAGAGACAATGTGGTCTCCAAATGTGTAATACTACTACTATGTACATGTGGTATTGTGTACATGTTGTGCAGGTGGTGTTGTGTACATGTTGTATATGTGGTGATGTGTACATGTTGTACATGTGGTGTTGTGTACATGTTGTGCAGGTGGTGTTGTGAACATGTTGTACATGTGGTGTTGTGTGCATGTGGTATTGTGTACATGTTATATATGTGGTGTTGTGTACATGTTTTACATGTGGTATTGTGTATATATTGTACATGTTGTATTGTTTACTTGTGGTACTGTGTTACATGTATTGTGTAGTTATTGTATCGTGACAGGTTTATGTATTGTGTTATACATTGAGTGTAGGTGTATGTATTGTGTTGTACACCAGGTGAAGGTGTATGTGTTGTGTTGTATACTGGGTGTTTGGTAATTTAGTTGATCTTAAATTACTTCATAAATTATCGACCAGGGCTTGTAAACTGATGAAGAGTATGTGGACTAGTGTGCTAGGATTCTTTATTATGTGAGTAAATTTCCAAATTTAATTAGGATGTTTTCATGCACATGTTTTATCTAAGAATCACTCAAAGTAAAAAGATTATCACTCTTGCAGGAAAGGAAAGTATCACACTGATAAAAAATAAAGATAAAATGAAGTGCAAAAGTAAATAATAATTTCAAATATAAATCCTCTTCACACTTGTAAAAAACAAAAGCTAATATTAAATTGCATAAATAAATATCACACCAGCAAAATCATTCTTCTTCACATTATCAGATATAAAACCTTGAACTAATTATAGATTCCAAATCAAATCAATCTATTATCACTCCGTAATTTTCCTAGGTTGAGGAAGAAAACTACAAAGGTAACCACAAAACCACTTTCAAAGCTGGGATCTAGCCCTTCCAGCTTCAGAGAGGGATCTCTCTATATGATTTAGATTTATGTTTCAGATTTTAGGCTAGCTATTTGAGTTCGAGATGGGTTTTTCAAAGGTTTGGTTGAAAGATGCAGGAAAATTCCATTGGGCATAGAGTCATAAACCTTTGGGTAATCAATTACAAAATGACAGAGAAACTGTCACAAAATAGGATATGAAAACTTTTGGATCTCTTAGAGTGTTTGTGTGGTGAATAGGATGAATATGGTTTGAGTTCAATTAAATATAGAGCATACTGGGATGAATTATATATTTAACATCAGAAAGAAAACATGGATATTGCTAACAATCTAGAGTAGAGTACACTTAAGCAAATTCAGCCCTTAATCTTCTTGCAACAATAAAGAGGGAAAAAAATATGAAAACTAAGAAAAGAAACAATTTAACATAAGAAGCACATCACCAATTTTTTGACACAAGAATCCTGGAAAAACACTCTCTGACTTCTGCAAATTGACCACTTTCAGTCAAATCTACGACTTACATCAATTTACAACTCTTTTCTTCGTAAAAGTTCCAACCCTGTTTCCATCTTCTAAAACTATTTATATAATGCTTTACATAAAAGTTTTACAAAATAATAATCATTACTTAATTACATAAACAAAGATATTTTTAGTATCTCTCAAGTTCATGTATGCAAAAATAATCTTTAAAATATATTCTGTATGTCCTAGAACAAATATAGGAAAATATGTTTGCATTTAGGCAAAATAAGTATCTAGTTAACTACTTCCCTTGAAAGTAGAACATGTCCCTAACTGAAGTTTTAGCATTTTTGCTATCATAACATGTCCCTAACTGAAGTTTTAGCATTTATGCTATCATAACAGGTCCCTAATTGAAGTTTTAGCATTTCTGCTATCATAACAGGTCCCTCTACAATAAGTCATCAAAACTGCTCCTTCGCTTTTTTCAATTATGCTGGAAAATCCTTAGCCTCTAAATCTGGAAATTTGTTCAATATTTTTGATCCTCTGCCTTTAAAATTGGAGTGGCTATAGTTATTTTCGCAGAGACTTATTGACTGTGCATTTTAAACCACTATTCCTCTCCTTTCTGTGTTTAAACAACTGCCGACACAAATATCTGTTGAAACTTCTTGTTAAACACAGACATGGCAGTAACAACATAGGAAAGATAAAACATGAGAGTACATTTTTTATTAACAAAACATATACATTTATAGTACATGGTTTGACCGTTGGGTTCCACATCCCAAGGTCTCTTGGACTTCCTTAGTCCATTTCGCTTCCACACTAACCCATAGAGGATTAGGTGTCCAACATCCCCCCCCTTAATCCAAAGGGTTATGTATGAGTCCAAGAAGAGAGTTGTAATACAAAACGTGCAAAAATGCATGGAAGCACTAGGCTGAATATGCTCTCTGAAACGTTGGTATAAAGGGCGGTGGTTTAAGGATGACCACCAACACTAGAATGCTTAGTGCAGTTCCCTGAACTCTTCCAAGTCTGGCATGAAGCTCACGTCTTTTGCTACAAGAAGTGCTCCTAATGTTTTTAAGAGGGAAACCTTCAACCATGAAAGGGAGGTATCACCCCACATAAAAGGGAGAACTTCAACCTGACAAGGGAAGTCTCAACCTGTGATGGTTTACGAATGACCAACAACTCTGGAATGCTTAATGCAATTCTTGGAACTCTTCCAAAACTGGAAAGAAGATGAAGTCTTCTGCTAGAGGAAGTGTCCCCAATTCTATTCCTCGAATTCTTCCGAAACTAGAAAGAAGTTGAAGTCTTCTGCTAGAGGAAGTGTCCCAAATTACCAACTGAAGGCATGCTCAGGGCCATCTTTGTCTTTGGCTACAACTCCGAATCTGGTATGGTAGGTTGTGGCTCAAGCTCACTTGATGTGGCTTTGAATCTTGTAGATGACCATCATTTCCCCCCCTCTCAGATACAAGGTGAGATGATGGAGAAAACTCAACTGCAAGACTGTTCAATACTCTAGAACAAGTTCTGACATGTGACTGGAATATCTTCTTGGCTATTGATGCCCATTACCAAGAAGCGATCCATCCAAGATGAATCTTTGTTCTTGCAGGAGGTTTGTTTCTGAAGCATCTATTTGAAGAATGACTTGTTTTATGACAATGCTTACATGGATGAAGATCAAAACAGTGATCTTTCAGATGGCCAACTCGGTCACAGTGTTGGCATTTCACAATCTGTTGTGGCTGTTGTGGAAGAGGGGCAAAATCTGGAACAGCTGGAGGTGAAATGTCATGAGGGTGAACTGTCATGAATGAATCCAACACTTTGAAATTGGATTGGTTTAAAGTAGTCTGGAATATGAAAGGACACGTCCTTTTCATATCCAAGACCAATTCTGTGCTTGTTGTGGACAAGCTCTTCCCAAGGTCTGATGATGGGCTTGGGAAGTGCAAGTTGAACTTTTGCATCTGCATGTAACCTTGCTGCTTTATTGGGTACTAAATCTGAATGAACTGTAACATTATTGTCTTGCTGTTTATGGGAGTCTGTTTCAATCTTCTGAACAGAAACAAGTTCATAATGATGACTCCACTGCTATAATTCTTCCTGTTGTAGTTGAGATTCAAGCTGCAAAAAATCAATATGTTCTTGTGCATATTGTAGACATGTCTGAATTTCAAAGAGAGAGTCTTTGTTGATTTCGACTATGTTTTCGACACTAGAATGTATTAGTGTATTTAGTAACTCTAATGCTCCATAAAGTCTTCCCATTTTGTCAACAAATCAAACTCTGTAAATGTGGAGTGTCAGCTTCAAAAATAAACCTATTTAACTTATTTTCAAAGATATTAGAAGTTGCTCCAATTTCGATTTGCAACAAGTTTTGGCTGAATGGTGAAATCATATAACGTTTGGAATAAGGGGATAACTTCTATATAATTTAATACTCTACGGGAACTTCAACACTGAACACAAAAACCATAATGAGTTTTAAATACAATGCCACAACTGGGGCAGCAGCAACTGCAAATTTGCTTGGATCCTTCAAATACTAGAAAGAGCTGTCACAGTAGAAATATCAACAGTAAATTTCTCTATTAAATCATCCTCTGTGAGATCAAGAACTTCAGGATCAAATACCGATCCATTGTCATATACAGACTGCACAATCAATCCATAGGAAAATGGCTGAATGCCAAGCTTTGCCAGCAAAACTGCCTCGGAAGAACCAACCTTGTCTCCTTTCTTAATAAGCTCCATGGGTGTTTTAATTTCAATAGTACCTTTGTTAAGAGTTCACTGCACCACCAGTGTAGCTCGAATTCGTTGATACATTTTCTTTGGTCAGAAATTTATAAATACTGGTACATTGACTTCATCACAACGAAAATAGCCATAACAGTCCCTTTATTTCATTAGTGTGCAAATACATTGGAAAAAACAATGGACTAGAGGAACCTGGTAATGTAGCTTCAACAAAGATGTCTCCAACTTATCAGTTCCTTTCAGGGAAAACAACCATACATATTAGCCTTTAATTGGCCATGTCCAGTAGTGTTATTAACTCTAAAACTCGTACCGGTCATATGCAAATTGCACCAACAGCTTCCATGTTCAATCAGGGAGCAAGATGGGCTAATATTCCACTCGATTTGGTCTGTAGTTTTGGTCCAGACATGTCCTTGCACAAACTACAGCTACAAAACTTCTCTGCAAGCCCCCAGAACTTCTCTACAAGACTTTTTAGTTTCAGCGTAATTCTGGCAATTGTTGACAGCCCTGAAATATGCTCAACTATACATGTGAAATTTTTTTAATCTAATGACTTCATGATAGATTGTTGATGTGAAATTTCCTTGTTGACATCTCTAGTGCGCTCTTTCATGTACCCAGGGTTTGTGGCCATGTTGCAAACCATAACATTTCATCTTTCTTAGTGTAAATAACAATAGTCTATTGGAAGACACTTGAGTAAGTTTCCACCCTTACTCAATGGCTTCATGCTTTTCCAATTTAATGATTTAACACTAAAATAGAATTTAGGCTAATTTGTAGTCAACTAATTAGAAGTACTTTTACTTGATACTCCAAGAGGAAAAATGTGGTTTTAACCCTTAAGTCTACTTCTACCTGCGTCCTTACTTATTTCATAAGAGATCCTTCCCTTTGGATCAACCCGATGAATGTTGCTATGCCTCACACAACACCTTGTCTTAGTTTTCAAGCTAAATTTTGTTGGGTGTGAATGTGTCTCTTTTGTAATTAGTATCCATTATTATTGGGAAATGTAATGTAACTAAGATTCACTAAACCAAGTTAACTAAAAGGTGGGGTTTTGACCTAGTGACCAAAGTTTACCATATCAAGTAATGTTTAACTTTAAGAAGACTCTATCACTAGAAGTTTAGTGTCAAACTTTTTGTTTTTGCTATTATAGTATGTGAGACCTTGAGGAACAATCATGATGGTCAAAATTTTGAGATTGTATATTGTACATATTGATTACCAAATCTACAACACCCTTTTTAATCCCCAAATTTTGTAATCTATAATTAAGACAGATAATGTAGGGATAACTAGCACATATATTTTGCAAGAGCTCATTTGATGTAATAATGAATGTTTTATGTAAAAGTAATCCTTAGAATATGTTATCTATAATGAATATGAGATATATAATTTTGTGAATTAAAATTCAAAAATGCATTTGAGCTTAAGGCTCTTCATGCTTCTATTAATATGACCGACCATTGTTAAACTAGTAGTGGGGTTGAACAACTATGTTGTATCCCTGAATGGAAGTGAGAAGATTTTGAGGATTCCTTGATTAGAGTCTCGGGAAAGGGGGTTTAAGGCCATGTTTGAGGAGTTTGAGGGCCATGTGTTCCTCAAGTGTTAAGCCAAATTGTTGCATTTTACGTTCATAAGTTTTTGGAGTTTGAAGTTGGAGTTTGTAGCCTAAAATACAAATAAGAATCTCATCTTAGTTTTGGTCAAGATGTAGACTTTTCTTTTGGCCACCTTGTATTCCTTCCCTTGAGCATGCAAGTTTAATATTAAAGTTTAAAATCCTCTCAAAGCTAAAAACGACTTATGTGTCTTATAATTTTTCTTGGAAGACTAATGCTTTATTGCAGTCTTTTTCAGTCCTTAGGACATGCTTAGAAGCATAGTGGAAGTTTTCAATTTCGAGGTTGTGTAGTGGATGTTCAGAATTTGGATATTAGAGGTTTAGCCCCATCCCTTGGTCACATGGATTGGATCAGGAGGAGCATGACCCAGGGCCAATGGGAAAAGACTCGGTTAAGTGTGGAATTCTGTTAGGTATGAGAGACTCTAGATATCTAGATACCCGGGCTTAAGTATGAATTACTAAGGAGTAGAGAATAAATTCTTTGGATGTTTGAATATTCAAATATACAGACATCTGCAACAATTCACAAGTGGCCTTATTCTAATTAGCTAGATGTCAGACGATAAATCAAAAGATTTGTTAAGTGTGTAAATGGAAATCGACACCAAGTTTTTGTTAGGTACAGAGAAGCGGGGAGATCTAGATATCCAGACATTTGTAAATCCTTGTAGAGGACTCCTTTCCAAAAGGTTGGATGTTGGATCTCCCATATGAAAGAACCTTAGACATGGTGAAACTTTGAGCATGAGGAACCTAAATGTTAATATTGCAGTAGATTTGAGTTCTCAAGCATCTAAGAACCATTATAAAGAGACCGTTTTCAAGAACCCAAATATGAATGTCAGTTGAGTGGTCTACAAAGATTTAGATCTCTAGGCGTCCAAAAGAAGTGGTAAATGGATTTTAAACAACACCCAAATGTTAGTTGTCAGATGCCTATGTAGTAGTCCACGTGGAAATTACATGGAGCCCACATGGACACTCACATACTCTATGGTTAGGTATGTGCTAACATCACATGGAGGCAAACATTTGGATGATGTAGAATGTCATGTTGTATAATGGAATCATTTGTTTCCTTAGATTTAAATGTTTGGATTTCCCAAATGTATCCAGAAGCTTGGAGGCTACAGATGGATCAATGATATCTAGCCTGAATATCTAAAGATTGGCTTGAAGGTAAGAGGGATACTTGCAATATTCCTAGCTTTGGATGTCTTCAAAGGCAAGAGAATCTAAATGTATCAGATATTAGGATATCCATAAGTTATTATAATGGTGACTTAAGGAAGATCTCAGATACGGATACAAGGAGTGGTTAATATGTCAGGTTTTGACATGACCCATGTGGTGATGACACATGTGTGTCAATTTCCATGTGCTAGCTAGGCATTGGTTGAGTGTAGCATTGTATATAGGAGACACTAGGGAAAAAGGAATACCATGTATAAACTACATGCTAATGGTATGGACATTGATGTGGCACTTAAGTATTGCATCCTATAGTGTTATAATTGGTTTATCTCTTAGAGTTAACAATTTTATGACACAGACACACGTCATGGATGAAATACACATGCTTGGTTGATGCTTAATCTTTCAATTGATTCCCTACAATACCGTTTATTACATATTTACACTATTGTTTGTAGAGTTCTTAGTTATAGTGGTTATTGCATTATCACACTTGATATTAGTGATCACTGGTTGATTTATAATATCATGCATTTCATTTGAATAGGTTTTTAGAATCAATCAATGGTTATTTGATCTACATAATAAGAAATCACATGAAACTTTTGGTCACAAAGTAGTTATATTATGTTAAGTGACTCACTTGTTCGAGAAATCAATTCTATTGTTTTGATTGTTTAGAGGTTGGTGTTTATTTTAGACCAAATATTTGGGAGAATTCAACTAACTCGTGAGAAAATAGTGGACAATAAATCATACTGTATTAATAAACTCCTATGGAAGTTATGGGGGGAAATCCTAGAATAGGTATGAAAAAATGAGCTAAAAGTAACTCTTCAGAATTATGGCATTGAAGAGTAATGTTCAAAGTGTGAGAAAATCTAGCCCGAATCAAACCGAGAGGGAGAGTACAACATAATGAATTATAGAATGTTTGGAAGAGACAAAGAAAACCAATTACCAAACACCATTAAAGTTTCTCTAGACAAAATCAAGTCTAAGAATGAATGGAAGTTACAGAACAAATTTGAATCTCAAAAGGATTTGCTAGATGAATCTACTTAGTATCATAAGAAGTACAATGAAAACTCTTAATATGATCAAAGGCCAATGTATAGAGAAATATAATGAGGAAGAGAAGTGAATAAAAGTTGAACCTACTGTCATCATGGTATTTACAACATGCTTACCTTTGATTAAACATGGAATGCACAAAGATAATTTGTCCACACAACAATTTTTGGAAGGTATACCAGGAAGTGGGCCCCTTTATAAAACGAGTAATATTTAAAGTTGTTCTACAGAATGTCACTCATATTAGGTTTCGAAATACTAACAAGAAACTATCCTTTAAGAATTAGGACCAATTGGTCAACAAATTTTAGGAAGATTACAAGTATCTTGATGAAAAAATCTTTATTTTTTTCTAATCTCAGAGGAGCTAGATAGTTATGAGGGAAATAATCCAAAATTATGGTTCTCGGGTGAAGGAACTATGTGGCAACTTCAAAGTGTCAATTCTCATAATTTATGCAAATCAATAAGTTCATCATAGGTCTTTGGCATACCATCTAATAACACATTGAAGGAATTAGACTTAAGTCATATCAAGAAGCTCTTAATATAACCCTCGAGATGGAAAATGGAATGGAACCTTTGGGACAATATAAGGAATGCAGGAAAGAAGAACATGCCTATTAAAAATTGTTTAAATCCAAGTGACAATAACATAAAAATGGCGAGGAGAGGAGATAACAATATAATATGAATAAATCAAACAATAGTGATAAGAATCCAAAAACTTGAACAAGTTCAAATATTTCTGAACATTTGACACTAATGAGCATTCATGGAATTAATGCATAACCCAAGGAACGAAAGACTATCCCAAAACAAGAGAGGGGCCAACAAATACTTCCAAAAATAATTCAGGAGATGTCATTGGTATCAAGAATCATAAACATGATTAGAGTGTATTCCGAGGACAATCCCAAGGTAAGATTGGTTTTTGGTGTTACCCTTATCAGGGAAGGAGTTGGCCAAGTAAACTGAAAATAAGATGCATGAGTTGACTTTTGAAGTTGGCTCAAGGCAATACATTATTGGAAAAAAATATGAATTTCTCATCTTGGTAGTTTGTGTTGATGGAAATAACAACTTGGATATTAATATGATAAGTTACCTTCTTTTGAAAATAGTAAAAAAGCATTCAAAAGATGCCTTCTTTTTTTAAAAAGACAACAAATTCTTGAAGTGATAAGTCACTTACTAAAACAACCACTATAATATTGACAATGTTGGTTGAGATAGACAACCACTATAATATTGACAATATTGATTGAGCTAGTGTGACCCACAATATTTGGCCAAAAAATCAATAATCATGAACCATACAAATCTTAAATAACAATATGTCAAAGCGACACCTAGACCAACATTTCAAATGAAATGTTGACCAATGTAATTAAAGATTCTCACAAAATATATAATAATACATTGAAAAATGCATGTATGTGTAATATTAAATATAAACCATGGGCATTAAAACGATGGAGAGTAAATACCAAACTTATTTCATAGCCACTGACATAGCATGGTATGCTCATTTAGATGCCTATTTAATAACGCTTGGTTTTGTAAAAAATACTACACATCCAAATCAAGGTAGTAAAGAATGAACTAGTGATCATATTTCTATATGTGGATGACCTATTAATAACAGGTGTGGAGCATCTCATTCATCAATTCAAGAAGGAACTAGCATATGAATTCAACATGAAGGGTCTTGGATTAATGCACTATTATCTGGGACTTGAAGTTTGGTAGAAACCCAACGAAATATTTCCTGGACAAGGAAAATATGTGATCAAGATTCTATAGAAATTTGGGATGATGGATTGTAAACCAATGGAAACACCAATGATCACCAATTTGAAGAATTTGAGAAGTTAAAATTCAAATCTTGTTGATCCATCATCGTACCAACATCTGATTGTTTCTCCGATGTATTTAGTGAACACTTGAACAGATATATGTTTTTTTGTAAATACTCTAAGTCAGTTTCAAATGGACCCAAAACATGATTATTGGATAGAAACAAAATGCACCTTGAGATATCTTTGTGGAACAATACATCATTATTTGAGATATGTTGCAGGAAATGAGATTCGATTATTAGGTTACACTGATTCTGATTGGGCAGACAGTGTTGATGATGGGAAAATTACTATTGGTGGTTGTTTTTGTTTTGGATCCTTTATGGTTCATTGGATGAGCATAAAACAAGATTCAGTTGCTCTAAGTACTATTGAAGTTGAATATATGGCAGCCAATTAAGTATTTGGCTCCATAAATTGCTTGTTGGTTTGTTTGAATGAATATTAGATTCGACCATAATATGTTGTGATAATCAGCGCTGCATAAAGTTGTCAGAGAACCCAATATTTCATGTGAGATTAAAGCACATTATAAATAATTATCACTACATTCGAAACATGGTACACGATAGAGTCGTGAAGCTACAATATATATCCACTGATAAACATGTAGTTGATGTATTGATGAAGTCCCTTTCTGAGAGAGAGCTTGAGTTTTTTTTTGACAAGCTTAAGATGGTGGATATCTCCTCCCAGATTGAGAGGGAGTGAGGATGGACACCTTGTTCTCCATGTGTCATGTACTATGGCTAGGATTAACAACCGTAAGTCTAGTACATGATCATGAATAGGGAGAATGGTAGATTGGATAAGAATCATGGATCGACATTCTTGAGACATGTATTGTAACAAGGACTAACAACCATAAGTTAAATACATTGATATGGTATAATAATGGTCCAGAGGACTGACATTTCATTGTGCCAAGGATTGTGACATCGGATTATGAAATTGTCATACGGAGGAAAATATACTTTGGTGAACCTAGGTGGAGTATGTGCCTCAACGAAGCGATTATGGTGTCCTATTGAATGCCTCTCGACATTGTCGATGATGATGTTTAAAATGATGCTTATCAGTATGGATCCTTTTTTATATGAATATTTCAACTTGAGATTATCTTGTTGAGTCATTATGAATACCTCCCTAGTTAAGAGGGAGTGTTGAAGTTGTAACTAGGTTCAATCTTCATAATATAAATTTATCATTGATGTATTTATTATATTTTTGTCAAAGCATGTTCTTCATGCTTAGAGTCAAAAGAGTCAAAAGAAAATTTATTTGAGTCATGTCCCATTTGGACATTTGTAAGAAAAGGAATTTGAATTTTATTTTTGAGTCATAAGCCCACAAGATGACCAAGTCGGCCCTCCTTGGACAAGTCGGCCTAGTGGCACCTATTTGACATTGTTGGACAACTATATATATAAGAGCACTTTTGAACTCTTGAAGATTTCATTCATTCATCACATCATATAGTATCTTTTGCACCTAAAAAAGAAGAAATAAAGCTGAAGTCAAAGGAGAGAGAAGGAAGTCAAGACACAAGAAGAAAATTGAAGTTTCTACCCTATTGCAACTCACACATGTGATGAAATTTCTATTGAATAGGGCCAAATTTCTAGAGCAAATTATAGGCCAAAATTCAACCTCTACTACAGGATCAGAATTTTGAGTTTGACTAGTGTTGACTTTGACTTTTAGAGGAGACTTAGAGGAGGATATGACTTGGTATCTTTGTGGCAGTTTGGTCTTGGATATCTCTCATTTTGATATGATTCTATAACAGAAGGATTAATAGGTTTTCCCCTTATGGGTCTTGCCCTGGCCTTTGGCCTAATTTTTGGTGTCTCTTATCTCATTGTGATCTTTATGTTTTGAACATTTATATGATTTCTTGATGAAGAAGACATAAGAAGTAATAGTAAGACATCCATTATTCACAAGTAATTATCAAGAAGAGGAATTAAGTGTTAAACTACATTGCACTTGTTTTCTCAACAATATATCCATTATCCAAGTCAAGATTGGGGCTAAACATGGCATACATACATGACTGCGCCACTCTACGATGTTTCTTGAATTTGTCATAGTCGATATGTGTCCATGATACACTTCCCAAGGTTGAGATTCCATACTTCTCGTCAGTGACCCACCTTAATTTCTTTCCGATGGTGGTTAGCCCTATACATATGAGTGGGTGTGTATAGATTGATAAGCATGGTGTGGTATCTTATAACTTAGAACTTCCTAGTGTAGTCGTTTTTAGTTGACTCTTCATCAAAAATTTTGCCAACATGTCGAGCGATGGCGCAAATTGTAACGGCATGGACAAAACCCAATGCTCGTATCTTGTCTATTCTATTTTTAGTTGTTTTCATCCCAATTCTTATCAACATATTTTCCAATTTCATGTTGCATGTCTGAGTTCGAGTGTGTTAGGACTAATATTGTTTCATATTTGAATTGTTTCGTTCCACAACGATAAGAATGGATTCCAAACAGACAATATTATAGAGACCAACTATGAGATAAGGTAATACGTTATTTGTATAAGTTGTGTTATAAATTATGTTTTTAAGATTTTACGATGATATGATAATTGAATATATTTTGGATTTGATGTTAAAAAACATAGTGGAGATGTATCTCAGGGTAACAACTGCTAGTGAAGGTCAAAATGCCACTGTAATACTTGCAACTACCACACTTGATTCAATATAAACTTCTTAATAGCAGTAGTCCCTCCAAGTGGTGTCCGATAAGTTCACAATATCATATTATATGTATGTTTGGTCAGATCCAATGGATGGTTGTGTAAGGCCATAGACGTTATTATACTTGCACTCCTAAATAAATCAAGACTTTAGCTTAGATATGATTAGGACTCTTAGTGTCGCTTGTAGCGTTTGTGCATATTAATTATTATGCTTTGTCTTTGCAACTTAAGTTATCTATGATTTCATGTTTAAATGATTCATATCACGTTATATATAACTTGTTATTGGTTTTTCTATTGATATTTTCACTTAGAAAGTAAAGTGTTCTAATATGCATTTAGAACGTATGAGTAACAAATTTTGTTCATTAACTCTCACCAGTTACTGATTATCCTAGATTTAAAAAAAACAAATTTTGTTCATTGGTTTTGATGATTTGTCTCTTCCATATAAATAATTTTAAATAGATTCATATTATCACATGTATTTAAATATATTATATTATTCTAATTTTAGAAATTTCAAAGTGAGTTTCTCATGTGGGTTTGTTACGTTTATATTGAAAGTGATCTTTGCATTTTTCTTTCAATGTTAGATGATGTTGGGTGTTATTCTATATTGTTATTATAGAAAATATTTTTATGGTATTGGTGACATGGTGTTCTTTATGTTTTTTTAATTTTTTTTGAGTTATTTATCATGCGCTTTGTTAATTTTTATGTTGATATTTCTTATGGAGTGGATGTAAGATGGTGATGTGGTTTTTACTTGTCTTCATATAGTTTGACATGTTTTTGACAATTACAAGGTAGTCTAAGTTTGCATTATAGTTGCTGGCTTGTGTTTAACTTAATTTTTGTTTTTACTTAATCATTGTGGTTGAATTTAGAATTTGGTTATTATGGTGAAGGTATTGTCTTATTTGGTTGTGTTTTTTAGTCTTTGGTGTAACATGGGGTTTTTGGCAATTTCATAAAGGAGTGTTATCTTTTCAAATGATTATGCAAAGTTTTAATATCCTTATTGGTTTTCATCTTAGCTTTAAATATAGTGGCAAACTAGTGTTGGTTTGTTTCCATTAGCTTGGAATTGTTGTCCTTGGACACATAACAAGGTATGAATTTCCTTTTTGAATCTTGTTTTTGTCCTTCCGTTAGTTTACTCATGGATTTAAGAGTTGGCCTTGTGGCCCCCTTTGGTTTGGGAAGCATAGAAGGGTTTTTTGTACTATTGTGGCTAAAAGGGATTAAGGTTGTGACCTTTTAGAGCTTTGGATGACCATTGTGGGCTCTATTCCTCTCTCCTCCTATAATTGCATGATAATTTCTTTTTATTGTTGAATTTTCCAATGAGAATCCTTGGTTTTTGCTACTTTGAATTTTGTATGATTACAATGTTGAGAGTGGGTTCATCTTTCTTGAGTCGAAGATGCTTAATTGGGTTATGGTAATTGAATACTTGTAGTACTCGATACCATTTCAAGATGTTTTGGTCTTGATCATGTTCAATTTAGTGGTTTTGTTCAAGATAATTTTAAATACAAAGCATAATAGTTTTGTATAACTTAAATTTGATAGTTTTCAACTACTTATAAAACCCACACATGGATTCTCTATATTATTCAATAGCATCAATATTTACAAAATTTCTCTTTGAACTTGTTATAGGTTGGAATACAAGTGATGCAAGAACATGGTACGAAAGCTTTGTTTTTTGCTAAGGCTTGGATGGAGACTCACAAACCTGAGAAAAAAATGTCTTTTGCTTATACCAAGTTTCATGCTTACCCTGGGAGGATTGAGTGACAAGAGCTTCATTCATCAAGACAAAAAGAGCATCTTGTTGCATAAGCTTAGATTGGTCCCCCATCCCAGTTGCCTAGCTTGAGATCCTCCTCAAACAACAATGGAAACCACAATTTGGACATTGCTTTGATCTAATTTCATTTAGATTTGGAGTTCTAATCTCCATCTACATAAAATGCAATTATTTATAAAAAAAAAAGAGAGAGGAAGGGTTTGCAGAGTTCTTACCACGAAAACATTTAAAATGCTATTTAGGAACTAACAAACAATTACAAAACACAAATAAAATATTCTACTAGAAAGTTTGTTTAATCTATTATATCTATTGTATAAAAGGTACATAAGAGTCTCCTATATATAGTAATAGAATATGCCCATCAGATAGCAAAGGGATTGTTATCACACTCGAGGAGATAGTGGTAGCTTGCAAACAATTAATACAAGTTGTATGCTCTCAGAAAAGATGCATTGCAAAAATAACACTAACATAGCAAATGACTTGTTGACAATTTTGTTGTGGCTTTTATTTTTTCAAAAAATTATGTGTGGGGTTCTCATACCCCTATTGGTTTTCATTCTTCATTCTTATTGCTCGAAAATTGGCAGTGGTGTTTGCCATTGGGTTGGAATTGTTGGACTTAAACACATAACAAGGTATGCATTAGTGTTGGAATTGTTAGACTTGGATACATAACAAAGTATGCATTTCCTCTTTGATTCTTATTTATGTCATTCCTTTGGTTTCATTATGTTGATGTATGTTTACTTATCATGCACAAAATGGGTTTCCTTTTTAATTTATCCCATGTTAAAGCCTAAGTTTCCTTGAAAAATCACAATTAGTGCTAGTAATGTTGAATTGGGGTTATAAGGTTTAGGAAGGCTCTTAGGAGTTGATGCTATGAACACTTAGAGTTGATAATGCATGAGAGGGTTTTATGGATTATTGTGGATACAAGGAATTGAGTTGTGACCTATTGGGAATTAGCATGACCAATTATAAGTTCTATCTCCCCATCTTTTTATAATTTAGTGATAATTGTTTATGGTCTATGAATATGTAATTAAAGTGCTTTTGTTTCTATTCTTCTAAATTATGTAAAATTATAATGTTGAATTATATATATATATATATATATATACATGTGGTCATTGTCCTGAGTGGTTAGGGACGGTCGTTCATAGAATCCCCGCCCGGGTTCGACTCACGGTGTATGTAACGCTGCTCTGCAGCCCGTATATCTGCTCGCTTCGGCGATATGTGTTATATCTGCTCGCTTTCAGCGAATATATGTAATATGATGCTTCTTCAGCGGGGATTTCCCCTTGGAATATATATATATATATATATAAATAAAATTTATTAGATTATGAAACTCTAAAAATTATATTATTCTATATCATTTTTAAATAGTATAATATATTTATATGTGATTAGTTATTATCATTTAAATTATTTTTAAAATAATTCTATACAATAGTTCTATTTTATCAATCAATTTTATTTTAATTATTTTTAAAACTAAAACCTATTAAATTTATATATACTTTATTTTGAAGCCAGAACATGTGCATGCAAGAACATGTGCATGCAAAATTGTCTCTATTATTTACTCGCAACAATATGCAAAATTGTCTCTATTATTTACTCGCATCAATATTGGGACTAGACTTATCTAATTTTTGGCTCGAAGTTAATTAAAGTTGCTTGCGCATTGTTAGCGTATCTAAAAGGGGTGGTTGATTTTATAATGAACATTGTATATAAAGGAGTGTTTCTATTCGTGAAGCATACCATATGATCCATGTGAATATTAGTTATTGGTTTTATGGCTTAAATAAATTTTCTTAAGATCTGTCCTTTTTTTAATCTAAATAAAGTGTTTGCGATTGAAAAGGGTGGTTGATTACAATGCTAATCTTATATATAAAAGGGGTTTAGTCTTTCCTAAATTGCACACCGATGGAATTTTGTTGATTTTTTAAAATTAATTAATTTGGATTGGTTACTATTTTTATGCATGTATAATTAGGTAACGTTTATTTTTCTTTTTTTAGAGGAAAAAAACCATCATAGATTTATATTAAGAAAATATAAAGATTTGCATTACATAACAAGATTTGGGGGCAAAAGAAAGTCCAGATGCTGATACTAAATAAAATGCTGATACTAAATAAAGGGCCAGATTTTCAGGATCATCCAAAACTTATGACAGAAACATATACATAACCAGCATTATCCAAACATGATACAAAAGCATTCTATCGCAGAAGAAACAGAACCAATAAAAGATTGCATGATAAAACACATTCATAGAGAGCTTGCGGCCTTTGCATGGATGAGAGTCACATTCCATTAATGCTAAAATCCTGAATGAGGAATGAGCTACCATCAAGCATGACTGATAATGAGCACAGACCAGGCTGCATGCTAAGACCATCCTTTGAGAGGATATCAGCCTGAGCATTCCAAGAACGGGGAATATGCTGAAACGTAATCCGGTTAATTAAGTTCCGAAAGAAGCTGATGCGGCTTAACCATCCAAGGAGATGTGGACAGTTTATAAGACCCAGACCATTAACATGATCAATGAGCGATTTTGAGTCTCCAAAGATTGATATAGACTGTATGCCCAAGAAGACACAGAAAGCAAGCAACCCCGACAGAGCCCTAGCCTCCGCCAGATAATTTGAGCCCTATGTTTTACATGTTTATAAGTTTAATGCATATGTTGTTTCCACGTGTATGACCAGTTTTAATTTAATGATTGTTAATAAAAATATGATATACGAAAGGAAAAATAATATATATATATATATATAATGAATTTAATAAAATAATTAAAATAAAATAAATTTATGTTAAAATAATTTAACTTCTTGGGGGATGCTTAATTTTAATAATGTTTGCGTTCATGATACACTTCTAAGGTCGGTATTCCATGCTTTCCATTGGTGTCCCATTTCCACTTCTTTCCGGTGGTGGCCAACCTTATATATGAGTGGGTGCACGTAGATTGAAAAGCACGATGGGCATATGATAACTCAGAACTTCCCAACGAAGTAGTTTGTTGTTGTGTTTTCATCATTTTTCTTTTCAACATGTCAAGTGATGGTGTAAATTTTAATTATATAGACAAAATTTAGTGCTCATATGTTGTTTATTTTATTTTTAGTTGTTCACCAAATCATTTAAGTTAAGATTTTTTGATTGAAAATATTATTTATAAATAAATATGGAATGTGTATATTTTATAAAATTGTAAATTTTTAAATTAATAATTTAAAAATAAAATTGATATGGGTTATACTTATTGGTTCGAAACATATCAGCGGAATTTTTTTCTTACGTGATTTCTATCCAAAGACTTTACTTAATAGAAATAATTTGTTTTAATAGAGAAAATAAAATATTAAAAACATGTATTTCTCACAAGATAATGATTAAGAAAATGTGTTTTTCTCGGAAAAATGTGTAAGTTCAAATTTAAAGAGGAGTAGAATATATACTTTTTATAAACTTCTCTTTATTTCCTAAATATATTATTACCATATAATTATATTAACATGAAACTTTAAGTTCTTGAAGATAGTAAATATTAATATATTAAATTGACTATATTTTCTTTTGTATTTATTTTTATAATTCTTTCACATTTTCTTTTTTTGATTTGAATATTATTTTTTTATATATTATAATGGTCATAAAATAACATTTTTTTAAAAACAAATTTAAAATAAAGCTAAATTTACTTTTTAATTGGTTACACTTTCCATATTAATGTCTGTATGTTTCACAAGTTAATCGTTGCAATTAGTATTCATTGTATGTTTGAAGTCTACTAAAAGTAGCCATAACAAGACCCTTGTTGTTTTCAAATGGTGGAGGGAATTTTGGAATTTGAAAGATTACGATAGTAAAATTTCATTTTAACAAAAAAATTATAAATCTGCAAGATCTTCGAGTTACCTTTTTGAATATTTTTTTTGCCTTTGAACTTGTTTGTAGCTAATAATAAAATTATTTTGTAGATAGTTGCATGTGTGACCAATTTTCAAATTTAGAATTTCATGCAGGCCTAAAGCATTGTGGTGCCTAACACTTACATATTGTTTTTCATAATATTCATCCACCTATTTTTGAGCTAGATTATGATTTACACGCTAGGTTGGTGGATTTATGGAATCATGTTCATTTGAGCTTGTAGTGGTGGATCATCATCATAACATTATTTATGTGTATTATTAACACCTTAAGGTGAAAGTACATGTTGATGGCCTTCTCCCTATAAGTCAATGGATATGTAAATAACTAGCTACGTGGATAGATAATGGCATGATACAAGTTTGAAAGTACAATAGAGAAAAATATGCCACCGAATTTTCACATCAAGTGAACCATTGATAGAACAATGGTGATATGGTAGATGATTTTAAAAAACACGTAGCTTTATGAATGCTTATTTAAGGGAATATGCTAATTATGCCACCAAATGCATTTGGCATAATTAGACAATTGATGATGGTAGTAGCAAAGATCTAAATCAACTTAGCAAGTGAAGTATCAATGTGTCTAATTTTAAAAAGTTTTGGTATATTTTAAAGTCAAATATTTGAAGGGACTCAACTTAATTGAAGGAATTTGAGTGTTTAGGTCATGGCACTTATTACATATTCCTATTTTAACAACCATTGTTGTTTTGAATCTAGGCTTCTGTGATTTGGCATTGGATGTAAATTAGCTCCGGGATTCATCGCATTGAAGCTATAAAAATTGGCAAGCACCCCAATAACTTTAATAAAGATGATGGGTGCAAAATCAGTGAAAACTAGATTCCTACCCTTACTTTCAAAACTGCCCTATTCGTTCTCTTTTATAATTATTTTTTTCATAATATATTCCCTATCATAGAGTCATCAAATTTATTATACTCTATAACCTAATTTCATATTTATATTCATATTTCAATTTTAAATTAATTTAACAACATTAATTATATATATATATATATATATATATATCATTTTTTTAAAATGTCAACAACATTGATTTATACATTTTATATTATTCATATTCCTTAATACATTTAAAATATATCCATTAACTTTTAATACTTATCTAAAAATATTTCATTGTTAATATTCATTGATTTAAATATAATTATTAATTTATTAAATAATAACTAATTCTTATCAAATTTATAAAACTACTCTTGGTTCCCTTATTATCCAATTCTAATATTTAGCTTTTAAATTTATCTACTTTTTGGTCAGTCTTTCCTCCCTTTAATTTCATATTTATTTCCCTATTGCATTGTCATTTTTCTTGACATTCTCTTTCTTGATGATGAAGCGCACTCGTAGGTTCGAAATGTTGAAATCCTAAATTCAATGCGATGAACCTGAGGCTAGTTTACATCCAACTATACTTTTATTAAAAGCAGTGAAAAATTGTTTTTTATTTATTACCTAATATTGTTCTTGTTTGTCAAAATCATGTTAACATAAGGGGAACTATTTATGAATTTCAATAGAGAAATTCAAAACCTACCTTTTAATGCCTTAACATTTTTCCCATAATTTTTTTAATCTAATGACTTCATGATAGATTGTCGATGTGAAATTTCCTTGTTGACATCTCTAGTGCGCTCTTTCATGTACCCTGGGTTTGTGGCCATGTTGCAAACCATAACATTTCATCTTTCTTAGTGTAAATAACAATAGTCTATTGGAAGACACTTGAGTAAGTTTCCACCCTTACTTGATGGCTTCATGCTTTTCCAATTTAATGATTTAACACTAAAAATAGAATTTAGGCTAAGTTGTAGTCAACTAATTAGAAGTACTTTTACCTGATACTCCAAGAGGAAAAATGTGGTTTTAACCCTTAATTCTACTTCTACCTGCGTCCTTACTTATTTCATAAGAGATCCTTCCCTTTGGATCAACCCGATGAATGTTGCTATGCCTCACACAACACCTTGTCTTAGTTTTCAAGCTAAATTTTGTTGGGTGTGAGTGTGTCTCTTTTGTAATTAGTATCCATTATTATTGGGAAATGTAATGTAACTAAGATTGACTAAACAAAGTTAACTAAAAGGTGGGGTTTTGACCTAGTGACCAAAGTTTACCATATCAAATAATGTTTAGCTTTAAAAAGACTCTATCACTAGAAGTTTAGTGTCACACTTTTTGTTTTTGCTATTATAGTATGTGAGACCTTGAGGAACAATCATGATGGTCAACATTTTGAGATTGTATATTATACATATTGATTACGAAATCTACAACACCCTTTTTAATCCCCAAATTTTGTAATCTATAATTAAGACAGATAATGTAGGGATAACTAGCACATATATTTTGCAAGAGCTCATTTGATGTAATAATGAATGTTTTATGTAAAAGTAATCCTTAGAATATGTTATCTATAATGAATATGAGATATATAATTTTGTGAATTAAAATTCAAAAATGGATTTGAGCTTAAGGCTCTTCATGCTTCTATTAATATGACCGACCATTGCTAAACTAGTAGTGGGGTTGAACAACTATGTTGTATCCCTGAATCGAAGTGAGAAGATTTTGAGGATTCCTTGATTAGAGTCCCGGGAAAGGGGGTTTAAGGCCATGTTTGAGGAGTTGGAGGGCCATGTGTTCCTCAAGTGTTAAGCCAAATTGTTGCATTTTATGTTCATAAGTTTTTGGAGTTTGAAGTTGGAGTTTGTAGCCTAAAATACAAATAAGAATCTCATCTTAGTTTTGGTCAAGATGTAGACTTTTCTTTTGGCCACCTTGTATTCCTTCCCTTGAGCATGCAAGTTTAATATTAAAGTTTAAAATCCTGTCAAAGCTAAAAACGACTTATGTGTCTTATAATTTTTCTTGGAAGACTAATGCCTTATTGCAGTCTTTTTCAGTCCTTACGACATGCTTAGAAGCATAGTGGAAGTTTTCAATTTCGAGGTTGTATAGTGGATGTTCAAACATTGGATATTAGAGGTTTAGCCCCATCCCTTGGTCACATGGATTGGATCAGGAGGAGCATGACCCAGGGCCAATGGGAAAAGAGGTTAAGTGTGGAATTCTGTTAGGTATGAGAGACTCTAGATATCTGGATACCAGGGCTTAAGTATGAATTACTAAGGAGTAGAGAATAAATTCTTTGGATGTTTGAATATTCAAATATACAGACATCTGCAACAATTCACAAGTTGCCTTATTCTAATTAGCTAGATTTCAGATGATAAATCAAAAGATTTGTTAAGTGTGTAAATGGAAATCGACACCAAGTTTTTGTTAGGTACAGAGAAGCGGGGAGATCAGATATCCAGACATTTGTAAATCCTTGTAGAGGACTCCTTTCCAAAAGGTTGGATGTTGGATGTCCCATATGAAAGAACCCTAGACATGGTGAAACTTTGAGCATGAGGAACCTAAATGTTAATATTGCAGTAGATTTGAGTTCTCAAGCATCTAAGAACCATTATAAAGAGACCGTTTTCAAGAACCCAAATATGAATGTCAGTTGAGTGGTCTATAAAGATTTAGATCTCTAGGCGTCCAAAAGAAGTGGTAAATGGATTTTAAACAACACCCAAATGTTAGTTGTCAGATGCCTATGTAGTAGTCCACGTGGAAATTACATGGAGCCCACATGGACATTCACAGACTCTATGGTTAGGTATGTGTTAACATCACATGGAGGCAAACATTTGAATGATGTAGAATGTCATGTTGTATAATGGAATCATTTGTTTCCTTAGATTTAAATGTTTGGATTTCCCAAATGTATCCAGAAGCTTGGAGGCTACAGATGGATCAATGATATCTAGGAACCTGAATATCTAAAGATTGGCTTGAAGGTAAGAAGGATACTTGCAATATTCCTAGCTTTGAATGTCTTCAAAGACAAGAGAATCTAAATGTATCAGATATTAGGATATCCATAAGTTATTATAATGGTGACTTAAGGAAGATCTCAGATACGGATACAAGGAGTGGTTAATATGTCAGGTTTTGACATGACCCATGTGGTGATGATACATGTGTGTCAATTTCCATGTGCTAGCTAGGCATTGGCTGAGTGTAGCATTGTATATAGGAGACACTAGGGAAAAAGGAATACCATGTATAAACTACATGCTATTGGTATGTACATTGATGTGGCACTTAAGTATTGCATCCTATAGTGTTATAATTGGTTTATCTCTTAGAGTTAACAATTTTATGACACAGACACACATCATGGATGAAATACACATGCTTGGTTGATTCTTAATCTTTCAATTGATTCCCTACAATACCATTTATTACATATTTACACTATTGTTTGTAGAGTTCTTAGTTATAGTGGTTATTGCATTATCACACTTGATATTAGTGCTCACTGGTTGATTTATAGTATCATGCATTTCATTTGAATAGGTTTTTAGAATCAATCAATGGTTATTTGATCTACATAATAAGAAATCACATGAAACTTTTGGTCACAAATAGTTATATTATGTTAAGTGACTCACATGATCGAGAAATCAATTCTATTGTTTTGATTGTTTAGAGGTTGGTGTTTATTTTAGACCCATATTTGGGAGAATTCAACTAACTTGTGAGAAAATAGTGGACAATAAATCATACTATATTAATAAACTCCTATGGAAGTTATGGGGGGAAATCCTAGAATAGGTATGAAAAAATGAGCTAAAAGTAACTCTTCAGAATTATGGCATTGAAGAGTAATGTTCAAAGTGTGAGAAAATCTAGCCCGAATCAAACCGAGAGGGAGAGTACAACATAATGAATTATAGAATGTTTGGAAGAGACAAAGAAAACCAATTACCAAACACCATTAAAGTTGCTCTAGACAAAATCAAGTCTAAGAATGAATGGAAGTTACAGAAAAAATTTGAATCTCAAAAGGATTTGCTAGATGAATCTACTTAGTATCATAAGAAGTACAATGAAAACTCTTAATATGATCAAAGGCCAATGTATAGAGAAATATAATGAGGAAGAGAAGTGAATAAAAGTTGAACCTACTGTCATCATGGTATTTACAACATGCTTACCTTTGATTAAACATGGAACACACAAAGATAATTTGTCCACACAACAATTTTTGGAAGGTATACCAGGAAGTGGGCCCCTTTATTAAATGAGTAACATTTAAAGTTGTTCTACAGAATGTCACACATATTAGGTTTCGAAAGACTAATAAGAAACTATCCTTTAAGAATTAGGACCAAGTGGTCAACAAATTTTAGGAAGATTACAAGTATCTTGATGAAAAAATCTTTATTTTTTTCTAATCTCAGAGGAGCTAGATAGTTATGAGGGAAATAATCCAAAATTATGGTTCTCGGGTGAAGGAACTATGTGGCAACTTCAAAGTATCAATTCTCAGAATTTATGCAAATCAATAAGTTCATCATAGGTCTTTGGCATACCATATAATAACACATTGAAGGAATTAGACTTAAGTCATATCAAGAAGCTCTTAATATAACCCTCGAGATGGAAAACGGAATGGAACCTTTGGGACAATATAAGGAATGCAGGAAAGAAGAACATGCCTATTAAAAATTGTTTAAATCCAAGTGCCAATAACATAAAAATGGCGAGGAGAGGAGATAACAATATAATATGAATAAATCAAACAATAGTGATAAGAATCCAAAAACTTGAACAAGTTCAAATATTTCTGAACATTTGACACTAATGAGCATTCATGGAATTAATGCATAACCCAAGGAACGAAAGACTATCCCAAAACAAGAGAAGGGCCAACAAATACTTCCAAAAATAATTCAGGAGATGCCATTGGTATCAAGAATCATAAACATTATTAGAGTGTATTCCGAGGACAATCCCAAGGTAAGATTGTTTTTTGGTGTTACCCTTATCGGGGAAGGAGTTGGCCAAGTAAACTGAAAATAAGATGCATGAGTTGACTTTTGAAGTTGGCTCAAGGCAATAAATTATTGCAAAAAAACTATGAATTTCTCATCTTGGTAGTTTGTGTTGATGGAAATAACAACTTGGATATTAATATGATAAGTTACCTTCTTTTGAAAATAGTAAAAAAGCATTCAAAAGATGCCTTCTTTTTTTAAAAAGACAACAAATCCTTGAAGTGATAAGTCACTTACTAAAACAACCACTATAATATTGACAATATTGATTGAGCTAGTGTGACCCACAATATTTGGCCAAAAAATCAACAATCATAAACCATACAAATCTTAAATAACAATATGTCAAAGCAACACCTAGACCAACATTTCAAATGAAATGTTGACCAATGTAATTCAAGATTCTCACAAAATATATAATAATACATTGAAAAATGCATGTATGTGTAATATTAAATATAAACCATGGGCATTAAAACAATGGAGAGTAAATACCAAACTTATTTCATAGCCACCGACATCTCATGGTATGCTCATTTAGATGCCTATTTAATAACGCTTGGTTTTGTAAAAAATACTACACGTCCAAATCAAGGTAGTAAAGAATGAACTAGTGATCATATTTCTATATGTGGATGACCTATTAATAACAGGTGTGGAGCATCTTATTCATCAATGCAAGAAGGAACTAGCAACTGAATTCAACATGAAGGATCTTGGATTAATGCACTATTATCTGGGACTTGAAGTTTGGTAGAAACCCAACGAAATATTTCTTGGTCAAGGAAAATATGTGATCAAGATTCTATAGAAATTTGGGATGATGGATTGTAAACCAATGGAAACACCAATGATCACCAATTTGAAGAAGTTGAGAAGTTAAAATTCAAATCTTGTTGATCCATCATTGTACCAACATCTGATTGTTTCTCCGATGTATTTAGTGAACACTTGAACAGATATATGTTTCTTTGTAAATACTCTAAGTCAGTTTCAAATGGACCCAAAACATGATTATTGGATAGAAACAAAATGCACCTTGAGATATCTTTGTGGAACAATACATCATTATTTGAGATATGTTGCAGGAAATGAGATTCGATTATTAGGTTACACTGATTCTGATTGGGCAGACAGTGTTGATGATGGGAAAATTACTATTGGTGGTTGTTTTTGTTTTGGATCCTCTATGGTTTATTGGATGAGCATAAAACAAGATTCAGTTGCTCTAAGTACTACTGAAGTTGAATATATGGCAGCCAATTAATTATTTGGCTCCATAAATTGCTTGTTGGTTTGTTTGAATGAATATTAGATTCGACCATAATATGTTGTCATAATCAACGCTGCATAAAGTTGTCAGAGAACCCAATATTTCATGTGAGATTAAAGCACATTATAAATAATTATCACTACATTCAAAACATGGTACATGATAGAGTCGTGAAGCTACAATATATATCCACTGATAAACATGTAGTTGATGTATTGATGAAGTCCCTTTCTGAGAGAGAGCTTGAGTATTTTTTAGACAAGCTTAAGATGGTGGATATCTCCTCCCAAATTGAGAGGGAGTGAGGATGGACACCTTGTTCTCCATGTGTCATGTACTATGGCTAGGACTAACAACCGTAAGTCTAGTACATGATCATGAATAGGGAGAATGGTAGATTGGATAAGAATCATGGATCGACATTCTTGAGACATGTATTGTAACAAGGACTAACAACCATAAGTTAAATACGTTGATATGGTATAATAATGGTCCAGAGGACTGACATTTCATTGTGCCAAGGATTGTGACATCGGATTATGAAATTGTCATACGGAGGAAAATATACTTTGGTGAACCTAGGTGGAGTATGTGCCTCAACGAAGCGATTATGGTGTCCTATTGAATGTCTCTCGACATTGCGAATGATGATGTTTAAAATGATGCTTATCAATATGGATCCTTTTTTATATGAATATTTCAACTTGGGATTATCTTGTTGAGTCATTATGAATACCTCCCTAGTTAAGAGGGAGTGTTGAAGTTATAACTAGGTTCAATCTTCATAATATCAATTTTTTATCATTGATGGATTTATTATATTTTTGTCAAAGCATGTTCTTCATGCTTAGAGCCAAAAGAGTCAAAATAAAATTTATTTGAGTGATGTCCCATTTGGATATTTGTAAGAAAAGGAATTTGAATTTTATTTTTGAGTCATAAGCCCACAAGATGACCAAGTCGGCCCTCATTGGAAAAGTAGGCCTAGTGGCACCTATTTGACCTTGTTGGACAACTATATATATAAGAGCACTTTTGAACTCTTGAAGATTTCATTCATTCATCACATCATATAGTATCTTTTGCACCTAACAAAGAAGAAAGAAGGTTGAAGTCAAAGGAGAGAGAAGGAAGTCAAGACACAAGAAGAAAATTGAAGTTTCTACCCTATTGCAACTCACACATGTGATGAAATTTCTATTGAATAGGGCCAAATTTCTAGAGCTAATTATAGGCCAAAATTCAACCTCTACTACAGGATCAGAATTTTGAGTTTGACCAGATTTTGAAGAAGTTTGACTAGTGTTGACTTTGACTTTTGGAGGAGACTTAGAGGAGGGTTTGACTTGGTATCTTTGTGGCAGTTTGGTCTTGGATATCTCTCATTTTGATATGATTCTATAACAGAAGGATTAATAGGTTTTCCCCTTGTGGATCTTGCCCTGGCCTTTGGCCTAATTTTTGGTGTCTCTTATCTCATTTTGATCTTTATGTTTTGAACATTTATATGATTTCTTGATGAAGAATACATAAGAAGTAATAATAAGACATCCATTATTCACAAGTAATTATCAAGAAGAGGAATTAAGTGTTAAACTACATTGCACTTGTTTTCTCAACAATATATCCATTATCCAAGTCAAGATTGGGGCTAAACATGGCATACATACATGACTGCGTCACTCTACGATGTTTCTTGAATTTGTCATAGTCGATATGTGTCCATGATACACTTCCCAAGGTTGAGATTCCATACTTCTCGTCAGTGACCCACCTTAATTTCTTTCCGATGGTGGTTAGCCCTATACATATGAGTGGGTGTGTATAGATTGATAAGCATGTTGTGGTATCTGATAACTTAGAACTTCCTAGTGTAGTCGTTTGTAGTTGACTCTTCATCAAAATTTTTGCCAACATGTCGAGCGATGGCGCAAATTGTAACGGCATGGACAAAACCCAATGCTCGTATGTTGTCTATTCCATTTTTAGTTGTTTTCATCTCAATTCTTATCAACATCTTTTCCAATTTCATGTTGCATATCTAAGTTCGAGTGTGTTAGGACTAATATTGTTTCATATTTGAACTGTTTTGTTCCACAACGATAAGAATGGATTCTAAACAGACAGTATTATAGAGACCAACTATGAGATAAGGTACTACGTTATTTGTATAAGTTGTGTTATAAATTATGTTTTTAAGATTTTAAGATGATATGATAATTGAATATATTTTGGATTTGATGTTAACAAACATAGTGGAGATGTATCTCAGGAGAACAACTGCTAGTGAAGGTCAAAATGCCAATGCGATACTTGCAACTACCACACTTGATTCAATATAAACTTCTTAATAGCAGTAGTCCCTCCAAGTGGTGTCCGATAAGTTCACAATATCATATTATATGTATGTTTGGTCGGATCCAATGGATGGTTGTGTAAGGCCATAGAGGTTATTGTACTTGCACTCCTAAATAAATCAAGACTTTAGCTTAGATATAATTAGCACTCTTAGTGTCGCTTGTAGCGTTTGTGCATATCAATTATTATGCTTTGTCTTTGCAACTTAAGTTATCTATGATTTCACTTTTAAATGCTTCATATCACGTTACATATAACTTGTTATTGGTTTTTCTATTGATATTTTCAATTAGAAAGTAAAGTGTTCTAATATGCATTTAGAACGTATGAGTAACAAATTTTGTTCATTAACTCTCACCAGTTACTGATTATCCTAGATTAAAAAAAAACAAGTTTTGTTCATTGGTTTTGATGATTTGTCTCTTCCATATAAATAATTTTAAATAGATTCATATTATCACATGTATTTAAATATATTATATTATTCTAATTTTAGAAATTTCAAAGTGAGTTTCTCATGTGGATTTGTTACGTTTATATTGAAAGTGATCTTTGCATTTTTCTTTCAATGTTAGATGATGTTGGGTGTTATTCTATATTGTTATTATAGAAAATATTTTTATGGTATTGGTGACATGGTGTTCTTTATGTTTTTTTAATTTTTTTTGAGTTATTTATCATGCGCTTTGTTAATTTTTATGTTGGTATTTCTTATGGAGTGGATGTAAGATGGTGATGTGGTTTTTACTTGTCTTGATATAGTTTGACATGTTTTTGACAATTACAAGGTAGTCTAAGTTTGCATTATAGTTGCTGGCTTGTGTTTAACTTAAGTTTTGTTTTTACTTAATCATTGTGGTTGAATTTAGAATTTGGTTATTATGGTGAAGTTATTGTCTTATTTGGTTGTGTTTTTTAGTCTTTGGTGTAACATGGGGTTTTTGGCAATTTCATAAAGGAGTGTTATCTTTTCAAATGATTATGCAAAGTTTTCATATCCTTATTGGTTTTCATCTTAGCTTTAAATATAGTGGCAAACTAGTGTTGGTTTGTTTCCATTAGCTTGGAATTGTTGTCCTTGGACACATAACAAGGTATGAATTTCCTTTTTGAATCTTGTTTTTGTCCTTCTGTTAGTTTACTCATGGATTTAAGAGTTGGCCTTGTGGCCCCCTTTGGTTTGGGAAGCATAGAAGGGTTTTTTGTACTATTGTGGCTAAAAGGGATTAAGGTTGTGACCTTTTAGAGCTTTGGATGACCATTGTGGGCTCTATTCCTCTCTCCTCCTATAATTGCATGATAATTTCTTTTTATTGTTGAATTTTCCAATGAGAATCCTTGGTTTCTGCTACTTTGAATTTTGTATGATTACAATGTTGAGAGTGGGTTCATCTTTCTTGAGTCAAAGATGCTTAATTGGGTTATGGTAATTGAATACTTGTAGTACTCGATAACATTTCAAGATGTTTTGGTCTTGATCATGTTCAATTTAGTGGTTTTGTTCAAGATAATTTTAAATACAAAGCATAATAGTTTTGTATAACTTAAATTTGATAGTTTTCAACTACTTATAAATCCCACACATGTTCTCTATATTATTCAATAGCATCAATATTTACAAAATTTCTCTTTGAACTTGTTATAGGTTGGAATACAAGTGATGCAAGAACATGGTACGAAAGCTTTGTTTTTTGCTAAACTCCATCTACATCTACATAAAGTGCAATTATTTATAATTAAAAAAAAGAGAGGAAGGGTTTGCAGAGTTCTTACCACCATCTACATAAAGTGCAATTATTTAAAAAAAAAAAAGAGAGGAAGGGTTTGCAGAGTTCTTACCACGAAAACATTTAAAATGTTATTTAGGAACTAACAAACAATTACAAAACAAAAATAAAATATTCTACTAGAAAGTTTGTTTAATCTGTTATATCTATTGTATAAAAGGTACATAAGAGTCTCCTATATATAGTAATAGAATATGCCCATCAGAGAGAAAAGGGATAGTTATCACACTGGAGGAGATAGTGGTAGCTTGCAAACAATTAATACAAGTTGTATGCTTTCAGAAAAGATGCATTGCAAAAATAACACTAACATAGCAAATGACTTGTTGACAATTTTGTTGTGGCTTTTATTTTTTCAAAAAATTATGTGTGGGGTTCTCATACCCCTATTGGTTTTCATTCTTCATTCTTATTGCTCGAAAATTGGCAGTGGTGTTTGCCATTGGGTTAGAATTGTTGGGCTTAGACACATAACAAGGTATGCATTAGTGTTGGAATTGTTAGACTTGGACACATAACAAAGTATGCATTTCCTCTTTGATTCTTATTTATGTCATTCCTTTGGTTTCATTATGTTGATGTATGTTTACTTATCATACACAACATGGGTTTCCTTTTGAATTTGTCCCATGTTAAAGCCTGAGTTTCCTTGAAAAATCACAATTAGTGCTAGTGATGTTGCATTGGGGTTATAAGGTTTTGGAAGGGTCTTAGGAGTTGATGCTATGAACCCTTGGAGTTGATAATGCATGAGAGGGTTTTATGGATTATTGTGGATACAAGGAATTGAGTTGTGACCTATTGGGAATTAGCATGACCAATTATAGGTTCTATCTCCCCATCTTTTTATAATTTAGCAAAAATTATTTATAGTCTATGAATATGTAATTAAAGAGCTTTTGTTTCTATTCTTCTAAATTATGTAAAATTATAATGTTGAATTAAATATATATATATATATATATATATATATAGTTTATTAGATTATGTAACTCTAAAAGTTATATTATTCTATATCATTTTTAAATAGTATAATAATATTTATATGTGATTAGTTATTATCATTTAAATTATTTTTAAAATAATCTCAATCAATTTTATTTAAATTATTTTTAAAAATAAAACATATTAAATTTATATATACTTTATTATGAAACCAGAACATGTGCATGCAAAATTGTCTCTATTATTTACTCGCATCAATATTGGGACTAGACTCCTCTAATTTTTAGCTCGAAGTTAATTAAAGTTGCTTGAGCATTGTTAGCGTATCTAGAAGGGGTGGTTGATTTTATAATGAACATTGTATATAAAGGAGTGTTTCCATTCGTGAAGCATACCATAAATGATCCATGTGAATATTAGTTATTGGTTTTAGGGCTTAAAGAATTTTTCTTAAGATCTATGTTTTTTTTAATCTAAATAAAGTGTTTGCCATTGAAAAGGGTGGTTGATTACAATGCTAATCTTATATATAAAAGGGGTTTCAGTCTTTCATAAATTGCACACCGGTGGAATTTTGTTGATTTTTTAAAATTAATTAATTTGGATTGGTTACTATTTTTATGCATGTTTAGTTGGGTATAAGTTCAACGTTTATTTTTCTATGCATGTTTTATATGTTTAGGCCGATAGGCCTTCCTTTGAAAGGGGCCTTTCGTCGTCCTTCTCCTTCTGAAGCTGACACTTGGCGGATTGGGCATTTGCTTAGTGTTGGTTCACCCTTGATTCTCAGGCTGACACCTGGTCGATCGCTCCATCGTTTCAATTCCCTCTGCAACGGCTTCGTTCGCTCCATCGTTTCAATTCCCTCTGCAACGGCTTCGTTCGCATAAGCAGCATGAATTCCCGTAATTTTTCCGATGTTTTCGTTGGGAGTGGGCGGCGGTGGACAGTGGAAAGGGATATGGCACATCTGGAACATTACAAAATTAATTGATAAACCATTTGGATGGCTACCTTCAGCGGAGGCAAAGAGATAATGTGCGCACTTACAGTATAGCTGGCTCTGTTTTTGCTCCTCCGTTTTACGGTGTGCGGATAAACCGCTGGATTTACCGGTGAATTCCGCGGAATTGAGGCCGTCGTCGCTCTGCAGTTCGCAGGGCTTGATTTTTGGTTTTATTTGCTGTCAGCTCTGCTCCTCGTACAATTCTTTGGCTTTGGCGGCAGAAAATGCAAGTTTCTTTGTCGGTTTGGCATTTTCTTTTTCTAAATTCTGCAAAAGATCAATCGGAAGTTGAGCTGTCGGTTTAATTTCTGAGGTAGAGCTATCGTTTTGATTTGTGAGGTCGAATGCTCTTCGTACCGCAGGAGCTGCTTTAGTTATTATTTTGTCTGTTTATTGATAACGATAATGGTTAAAGATTTAAACGTGTCGATGGGTTTTTTGCAGGTTGCGGCTGGGGTTCAATGCGGGCGGTTCCCGCAGGATGGACTGCTTTCTTTAATTGCCGGTACATTGAAGCTTTAAACACTAATCATTCAACCCGCTGTAACCTCATCAACCTCATCGTGTCCCTGTACTCTCAATTCCAATCTCCGGGACTCGAACCCGTGGGCTTCCGTTCCATTTGCCGGTGAAACCCTCAGTATGGGACTCCTTGCGGGCTCTCACGGGTGGTTTTGTGCAAACTAGAGCTAGCAATGTTGTTCAGAACCCCATCTGAGCCCCTACGCGAAGCTCTCCAGGTATGGTCTCACTTTTATTATGGACCCCAAGCATTTCCAGTTTTATTGTTGTTTTTCTTTAATAGAAACCCTCCGATGGGGTTCTGGGACTCATCGTTTTAGGGTTTCTCACATAGAATGAACTGAGAATGATTTTGGAGCAGTTGTAATATAACTCCCACTGATCTGTCCTGCACCACAAACCGACTGCCAATGTTTTCTTAATCATATGGAGATAATCTTTTCTGTGCAATGTACCGAGGTTTTTTGGATTACCAGAATTTATTTCCTCTTTTAAGAAGAAGCTATTCCTTATGTCTAAATTTATCCATCATTTGTCATTTCTCGCTTTTAACATGGATAAAGAACGTACTTAACATGCTAAATGCCAAGTTCAGCCATGGAGTTTAGTAAGAGAAGTCAAAATTGGGCATGTGGAAGATTAGTTGATGGTACTTTGTTGATGGATTCCAAATAAACTATAATTATGTTTTTCTTTCTAGTGACCGCTTTGTTGATGGACTTTTTGTCTTCTTCACTTGTTCATGCCTCAATCCTTTCTGTTTTTCAAGCTTTTGGAATCTAATTTCTTTCATTACATTGTTGCTCAAGTTCATCAGCTATACTGAACTTCACCTTCTACACAAACTTTGGAAATGTAAAAGAGTTTGTTTCATTCAGGAAGGGAACTAGAATAGAAAGAAGAATGAGCTATGCACAGCATTACAGTAAAAGCAGGTGAAACAAATTTGGGACATTCTCCTTGTTTTCTACTTAATATCACAGTAATCCCGTTCTCCCCATCTTGATACTGCATGATCAATAACTTATTAGGGTTTGATACTATTAATGGTTCATGTTGAGTTTGAACAACACCATATATTAACCGTTTCAGATTTGGAAAATGATATTAAAGGGACAGCTAATTCAAACATCCATAGTGTTTTGTGATAAAAACAAAGAACATCGATTCATCCCGTAATGATTTTAAAACGAGAAGTACTTTTAATGATTTGCCATGGCCAGTTTACATACTGCGCAGTCTGGCTTTGAGTTACCTATAAAATGTTGAAGGGGTGTGAGGGGAAACACCACATCCCCACAGGATATGCAGATTTGAGACAACTCAAGTCCATCAGACCCCAGCCAGCAAGAGCACCCTTGATGGGCCACAACAAGTCAGCAATGGCATGGGAGTGGCAGAAAAGGTTTATTTTCCTATGCCTTGCAAACAGCATCACATGCACCAGTAGGCAAATTGAAACTGAGAAATGCTTCAGCAGTAAAGAAACTGTGCTGTGGCTGGAAATAAAGGGCATCATGGCAGCAGCAAACTGATATCAGCTCTGCCATATGAGGATAGGACAGATAAGGTCAAATTAAAATGATTATAAAATGCAAACCAATCCTCCAAGGCCTACTAATTTGCACATACCAATTCGAAATCATAGGTCAACCTTACCAAATTCATCATATTACTGTCCAGTAAGTAGTTGACTACGTCATAATTTTATGTTCATTGAAAGAGAAGGCTTAATGACATACGCATTTGTGTGTTGATATCTGGGTGTAAGTAATGCATTCGCATATGTGTTACCATTTAACTTAATATCTGTAGTAACCATTCAATTGGTTTTATTTACAATTCTTGCAGGCTTGAAAGAAAAATATGACAAAGCAATGAGGAGAAATGATGTGAAGGCCATTGTTGTCACTGGTATGCAACTTTGCAGAAGGGATGGAAACTGTACTAAATGTTCAATGGTGTTATAAATCTTTATATATATTCATATATATAGAGAGATGTAAATGCTTCTGTTCAAAAATCGAGATGATTTCATGTCTATGTCTCTGTTTTGGCATTGTTAGGTAATGGAAGCATATTCTCAAGTGGTTTTGACATCAACGTTCTCCAGGAGGTACAACAGACTGGTATGCCAAACTAAGTTTTCATACAAAATTCAAATTCTGTTGCAGATTGTTTCAAAGGTTTCCATGTTTGCTCATATTCAATTCTCTGTAACTGTGTATCTAGCAGGGAACTTGTCACATTTGGGTAGAGTTTCTGTTGATCTTATGATCAATACTATTGAAGGTAGGCGTTTGTTATATATGTTTTTTTTTTGTTTTCACTAAAGTTGCAAGTTGTTGGTGATATATAAGGCTGAAGTGGGGGTACTGTATCTCGGGAATGTTAGCTATTATCAAATCCACAAATAATGTATCTTACTTTGTCGTTTAAGACTTCCTTTTGATCTTGTTTCCATGAACAACCATATATATCTGTGAAAAGCAAAAGCAAACCTCTAAGGTCCCGGAAGAGGGTAGACTTCGATTTTTCTGCTATGAAGAGGGTTACTGATGACAGCGGTTTTATTAGCGATGGTAACGACTTCCAGTTATTTTTGTAGACTCTCACGCGGCTTCTGTTTCTCTTTTATGGTTTTGGAGCATTTTTTACAACGAGAGAATTTGTGTTTTCAATGTAATCTCTGTGCTGCCTACAATAAGGACAATACATGGCATGGCGGAGGATCTATTGGGAAATAACCAAGTTGCATGGGTGGATTTATCGAACAATAATTTCAGTGGAAACAGGTATGTTATGTTTCCTTAGTTATAGTAGCACCTCTTTTGAATTTTTTCATTCCTAAACTCACGGTATGGATCTCATTTTTTTTTCTTGGTGGCTATGGTTGTTCATTGCTTATTAGTACACAGAAGTTCCACTGATCTAGGATTACAGTTGGAAATCTTTCTCCGATGGTTTCTGGGTGTTTCCTGCTGTCAAATCATGGCTTGAAGCTACACTATGAATGTCTTAAGTGTTATTCGTGGCCTTACTGTATGATGATGGTTAGCCACAGAGTGGTAACCTAATTTTGTTTACTCCAAAGACATTGTATGTCTGAGCTAAATTCCTACAATCTAATGATTTCCAGGATTTTGAGTAATTATTATGTTGGTTCTTTTTGTATAGAACATACCCAGTATTGGGTTTAAGCTCGGCTATTTACTCGAAATATCGCTCTATTTAATGTATGCATGCTTATATTCTCAAATGAAGGTTATAGTAACTTATGTGGGTTTTGTGCCCTGAAACATTTACTACAATTTTTATGTGGTTTCTATGTATGATTGATTCTCGCACTCTCGAATACATGAATGTTATCAATCTTATGTGTTGATTCGACTTTAATATATCGTATACACCTGGAATTTCTCTTATTTCTGATCTTGTCATGCTTCTTCTTTTGATTATCATTGTCTAGCCGATTTACCTACTAGTCCTATAAGGTTTCTCAACACTTTGGTTATTTCGCCCTCTTTACTCACTGGATTGAAAGGAAATTTCGAGTTTATCATTCCCTTGCATGTTTTGTTCTGTTATATTGATTAATGTAATTTTATATATCTGTCTCATTATTTTCTCGGAGTATCCAGCCAATCATTCTTCGCACACTGCGGCTGGATAGTGCTAAATGTTCCTATAACAAAGATTTAAATTACTCTTGTGCCTGAGTCGTGATGATAATAGAATGGTGCCTCCTTTAATTAGAAACTCGAGGTCTTGTGTGAGCCTCTCTGTGAGATGTTTTTCTTTTCTATCTACACACGATTGCTTGACTAATTCTGCATAAAATTTACACTTACAACTATGTGCTTACACAGGATTTGAATCTTTGTATTATGTATGAGAGTTTATTTATTTCCTTATTTAAAAGTAACAAAGCTATATCTATATTAGTTTCATTATGATTGAAACTGGTTGTACTAATATAATTTCCTTATTTAATATAATTCTGCATAAAATTTACAGTTACAACTATGTGCTTACACTAGAGTTAGGACTTGAATCTTTGTATTATGTATGAGAGTTTATTTATTTCCTTGTTTAAAAGTAACAAAGCTATATCTATATTAGTTTCATTATGATTGAAACTGGTTGTACTAATATATGGTTCTTGGCTTAAGTAGCTTAATGCATGTGCTGCTCATTTTTAGTGTCCAACCAAATCTCTATAATATAAATGCACATGCGTAATATTTCTAAATCACTGAAGTACCAATTTCCCTACTTTCAATACTGATTCAATAAAACATGTTATAGGAAAATAGGTAGAAAGTCAACATTACTCCATTCGAAATTGAAATAACCACTCTAACTCATAAAATCACACTATTGCTGAATCTTCCAGAAGTATATTATCTTACTAATTCCTATTATCTCAGGAAGTTGCAGGCATGAACAGTAGAAGTTTAAGCGAGTCAGAGCATAAACAATGAGAAGTCTAAGGAACTCAGGACGCTAAAGGCATAAGAACACTGAATCCGTTCCAAGAACTTAAGAAGAAACTCTTCCCAGACTCTCAGTAAGGGCTGAACATAAATATTTGAATGATGAAGTACTAAAAAATCAACTATCAGCAAAACACAATGATTTACTTCAGAAAAACACAATTTAAAATACCCTAACAAGCCCTTGGGTGAACATTTGAGTTGAATCAGTACTAATAAGAGAGATTCAAGAAGAATGCCCTGTGCTAGTACTAGTATTGTTACCTCTCAGAGTTCTGCTGTTTCTGGGACACTTCATAATTAGGTTCTACTGAGACTGTATCTGTTAACCCTGCATATTCTTTACATTTCTATAATACATCAATGAATTAATGTTAAAGAACAAAGTAGAATTCACGAAATCTATTAATCCATCCAATGACAAAAAATAATATATGGGATTGTATTTTACTATATCAGAATCTAGTGGAGAAGCCAAGACATTCAATGCTTGGGAATATAAAAGATTTTCATGTTAAGAGGAAGCTTCTACGAGGCTACGAGCTCGTCACACGTTTAACCGAAGCATTAGTACGTCCCTGAAAAGGCTAGCGCAACAAGCTACCCTGTTTTCACGGGAAACAACGCCTGAGAAGTGAATCACACAATTCTTTTCATTTCATTTTCATTTCTTTTACGAATGAAATACAAACCCATCAATGCGCCATCATTTTTACTACTAAACATAGAGCCCTAAAATTTGATAAAGAGACATACAAATATTAAACAGCTCGTCATGCCATCTGATCACATGCTTGTCTATATAATATACATCAAACAAATAATACAGAATTAATGGCGATTTGCTAGGCAACAACAGTCGATTAATGGAACAACTTACCATTCACTGGTCCATGACAGTTAAATTTAATAAGTAGAGGATGCCATTTGATCATATGGTTGTGTATATAATATACATCAAACAAATTAATACAAACTGAGTGGCAATTTTCCAAGCCAGAACAGTCATTTATTGGAACGACTTTTACTATTAACCAGAGGGGGCATAAATGCATATAACTACTATTAAAAGTCACTATGCTCATTTGACACACTGGAAAAGCAACATATTGCTGACTCCAAGTTCTATAAGCTCTCCCCTTTCTAATCTCAAGAATCAAGCTCTTACGTAGTTCCAGGAGGTTCATTCCCTGCTCCTGGCTTGCAGTTGAGATAACGAATGATTGCATCTTCAACCCATGGTTGATTGTAGAAGTCAGACCTGCCCTCCTTCTCAGCATTCCGGCTTGCTTCCCCGGCAACAAGCTTTAAATCCCTGCTCTGTGAGGCTATCAACGCATTTATAAACTCCACAGGAGATTGACTAAAACCCAGATAAAATGCTCTTCTGCGACTATGCTCATGAATCTTTTTAATTGCTCCAGAAATTGCTTCATCGCAGGCATCAATGTCCTTGTGCTTCTCAATATTAGCCAAAAACGCACTCATTTCCTTCTACAATGGGAAAGGAAAATCCACTAAAACATCATAGCAAGCATGGCCAACAGGACTATTTCCTGACAATCTTATCTTGTGCTCTAAGTGGATGGGCTGCGGAGGATAGAGATGCTGAAAAAGCTTCTGGGATATAAAAGATATATGGACTCTCAGTTCGAAGCAAACCTCAAGAAGACAACAAGTAAAAGGAAAAGGTCATAAAGGTTGTAGGGAAAACGCTAAATATGTAAGCAATTGTGAATCAGGATAGCATAAGTTTATTAATCTTTTATTAAAGGAAGCCTCTCTTTGCACTGCAACCCCTTGAGGTATGTTTCTGTGAAGCATTCCAATATATATATATATATATATATATATATATAACAGATACTAAATTATCTAGAAGTATGTTTCTGTGAAGCATTCATATATATATATAAACTGCAGATACTAAATTATCTTTTACCCCATCACCGGGTTTAATAATTACATATGACCAGTAATGGAGAAAGCAAATGCAACAGCTAAAGCTATATCATTCAGCCATGAAATTTGCTTTTGTGGATGGAATCCTCCGAGAAGACTTAGAACAAAAGTTCTGGCCCTTTTAAAGGCATCGAATAAGTGGCTACTAGAAAAATTGAGCATAAAGAACAGTTCTAAACCTTGGAAATACTTCAACGTATCCAAAAAAACTTGTCTCATCTAACGTCTTCCCTTTTTTGAGGTTAGAGACATGAATTAAATGCCACACACACATATATCTTAGTCGAAGAGGTTAGTTCAGTTGGCTATGGCCAATGTTTTTAGGCATTTAGCCTTTTTGATCAGGTGTACTAGTCTATGTTCATGGGTTTATCAAGAACGCCATCCAAAATGTGACAAAGTATTCCTCAGGTTCTCATTAAGTTTTGCTTGGAAAAATATATAGATACATACCTCAGGCTACCAAAACAGTGCCAGAAGAAGAAAAATATAACTAATCACATAGTCTAGAAATCATTATGTTATTAGACAATAACAGTTAGAATTTATATTCCAAAAAAGTTTGGCTAAACCATATAGCGTAGGTTTACAAGAAATATATAGTTTTAGGTAGACATACCCTAGAGTGCACAGATAAGTATAAATTATCCAAAAAATATTGTGGAGGCCTATCCATTTCATTCTACTCTGAATTCTGCATGTCTGCTGCTTAACATTTCATTGAGTATATATCTACAAATCAGTGATTTTGGGATCAAATCCCACAAAGCAATTCTAGCAATTCTATACTTGCTCTTCAAATTCCTTCAAGCTTTTGAAAGTAAAACCAATGAATTATCAATATAATTTTACCATACTAAAAAAACAATTAGAAGGCGTTTAGCTAGCTCAAATTGCTCATCCGTTAGGCTTGAACCAACATCTCTTCTAGAGAAATTCAACCATTCTAATTTAATAATCCTATCGGCCTCTCTTTGTACCTTTTGGGACAATTGCTAGTTATAAGTTTAATGCATATGTTGTTTCTAGGTGTATGATTATTTTTAATTTAATAATTGTTAATAAAAGTATGATATACGAAAGGAAAAATAATATATATATATATATATAATTTAATAAAATAATTAAAATAAAATAAATTTATGTTAAAATAATTTAACTTTTTGTGGGATGCTTAATTTTAATAATGTTTGCTTTCGTTACATCCAATCTGTGTCCATGATACACTTCTAAGGTCAGTATTCCATACTTTCCATTGGTGTCCCATTTCCACTTCTTTCCGGTGGTGGCCAACCCTATATATGAGTGGGTGCACGTAGATTGAAAAGTAGGATGGGCATATGATAACTCAGAACTTCCCAACGAAGTAGTTTGTTGTTGTTGTTTCATCATTTTTCTTGTCAACCTGTCAAGTGATGGTGCAAATTGTAATTATATAGACAAAACTTAGTGTTCGTAAAGCTTAGTGTTCGTATGTTGTTTATTTTATTTTTAGTTGTTCACCAAACCACTTAAGTTAAGATTTTTTTGATTGAAAATATTATTTATATATAAATATGGAATGTGTATATTTTATAAAATAGTAAATTTTAAAATTAATAATTTAAAATAAAATTGATATGGGCCACACTTGTTGGTTCGAAACGAGTCAGGGAAAATTTTTTCTTACGTGATTTCTATTGAAAGACTTTGCTTAATAGAAATAATTTGTTTTAATAGAGAAAATAAAATATTAAAAACATGTATTTCTTCACAAGATAATGATTAAAAAAATGTGTTTTTCTTGGAAAAAAATGTGTAAGTTCAAACTTAGAGAGGAGTAAAATATATACTTTTTATAAACTTCTCTTTATTTCCTAAATATATTATTACCATATAATTATATTAACATGACATTTTAAGTTCTTGAAGATAGTAAATATTAATATATTAAATTGACTATATTTTCTTTTGTATTTATTTTTATAATTCTTTCACATTTTCTTTTTTTGATTTGAATATTATTTTTTTATATATTATAATGGTTATAAAATAACATTTTTTTAAAAACAAATTTAAAATAAAGCTAAATTTACTTTTTAATTGGTTACACTTTCCATATTAATGTTTGTATGTATCACAAGTTAATTGTTGCAATTAGTACTCATTGTATGTTTGAAGTCTACTGAAAGTAGCCATAACAAGACCTTTGTTGTTTTAAAATGGCGGAGGGAATTTTGGAATTTGAAAGATTACAGTAGTAAAATTTCATTTTAACAAAAAAATTATAAATCTGCAAGATCTTCGAGTTACCTTTTTGAATATTTTTTTTGCCTTTGAACTTGTTTGTAGCTAATAATAAAATTATTTTGTAGATAGTTGCATGTGTGACCAATTTTCAAATTTAGAATTTCTTGCAGGCCTAAAGCATTGTGGTACCTAACACTTACATATTGTTTTTCATAATATTCATCCACCTATTTTTGAGCTAGATTATGATTTACACGCTAGGTTGGTGGATTTATGGCATCATGTTCATGTTGAGCTTGTTGTGGTGGATCATCATCATAACATTATTCATGTGCATCATTAACACCCTAAGGTGAAAGTACATGTTGATGGCCTTCTCCCTATAAGTCAATGGATATGTAAACAACTAGCTATGTGGATAGAGAATGGCATGATACAAGTTTGAAAGTACAATAGAGAAAAATATGCCACCAAATTTTCACATTAAGTGAACTATTGATAGAACAATGGTGATATGGTAGATGATTTTAAAAAACACGTAGTTTCATGAAAGCTTATTTAAGGGAATATGCTAATTATGCCACCAAATGCATTTGACATAATTAGACAATTGATGATGGTAGTAACAAAGATCTAAATCAACTTAGCAAGTGAAGTATCAATGTGTATAAATTTAAGAAGTTTTGGTATTTTTTAAAGTCAAATATTTGAAGGGACTCAACTTAATTAAAGGAATTTGAGTGTTTAGGTCATGGCACTTATTACATATTCCTATTTTAAAACCTATTGTTCTTTTGAATCTAGGCCTCTGTGATTTGACATTAGATGTAAACTGGCTCCGGGATTCATCGCATTGAAGCTATCGAAATTGGCAAGCACCCCAATAACTTTAATAAAGATGATGGGTGCAAAATCAGTGAAAACTAGATTCCTACCCTTACCTCCAAAACTGCCCTTCCTAAATTCATTCTCTTTTATAATTTTTTTTTCATAATATATTCCCTATCATATAGTCATCAAATTTATTATACTCTATAACCTAATTTCATATTTATATTCATGTTTCAATTTTAAATTAAGTTAACAACATTAATTATATATATATATATCATTTTTTTTAATGTCAACAACATTGATTTATACATTTTATATTATTCATATTCCTTAATACATTTTAAATATTCTCCACTCATAATTACTAGATTTTTTTTTTATTAATTTTTTTATATTCATTAACTTTTAATACTTATGTAAAAATATTTCATTGATTTAAATATAATTATTAATTTATTAAATAATAACTAATTCTTACCAAATTTATAAAACTACTCTCGGTTCCCTTATTATCAAATTCTAATATTTAGTTTTTAAATTTATCCACTTTTTGGTCGGTCTTTCCTCCCTTTAATTTCATATTTATTACCCTATTGCATTGTCATTTTTCTTGACATTCTCTTTCTTGATGATGAAGCGCACTCGTAGGTTCGAAATGTCGAAATCCTAAATTCAATGCAATGAACCTGAGGCTAGTTTACATCCAACTATACCTTTATTAAAAGTAGTCAAAAATTGTTTTTTATTTATTACCTAATATTGTTCTTGTTCTTCAAAATCATGTTAACATGAGGGGAACTATTTATGAATTTCAACAAAGCAATTCAAAACCTACCTTTTAATGCCTTAACATTTTTCCCATAATTTTTTTAATCTAATGACTTCATGATAGATTGTTGATGTGAAATTTCCTTGTTGACATCTCTAGTGTGCTCTTTCATGTACCCAGGGTTTGTGGCCATGTTGCAAACCATAACATTTCATCTTTCTTATTGTAAATAACAATAGTCTATTGGAAGACACTTGAGTAAGTTTCCACCCTTACTAGATGGCTTCATGCTTTTCTAATTTAATGATTTAACACTAAAAATAGAATTTAGGCTAAGTTGTAGTCAACTAATTAGAAGTACTTTTACCTGATACTCCAAGAGGAAAAATGTGGTTTTAACCCTTAATTCTACTTCTACCTGCGTCCTTACTTATTCCATAAGAGATCCTTCCCTTTGGATCAACCCGATGAATGTTGCCATGTCTCACACAACACCTTGTCTTAGTTTTCAAGCTAAATTTTGTTGGGTATGAATGTGTCTCTTTTGCAATTAGTATCCATTATTATTGGGAAATGCAATATAACTAAGATTGACTAAACAAAGTTAACTAAAAGGGGGGGTTTTGACTTAGTGATCAAAGTTTACCATATCAAGTAATGTTTAGCTTTAAGAAGACTCTATCACTAGAAGTTTAGTGTCACACTTTTTGTTTTTGCTATTATAGTATGTGAGACCTTGAGGAACAATCATGATGGTCAAAATTTTGAGATTGTATATTGTACATATTGATTACGAAATCTACAACACCCTTTTTAATCCCCAAATTTTGTAATCTATAATTAAGACAGATAATGTAGGGATAACTAGCACATATGTTTTGCAAGAACTCATTTGATGTAATAATGAATGTTTTATGTAAAAGTAATCCTTAGAATATGTTATCTATAATGAATATGAGATATATAATTTTGTGAAATAAATGCGAAAATGGATTTGAGCTTAAGGCTCTTCATGCTTCTATTAATATGACAGGCCATTGCTAAACTAGTAGTGGGGTTGAAGAACTATGTTGTATCCCTGAATGGCAGTGGAAGATTGGGAGGCTTCCTTGATTAGAGTCTCAGGAAAGGGGGTTTAAGGCCATGTTTGAGGAGTTTGAGGGCCATGTGTTCCTCAAGTGTTAAGCCAAATTGTTGCATTTTATGTTCATAAGTTTTTGGAGTTTGAAGTTGGAGTTTGTAGACTAAAATACAAATAAGAATCTCATCTTAGTTTTCGTCAAGCTATAGACTTTTCTTTTGGCCACCTTGTATTCCTTCCCTTGAGCATGCAAGTTTAATATTAAAGTTTAAAATCCTCTCAAAGCTAAAAACGACTTAGGTGTCTTATAAATTTTCTTGGAAGACTAATGCCTTGTTGCATTCTTTTTCAGTCCTTAGGACATGCTTAGAAGCATAGTGGAAGTTTTCAATTTCGAGGTTGTGTAGTGGATGTTCAGAATTTGGATATTAGAGGTTTAGTCCCATCCCTTGGTCACATGGATTGGATCAGGAGGAGCATGACCCAGGGCCAATGGGAAAAGAGGTTAAGTGTGGAATTCCGTTAGGTATGAGAGACTCTAGATATCTAGATACCTAGGCTTAAGTATGAATTACTCAGGAGTAGAGAATAAATTCTTTGGATGTTTGAATATTCAAATATACAGACATCTGCAACAATTCACGAGTGGCCTTATTCTAATTAGCTAGATGTCAGATGAGAAATCAAAAGATTTGTTAAGTGTGTAAATGGAAATCGACACCAAGTTTTTGTTAGGTACAGAGAAGCGGGGATATCTAGATATCTAGACATTTGTAAATCCTTGTAGAGGACTCCTTTCCAAAAGGTTGGATGTTGGATGTCCCATATGGAAGAACCCTAGACATGGTGAAACTGTGACGAGTTCTCAGGCATCTAAGAACCATTATAAAGAGGCCGTTTTCAAGAACCCAAATATGAATTCCAGTTGAATGGTTTATAAAGATTTAGATATCTAGGCGTCCAAAAGAAGTGGTAAATGGATTTTAAACAACACCCAAATGTTAGTTGTCAGATGTCGATGTAGTAGTCCACGTCGAAATTACATGGAGCCCACATGGACACTCACAGACTCTATGGTTAGGTATGTGCTAACATCACATGGAGGCAAACATTTGGATGATGTAGAATGTCATGTTGTATAATGGAATCATTTGTTTCCTTAGATTTAAATGTTTGAATTTCCCAAATGTATCGAGAAGCTTGGAGGCTACAGATGGATCAATGATATCTACGAACCTGAATATCTAAAGATTGGCTTGAAGGTAAGAGGGATACTTGCAATATTCGTAGCTTTGGATGTCTTCAAAGGCAAGAGAATCTAAATGTATCAGGTATTAGGATATCCATAAGTTATTATAATGGTGACTTAAGGAAGATCTCATATACGGATACAAGGAGTGGTTAATGTGTCAGGTTTTGACATGACCCATGTGGTGATGGCACATGTGCGTTAATTTCCATGTGCTAGCTAGGAATTGGTTGAGTGTAGCATTGTATATAGGAGACACTAGGGAAAAAGGAATACCATGTATAAACTACATGCTAATGGTATGGACATTGATGAGGCACTTAAGTATTGCATCCTATAGTGTTATAATTGGTTTATCTCTTAGAGTTAACAATTTTATGACACAGACACACATCATGGATGAAATACACATGCTTGGTTGATGCTTAATCTTTCAATTGATTCCCTACAATACCATTTATTACATATTTACACTATTGTTTGTAGAGTTATTAGTTATAGTGGTTATTGCATTATCACACTTGATATTAGTGCTCACTGGTTGATTTATAGTATCATGCATTTCATTTGAATAGGTTTTTAGAATCAATCAATGGTTATTTGATCTACGTAATAAAAAATCACATGAAACTTTTGGTCATAAAGTAGTTATATTATGTTAAGTGAGTCACTTGATCGAGAAATCAATTCTATTGTTTTGATTGTTTAGAGGTTGGTGTTTATTTTAGACCCAATATTTGGGAGAATTCAACTAACTCGTGAGAAAATAGTGGACAATAAATCATACTATATTAATAAACTCCTATGGGAGTTATGGGGGGAAATCCTAGAATAGGTATGAAAAAATGAGCTAAAAGTAACTCTTTAGAATTATGGCATTGAAGAGTAATGTTCAAAGTGTGAGAAAATTTAGCCCGAATCAAACCAAGAGGGAGAGTACAACATAATGAATTATAGAATGTTTGGAAGAGACAAAGAAAACCAATTACCAAACACCATTAAAGCTGCTCTAGACAAAATCAAGTCTAATAATGAATGGAAGTTACAAAACAAATTTGAATCTCAAAAGGATTTGCTAGATGAATCTACTTAGTATCATAAGAAGTACAATGAGAATTCGTAATATGATCAAAGGCTAATGTATAGAGCAATATAATGAGGAGGAGAAGTGAAAAAAAGTTGAACCTACTGTCATCATGGTATTTACAACATGCTTACCTTTGATTAAACATGGAATGCACAAAGATAATTTGTCCACACAATAATTTTTCGAAGGTATACTAGGAAGTGGGCCCCTTTATAAAATGAGTGATATTTAAAGTTGTTCTACAAAATGTCACACATATTAGGTTTCGAAAGACTAATAAGAAACTATCCTTTAAGGATTGGGACCAAGTGGTCAACAAATTTTATGAAGATTACAAGTATCTTGATGAAAAAATCTTTATTTTTTTCTAATCTTAGAGGAGCTAGATAGTTATGAGGGAAATAATCCAAAATTATGGTTCTCAGGTGAAGGAACTATGTGGCAACTTCGAAGTATCAATTCTTAGAATTTATGCAAATCAATAAGTTCATCATAGGTCTTTGGAATACCATCTAATAACACATTGAAGGAATTAGACTTAAGTCATATCAAGAAGCTCTTAATATAACACTCGAGATGGAAAATGGAATGGAACCTTTGGGACAATATAAGGAATGCGGGAAAGAAGAACGTGCCTATTAAAAATTGTTTAAATCCAAGTGCCAATAACATAAAAATGGCAAGGAGAGGAGATAACAATATACTATGAATGAATCAAACAATAGTGATAAGAATCCAAAAACTTGAACAAGTTCAAATATTTCTGAACATTTGACACTAATGAGCATTCATGGATTTAATGCATAACCCAAGGAACCAAGGACTATCCCAAAACAAGAGCGGGCCCAACAAATACTTCAAAAAATAATTCAGGAGATGCCATTGTTATCAAGAATCATAAACATGATTAGAATGTATTCTGAGGACAATCCCAAGGTAAGATTTGTTTTGGTGTTACCATTATCGGGGAAGGAAGGCATGCATGTGTTTCATATGTGGAGCTTGGAGACAAACAATAGGTAAATGTATTTCGACATTCCTAGAAAAATATGTTATTACCTCTGTGGTCATGAAACACTTGATGCAAGGGACTATACAAGATTGAAAGCTTTGAAATATAATCACTGTGATATGATCTAGATAAAAGAGGAGTCAAAACATAAAAGAAATAAATTAGTGTGGATTGAATTAAGATCAATAGATATCAATGACCTAAATACAATGGAGGCCAAATAAGGAGTGATGGCAAGCAGGAACTAGTGCGAGAACAAAAAATATTACTCACCTAAGGTAAACAAGAACATCAAGGATTGAAGAACAAATGGTAAAAGAAGATGCCTAAGAGTATCATTGTACTTGAGTTAGGAGTTGGCCAAGTAAACTGAAAATAAGATGCATGAGTTGACTTTTGAAGTTGGCTCAAGGCAATAAATTATTGCAAAAAAGCTATGAATTTCTCATCTTGGTAGTTTGTGTGGATGGAAATAACAACTTGGATATTAATATGATAAGTTACCTTCTTTTGAAAATAGTAACAAAGCATTCAAAAGATGCCTTCTTTTTTTAAAAAGACAACAAATTCTTGAAGTGATAAGTCACTTACTAAAAAACCACTATAATATTGACAATGTTGATTGAGCTAGACAACCACTATAATATTGACAATATTGATTGAGCTAGTATGACCCACAATATTTGGCCCAAAAATCAACAATTATAAACCGTACAAATCTTAAATAAAAATAAAAACAACACCTAGACCAACATTTCAAATGAAATGTTGACCAATGTAATTCAAGATTCTCACAAATTATATAATAATACATTGAAAAATGCATGTATGTGTAATATTAAATATAAACCATGGGCATTAAAACAATATTGAGTAAATACCAAACTTATTTCATGGCCACCGACACCACATAAACATAAGCATTTAGACTTTGATAAAACCGAAAGTCTCAATTCGAATTAGGTGGAAGTGTAGGTGTGAAGAGATTTTCTAGTCCCACCAACCCTTAGACGTTGGGAATTCAAACCTTCAATCAAACTTCAAACTTCTTTTTTGACTAAGCGAGAGTGTAATGACCCCACAACGATATTTCTTAAAATTCGGGGTTGAAAGAGGACAATTTTGTTACAAGATTCTATCCTGTCGGGAAATAATTGTACAAGATTTTTCGATGATACGAAAGGTGTTCATTCAGAATATATTGTTTTTCCAAATAAAATTTCGTGTGTTTTTCAATGTAATATTTTTATAGGGGAAATCCCCTATGAAAGAAGTATATACATCATGGTACAATATTATATTGGAATATATCATACATATGTCGTATTTAACAACGATTCAGCAATCATATTTGCTGCACAGTAATAGGCGGACATGTAATGCTGGTCGAACCCGAGTGGGGAGGCTAATAACGGTTGTAATATTTTCAATGCAATATAAATTACCTAAAAATTTATTTAGTTAATTTGTAAAAATTAAGCCTTCAGAATTTTTTATAACATGGTTTGGGATTTACTATTTTAATGTCTATTTATTTTATATTTTATTTGATATTTTTATTCAGTTAGGTGTTCTAATTAGTGTAATTAATTTATATGGAGTATTATTTGTAAATACAAAAAAGTATATAAGATATTTTATCTTTCTCATATTTTTTAAAAAATATAAAAGTTAAAAGTGAAAAAAAAATTTAGTTGTTGTATGTTTGGGTTAAATTTGATAATAAAATTTTAGTAAAATTTTGATTTTTTATTTTTCCAAATAAAATCTAAAAAAAATATGTAAAAAATAGATAATTTTTTTAGAATATTTAATTTATATAAATCACATAAATTAAATTGGTAATTTCAACTAATATTTATTAGATTTGAAATAAAAATAATGGAAAATTATATAGAGGAAAAACCATAAGCTATTGTGTTAAGAAGTAATATGTTATTGAACAAGTTAATGGCAAAGAAAATTGAGCTAGATGATTAATTTGTGTATAGGTGCGAGAGAATGCCATATGACATATTGATTGGTATTAAATATTGAATGAATTAATAAATAAAGAAATTTAATTTACTAAATATTTTTTTTTTTTTTTGAAAAAGTCGGTTGCTATGTATTATCTTCTGAAAAAAAAACGAGGGTCTAAATCCCTCTTTGTACATAAAGTTCGCAGATTGAGAGGAGACCAGGGGTTCACAAAATGAGGCTGCCCCCTTGGTCCTTAGTCTACTTTTTTCCTTACTACTGCTAGAGATGGTACTAGTATATATTCTGATGAAAGAGGATAACAAAAAGATGCATTTGACTTTCATTCAATCGATCATTATGTGTTGAATGTGTCTCGCTGTTGATTCTTCTGGATTCTCATCTTTGACTCCCTGGTTTGCGCTGGAGGAGCTAGTGGCATTGGGGTGCTTGTCCATCCAGGATTTCAGAGTGGCGAGCGATTCCTCAACATGGCCACAGCGATTGGAGAGCTGCTCGAATTGGTCTCGGAGAGAGGAGACCCTATGCATGAAGAGCTGAATTTCTGCTTTGTATTTCTCCGTGTTGATGCGATCTTGTTCAAAAAGTCTTCTACTGTGCTCATCGAGACGCCTGTCATGCTCTTCTAGCCTTGCAACAAGCAGCCCTTGTTTTTCCTCTATCAGTGATTGTTGGGTCCTTATTTCTTCCAGCTCAAATTGAAGGTCTGCACAGTGCAGACAGTCCTCATTGCGTGCCATGGAGAGGATGAAGCAAAAAGGGGAAAAGGTCCAGTAGGCGGTGAGGATTTTGAAGATTTTAGAAAAGTTTTGCAGACTGATTTGGAAGACCCGGTCAAGAAAGACAGCAGATCTTACTTTCTGAGCGACAAAAGAGAAGTATAAGTAGTGCCGGATGATGGCGCGCAAGCTTGGAGGGTGAATATTGAGGATAAGGGAGAATGGACCAGAGGGGGGCGTGTTAGCAGAGATCACTTTCTGAGCAACAAAAGAGAAATATAAAAGAGGCCGGATGATGGCGCGCAAGTTTGAAGGGAGAATACTGAAGATAAGGGAGAATGGGCCCGAGGGGGGCGTGCTGTAGGGGCAAGTTTGGAAGATGGAAGGCGGCCAGCAGAGGAGAAGTAATGAAAATAGAGAGTGAAGAAGGGATGGAACAGTAATACTAGCCTCCCCACAGAGACTATTCCTGAAAAACACCAAGACAAGGATTAGTGAAGAGATAAACAAAGCAGGGAGTAGCAATACCAGAGACTGATTTCGGCTTCGACTCTGGACGAGAGCGCCTTCATCAAACCAGAGTCGCTGCTCTTGCGCAAAGCAATGAATGGTAATTCTTTGCTTTCCTCTGCCCGTATTTATGGAGCGAAACCAACAATAGCCTGAGTGTATTACAGGAGACGGATCCTCTGAATTGATTAGATCTTTTCCTAAATCTCGATGGCGATTTGCTGGTGCAGTGTATTCGATCTTCCGTCCTTCGCTGAGTTGATTGGTTTTTCTTGGGATGTAAGTTGTTCTTTGAATCGATGCTTGAATGTGACTACTTATGCATTTCATGCTCTCTGTCAAGTGTCCTGAAGCTGTTGAAGCCATGCCCGTCACACGCTTGCTGGATCTGTGAGCCTGGGCAATGTCAGGATTGGCCTGTGTCATGGCAGAGGCTGGAAGGTATCTCTGTTATTGTGCCTCAACGCACCCTCCGGATTTCCAACTGCGTTATTCGCATGTTTGTCAGCTTCCCCATTGAACGTGCGAAGGATATGGTAGAATCTGATTTTTTCAAAGTGTTTGAGAAGGAGATTGATGCGTTGGATATGTTGCTGAAGGTTGCTGTTTGGTGATCTCCGATTGTGGTTCATGAAGCCAATGATTATGGAGGAATCTCCAAATACAAGAGCTTTTCTGATCCCCATGCTTTTTAATTGCAACAACCCTTGATAGAGAGCTAGGGCCTCTGCATTATTATTTGTTTTTTTTCCAAGACTCCATTCATAATTGCAAATTTCTTCTCCTAATTCATCTATGATGACACCTCCTGCGCCTGCTGGTCTTGGGTTGGCCTTTGAGGCGCCATCAAAGTATAAAATTGGGCAATTGCTACTCTGAATCCACCTCTTGTAGTCCTGGGTTGGAAGTCTGATTTCCCATTCCCTGGTCTGATTTTGATGCTGTCTGTCAGTTCTCTGTATACTCTGTTGATGTCCTGGACTGTCAAGAATATGCCTAATCATTGACCTCTCCTCAACTGAGTAATCTGCTGCTTTGGTTGTCCCTGAGTGTTTTGCTGCAATTGTCTCCTGCGCCAAGAGGTGAGCTTTGTTGCATGTCTTCCATACATTACTCTCTTTGTTTTGGAAGATTTTTTTGTTTCTTGTGAGCCAGATTTTCCATAGTAGGTTGTGAGGTATGATATCCCAAGTTCTTTTGACAATCTTGCTCCTTTTATCTTTCCAAGGGCAGTTCCTTCTCCAATCTTGAATTGCCTCTGCAATGTTCTGATGAGATTGCCAAGTTATATTGCCCAAGTTGGACAAGTTGATCCAGCATTTCTTCGCGAAGGTACAATCAAGGAATAGATGGTGGATGGTTTCCTCTGCTGAGCAGCAATTGGGGCAAATTGAAGGTCCATGTATCCCTCTCTTTCTTAGATTTTCAGAAGTGAGGATTTTGCCTTTTAACAGCAGCCATATGAAGAATTTGACCTTGGGGATTGCCTCAGATTTCCATATTGTTCTCCATTGATTCCATATAGGAATCTGATAAGTGCTGTTGCAAATGAATTGGTAGCCAGACTTGATGGTGTAGCTTGAGCCCGTGGGGTCCCATCTAAATCCATCTGCTTCTCCTTTTTTAATGGGAGCTCTGTTCTGAAGGTTTTTATGGAGGACTTGGTAGCTTATTTCTAAGTTTGGGGGAATAGCTGGAAATTCCCAGCTAGTCCAGGCTCCTGTGTCAACATCCCATTTTGAAATTTGATCTAGCCTCTGAATGCCCTTGCTATTAAGATAGAGAATGAAGGGAATGGTTTCTTCGACTGTGTTTAGAGGTTGGAAACCCATTATCTTATTAGTGGCATAATTTATACTGCTCCCTCCCCCGGAATCTTAGAGGTATTTTGTCTGAGAATGGGAATTGCTTTCTTACAGAGGTGCCAGATTTTAGTAGAATCTCTACTGGGAATATCAATATCAAGGAGTCTTTGCCTATTGTCAGAGAGATATTTGCATTCAATGACCTGTTTCCACCAAGCTTTTGAGAGATATTTGCATTCAATGACCTGTTTCCACCAAGCTTTTGGTTCATTGATTAATCTCCAAGCCATTTTGATCCCAAAAGCGAGGTTTAGAATTTTGGGGGCTCTAATTCCCAGCCCACCTCTATCTGAAGATTGAAATTTACTAAATATTTTTTAATAAAATAAAATTATAGCATTTTTAGAGAATTTTGGAGAAAGATTAGAGAGTCTTTTTAGGATGTCAAAATTATAGTGAGCTCGGAAGACTTCTCTCCAGGCCTTTTGAGCATAGGAATAAAATCTTAAATCAAACTAAATAATTCGTTTCTTTAGATCCGATTAGCTTTTAAATTTGCTCTCATAAAAATCTGGCAAGGATTTTTGTAAATCCAAATTATAATTGTGAAACTTCAAGATTTTGGATACCCAATATTTTTACTTGTGTTAAATCCATTTCCACCATAAAATACATTATTTAAACACTCCTGGGGCCAATTTTTTTTATTTTTTTACGGAACTCCGACTTTTTCTTAACAGTATGAACAAATTTGTAACCTCAATGAATTACGCCAAATTTATTTATTCGCGCCAAATTTATTTACTCGCAAGGCAGGTCATTCATGGCTCATGTCCACGTCAGCGGTTGTTAATAAGTCGATGATGCCACGACGGAAGAGAATGGTAAAATAATAAATTTTACCGTCAGATGACGGCAGCGAGGATTTCCGCTCATTCACGTTTCTTGATTAAAATATATTTGAGTTTGTGCGAATCGCTGCATTATTTTGGCACGGATTTGCTTCCTTTGTAACTTGAATTCAGGACGTCGCGAGATCGAAATCGGTTCATGCTAGTCTCGGGTAACATCCCCAGTCTTTCGCGGCAAAATCTTTGGCTTATGAAGTTTTATTTTACATTTTGTATTTTTCCTGTTAAATAAAATTCTACCACTGTTATTTGTCTCTTCTTTGAATTCGAGTAAAGGATCTGAACTTTAGAACAGAAGAATGAGCTCCAGAGTTTTATTTTACATTTTCTATTTTTCCAGTTAAATAAAATTCTATCACTGTTATTCGTCTCTTCTTTGAATTCGAGTAAAGGATCTGAACTTTAGAACAGAAGAATGAGCTCCAGAGTTTTATTTTACATTTTCTATTTTTCCAGTTAAATAAAATTCTATCACTGTTATTTGTCTCTTCTTTGAATTCGAGTAAAGGATCTGAACTTTAGAACAGAAGAATGAACTCCAGAGTATATCATTTGTTATATTTTATTTTGCAAGAATTTCCGGAAGAAAATTTCATGTTTTTGTAATGTAAATGTGAGAAATAAAGTTGTAGATCCGCTGAGTGAATGGATCTTGACTGTAAATTTAACAGCTTTTAGTAGTTAGCGAGCCGAGCAGTAAAATTTGTGAAGGGCCTACAATGCATTGGAAATGATTCGTGTGTTTCTGTGTCACCACTTCAGAACCGCAGAAACGGTGAAAGTTAGGGTAATCACTGTCTCTTTGATGAGTAACCGTGAAATTTTTTCGATTTAGCTGTTGCTTACACTGTATCTTTGCCGCTAAGAAATTCTGTTAGCGGAAGTCGACCTAACCTTCAATTTCATCCAGGCAGAGGGATACCTACCTTTAGACGATTCTATAAAATCGCTCAGAATAGCCTGTATTTGTTCCTGTTCAGGGTTCGGCACGCTGTGGATCCAAGCGGGCGGGCGTCCCTTATATTAGAATTGACCAGATTAGAGTTGATTCTTACCTCTATATTTATAGCCTAGTAGTGCCGTGGGGACGGATGAGAGTCGAGCAATGGAGTACGGTTACTGTAAATTCTTCCGTTGTAAGTTCTTCCGTTGCCATTGCCCTGACAGCCGCCTCCTCATATGATTTTGAGAAGCTATAGCTCTGGCCGTATTTTCCGCTTGCGAGTTTTAACAGTATGCTCGTTCGTTAACTGCTGGTTTTTCTTATTTCGGTGGTTTAATTAATTGCGATTAGTCATAACAGCTATTTATATGTTTTAAAATATAATATTTTTTATTATAAATGAAAAAAATTATTATTTATATTTATTTTTAAAACATAAAATATTAAACATAATAGTGATGTCTAGGTAACATCCAGGTGTGAACCCACGTGAACATACCATTTTTATATTTGAATTAAATATAATTTTAAAATATTAATTTAATTTTTAAATAGATTATTTAAATTTTAAAATGCAATATTATATTTTAATTTATTAAACTAAGAATGTGATAACTCCAAAGATTCTTATAAATGCAAAGATTCTTCTTTAATTAAGTGGGATTCGGTAAGCTCACCTACTCTTGGCATTAGAAAATCAAACTGCCAAAGCACTATGCCATGGTAGAGACCCACATGACCCACTTTTTAAAAAGAAGTGGATAATACCAACCAAAAATAATGTTAAAAGCAACCACTTTGGGTTGAGAGATAACAACAACTTCGCATTCTTTCTCTTTCTCTTTATCATCATCTAAAAGATGGGCTACCATCCCCAACCAAAAAAACATTGTAAATTTTTTAATATTAATAATGAAAATATTATACACCAACTCCTTTAAATTAAAAAATTAAAAGATATTGGAGGTACACTATAAGATTTTCAAACTAAAAATTCTCATTGATTATTTGACTAATAATAATTTAAATTTAATTTAATAATTTAAAAAATATAATGTTTTTTTTTTTTTTTAAATTAATGTGAAAGTAATATTTTTATATTTATATTAAAATTAATGAATGCAATAAATATTTAATTATATAGACGAACTCTATATAAATTAAATTTAACCATATATAATATTATTAATATATTTTATATTAATATAAAGGGGATTTTACAATATAATATATACAGTTTTTGGAATTATTTATAATAAAGAAAATTATTAATAATTATAAATTAATAATTTTTTATTTGGATAAGTTTATAGTTACAAGGAATATAAATTCGTGACTTATCATAATGAGTGTTTTGATAGTGTATCTATTCATCATCAATCAAAAATCTATGAACAATTATAGATTAATGATTTACTTTATTATAAATATTTTTTAAAAATGATATATTTTACAATATTCTTTTATTTTAAAATGCTCTTCTTTATACAAGATTTCAAGATTTTTTTTTTGGCATGAAGTTCAAGTTTTATTGATCATTCAGAAATATACATGTCTAACAATGTAAGAATGTTCTGATTTGTTGCTAGGAAAATAAGGCGAGTGGCAATGCCTTAGTCCTTTAGCTAACAAAATTTTGAAGACATAATAAAAACCAAAATAAACATACATCGTTTCCTAAAAAATGATGGCCTTAAGGCAAGTGACATGAGTAGACTAAGAAACTAGAGATAAAATAAGACCACTATAAAAGCAAAAAATCACGGAGACGGTGTGGAATGAGAAGAATGCACCTCTATGGGATCCTTGCTCTACTAATGTGGACTCCCTGGATCTAGTGGGACACCTAGGTGGGCCTCTATCCTTCCCAATATACAATTGAAATCCTTCATTTGAAGTTGGAGCTCGTCCATCATAAGCAATTTTTATCCTTGGTATCATTTCTGTCCAACAGTAACAAGGATTTCATATGCCAATACAAGTCAATGGTTCGAAGATATTGGTTTTACCCACCACACGTGTTCCCTGTGTTTGGGATCCACACAACGATTTCAATAGCAATATTAGTATTTAAGAGATAACCCTTCTTTACTACAATTTTCTGCTCCGCCTCACTAAGCTCCCTCTATATGGATGCCAAGGTTTGCTCCTGAAAGTTCCAAGCTGAGGACTTTGTGTTGAAGTGGATTCTCAAGGACCCCTCGACATGTAATATGCAACTCCTCTCTGATAGTGAACTCTCTAGTGAGGCATAACTAAAGTATATCACATAATTGAAATTAAGTGTTAAGTAATTCCCCACTAGGAGAGCTCTAGTAACTGAGGGAATGATATGAAAGGAGTTTGTGCATGCCCTTGGCCAGGAGCTAAGACACAATGAGTGAGAGAGCTAACTAAGGATAAATTGAGCACCCCTGAAGGAAAAAACAAATTATGAGTTGGTGCAATCACATGTTCCATGCGTGGATGCCTATTTTCACTACCTTGTAGCCAAGGGAGGGGGGCTGGAGGAAACAAATTGGAGTTGGCACTCAGAATCATGAAAGAATGTGGCAGAAACAACTCTAGGAGAGCACATAATAATTGAGAGTCCTTGAGAGATTTACAAAATAATCCTTATCCTCCAACGACTGTCAGCACAAGGAGATAATTCTCCTTTAAGTTATCTTCTAACCATAAGTTCTTTGCATTCATGAAAACAAGTGAGAGAAAACACTCTGATACATGGCCAAGGTGGCGAATAGACAAAGGTGACAGATACCAATTATAAATTTCCATGACTAAATCAAAAGAAGAGATTGTGTTATATAATCCATGGGAGGGACGACATGGCATGTCCCTTCCCATAATTACTTGGTGGGATAGGTGCCATGCTTCCCTCCCACTTATCACGTCCCACCTCACCCCATCTAGATAATTTCAATATATTGTTAATTCTAATGTATTTTCATATTTGAAAAAAAATGCACTATGCAATGTGTTGATAAGTATTCTTCATGAACATTGGTTTTTCCTTGTGTCACCCTTGATGTAAATTTAGTATTAAAGTTACTTTTGAAATTGTAAGGAAAAACGTAAATGTACTGTAAAAATATGTTGATAAGTAATTTCTAGTTCCATTGATACATTGATTGGTTTTGTTTTGATTAACAATTATCGTAGTCTTATTAGCCAAATTGTCAAAGTATTTAGTGAGCAGGTTCTAGTCCAAATTATATTACAAGTTATTTTCAAGTATATTAGGAAAGATAATGTATTTTTAGGTAAAAAGTTTCGTTGTGAATGTATTAAAAAAATAAAAACACTTATACTATAGAATATAACCATATATTTTTTTCTTTTTTTTCTTGAAGGTGACAAAATTTGTTGATTCTAGACTTCTGTGATCCATATTGTTATTCAAAATGTCTTTCAGATTAATCACATCATTAGATTGCGGTCGAAGTTTCAAACCATTTAATATGGTTCATCCTCAGAACAAAGATTATTAATGTGACAAAATTTATTATGGTTTGTGAATTTATAATTCCATCAATATTACTTTGATTGACAACTATTAGAACTTCATAAGTTAAATAATCAAAAGTATTTAATGAACTTGTTATAATCCAAACAATAAAAAAGAGATATTACTAAATATTTTTCAAGTATCTTTAAAAAAAAAAAATTAACCCATCTCGTGTGCCACATGACTTATTACAATAAAAGGCTTAAATTTGAGTGTTAGACTTAGTGTGTCTTCAAATTTTGAAAAAGAGATAGTTCCTTATCTGATTAGCATATTGGTGGTCCCAAAAAAGAAAATGTCTGTTACAGGGAAAAGCTAGTGGATTTAAACATAAAAAATGGCATGCAAAACTAAATAAAAATAGAGAATTCCACCTCTATTGTCTTTGGAGTCGATTTGCTAGTTGTACTTAACGCTATCAATTAATCCAAATGGGCGTCCATTAGCTCCATATGGTAGTTCATTATCTTCCTCTCAAATTGCAACTTATCTAGCCTTAGGAGGATTTCAATGTTGGCATCATTTTGCTCCAAAAGTACCTTGTGAATGGTTGTTTTAATTTCCTAATACAGGGCGAATGTATGGGTATATTGGCTATGGTATCCTCTAGTGTGACATATGCGAGGTACACATGCTGCAACATTTGTCATTATTTCCAAAACATAGAGGCAATCCCTCTCCTGAGTTGCTTCTTCCTCTGTCACATAGAGTTCCCGTGGAATCTTGGATGTAACTTGATAGTGAAAGTGATAAGCAGAGCTTTCTACTCTTAATTGAGCCCGAGAGCTACCTTGACTCATTGGACTCCATCTTTCTTCATGACCTTGACCATGATGAGTCATCTTAGTAGCCAAAAAAGGAATTAGAGGAGGAGAGAGCAACAAAGGAAAGAAAGATCTATGAAAGCAAAAGTGAGGGCAGGGGAAAGGAAAAGCCAAGGCAAGGGATGGAAGATATTGCTAAGAGAGAGGCGTGAGTACAAGTTAAAGGAGCTTAGGGGCAAGGACAACGAGCAAGTCGGGGATTGAATCCAAACGCACTCAAGTAGATTGGAGAGGGCGAGGAAACAATCACCTTAATTGGTAGAGGAACCTAGAGAGTCAGGTGATAGATGAGGGATGATCATATTGTGAGGGTGGAAGGAAATAAATGACTTACTCACCGACAGAGCCATAAACAAGAGAGGGTAGACTACCATAATTGAAACAATAAGGAAGATATCATTATAACAAGTGTGCACGAGGAAGTATTTGCTAAAGAGAATGTTCACAACCATAACAGAAACCAACCTGTGTGAACTTAGAGGCCTTATCATTTTAAATTGGTGAGGGATGACGTGACACATCCCTGACATTCACTACACAAGGCGATTGTTACCTTGTTCCTCTCCTACATCTCTCTTCCCTTATCACCCCATCTAGAGAAGTTTAATTATAGTCCTTAATATCAAGTATAATGGAAAATTTAATGTTTTATATTTTATAATTTTTTTAGAATTCATATTAATTATAATTAATGAAAATAATTCATATTAAATATTATATATATAAAAGTTCTAGGTAAAGAAAAAAACACCATTAAATAAATATATTATCATATTATAATATTTATAATAAAAAATATTAATAACTAAAAATTAATTTTATTTTTCAAATTAATTAATTAAGTACCAAACTATTTTATAGTGGGGTGGAATTTGACTATTTAACATCTTTAAATATAATAGCTTGCAAATGATTTATGGATGGAATTTGACTATTTAACATCTTTAAATATAATAGCTTGCAAATGATTTATGGATGGAATTTGACTATTTAACATCTTTAAATATAATAGCTTGCAAATGATTTATGTTGAAAATATATATTTTTTTACTCAAAGAAAACTGTGTAGCTTCTAAGAAAACAAAGAGTTTTATTGATGACTTTGTATGGTTTGAAGGGATGTAGTGTAGCTTTTAAGGAAACAAAGAGTCTTATTGGTAACTTTTGTGTATTGTTTAAATCAATTAAAAGTTAATAAAATAATTTAATTTTTTTATATTATTAAGTAGTATAGTTTGAATGAGTGTAGTGATTAATAACCTGTGTATTTATAGATTTAAAGTCAAAACCCATATATGTAATTTTAATAATTAAATTATTTTATGAGATTAGCAGTTTTTTATTTATAAAAATAAAAATTATTGGATAGAAGATTAATACTAGTTACATTTAAGGAAATGTTTAGATGGATTGGTTATTTTCATGTAAAAGTGGCTTCCAAAACATAAACATATTAATATTGGTGAGGCTAAAACAAAATGAAGAAAATAATAATGACTTCTTCCCACCACCCTAACTACACCCGCTTGATAATTATTATTTAAATTTATTATTATTACCATTAATTTTCATTAATGGTATTTCTCTCGCCTGCTGCATGTAAAATGTCATGGATGACGTTTTGCGTTTTACAATGAGCTTCAAATGCCCACTCTCGGGAAGCACATGTGCGAACAATAACTTGATCCACAATTTACCGACCAAGAGCATAGCGCTGGCCAGATTCGTTAACCACATTCAGCCGCCGCCTCGCTTAGCGCAATTTCTTTAAGTCACGACTCACGAGTCACCGACCAGGTCAGCATCTGTAATGTTGACGCCGTTGATTGAGTCCGCGCGGCGCAGAGTGACTGGCCAAAGATTTGACAATAATGGGCCACGAATTTTCCGTCAAATGACGGCGGCCCAGATGAACGGTCAATCACGGCTAGAGAGCAAATATATACATAACCTTATGAATCGTTCCTTTTTCGAGGACGAATATGCTTAATTTGGATCTTGAATTCAGGAATTCCCAAGGTCGAAACTGATTGAGATCAATCTTGGGTAACATTCTAAGTCTTTGGCCTTTGAAGTTTTATTCTGCGTTTTCCTTGTAAATGGATTCCCTCTCTTTTCGATTAAAGTGTCTGAATTTTAGCACAGAAAAAATGAGCTCCAGATCGGATAATTTATTACATTTTATTTAGCATATACAGCCGTGATAAATTTCAGGTTCTAAATTTAGCCTAATGGATGATGTCTGCAATAAAGATCTAGATAGCTTAGTGAGCGAAGTATCATTGTCTGTAAATTTAACAGTTTTTAGTATTTGCTGAGCGGATCAGTTGAAGAGACTCAAAGCAATTGAAGGGCTTCGAGTGTTTAGGTCAGCGTAATTATTTCAGATTCCTGTTATAATGACCGTGCTTTGATTAAAAGCCGCCAAAATTTGTTGATTTATCTGTTACTTGATACTGCTTTTGCTGTTAAGAATCCTGTTAACGTGAGTTGAACTAAATTTAAATTTCATTACAGCAGGACCTGATCGAGAGCTGTAAAACTTTGTTGATTTATCTGTTATTTGACACTGTTTTTGCTGTCAAGAATCTTGTTAACTTGAGCTGAACTAAATTTAGATTTCATTAAGCAATTCAGAACTTACCTTTTAATGACCTAACATTTTGTTCATAAAAGTGTTAGGCTGATTACTCCATGATATAGTGTTGAGGCGAAATTGCCTTGACCACGTCCCTAGCGTGCTGTTGCGTGTACTCGCGCTCTGTGGCGAAACCAGCCATGCCAGCCATGATATTATGTTAATGTGTTTGTTTCCTGTGAACAATGGTTGGGTTCGCAAACAAGCGCGTCTTGGATTGATTAAGTTTGACTAGTGTTATGTATTATTAGATTAAGTCTAACTAGTGTTGAGTATGTATGTATATTTAGATTAAGTTTGATTACTGTTGAGTATGTGTGTGTATTTATACCCATCGAGTGCCATTGTATGAGATACTGGCGAGCGTCGAGCAGTACTGAGACAGGTAATGTTACAGTACTACGAGGGTTATTTTATACCTCTTGTTCTGGTATTGATCTTTATTGGCTGATAATTTCTTCACATGTTTGTCTCTGGTGCTTTTGCTGGGTTGTCTCGCTTGGGTTTATGCATATCAGAGGTCCTACTTATTAACTCTTTAATCTAGCTATTATTTCAATGATTTTATGTATAGCCCACAGTTATAATTTATCAATTTATTCCATTATCGCATATATCTCAATTAAAATATAGGTTAGTGGTAACTGGCAAATGCCAAGCGGCTATGAAATAAGGTTGTTTTCTTTACAGAAAAAACCTGTATACCATCAGATGCACATGTTTACTTTTAATATTATGCTTTATTTTTTTTGAAAAACCACATCAATATTCTTTGGGAGGCTGTATATTAGATGTGCAATACTCCAGCTTTTACAGGTGTGCATGTTTTTGTTTGTGAAACACTTAATTGGACCTGGGTGGTTGATTGATGTTGCTTCATGTTCTAAATTTGAAAGTGTTAAGCCTGTTTCATTTGATGCACAAATCTTAATTTTGATAGCTTTGACAAACTGGGTTTACTCTTATTTTGGTTTTCAGCTGGCCAAGCTCAGGGCTCAAAATTCAAATCATAAATGCAAATATGTGTTTATTAGGCACCGACTTTATCACTTTGACTGGCGATGTATGTACCTGCTGCTGATGAATTTTTGATCACTAAAGTTTATCCACTTGCTTACGACAGTCCTGATGATCCCAAGCTCTTTCCACATTACCTCCCCCTGATTGAAAAAGAAAATGGAGTTGGGAGGGTGAACATTAGTTCACCTATGTATGCCCTGGAGAGAGGACAGATCCTACCTCCATATTGGTGTCCGCTCACAGGCTATGGTGATGCAATGGTTGCAAGACAGATGCTCGTTCTGACACATGATTTTCATACATGGCACACTACTTAGCACAATTGTTATGGTCAAAGGGCTGGTGGGGAACAAATTTAGGCTTTAATAAATCAGGGTCTCAAAAAGCTAGAAGAGTTCAAGTTATTGTGGTTTCTCATCTTTTTCCTATCATACTCATTACTCAGTGATTTAAGAAGGTTTAGTTCCCTCAAAATCTTATATAAATGCAACTCACAATAATATAATTTGTAGCTTTGTTTATCACTGGGGTGAAACGAAGTAACTTAGAGATAAGATCCATCTAGATTAATAACTCTTCCAGCATTTATTTTGTGAAGGAATATAGTCTGGCTTTTCACTCCCCCAAAATGACAGTAGATTCTCATGAACTAAGGCACGGAGTCATTTCATTTGTTGGAACGGCAACTCCGGTTCTTAAGACATAATCTAGTTAGTTTGGATTAAAAATTGCAAGGCAGCTAAACACAATGTAAAACCTGAATGTTGAGTTGTGCAAAATTATAAATGTTAAGCTGTCCATTTGGAACTGTCAAGTAATCAAATGGAGTTGTGCAAAATTATAAATGTTAAGCTGTCCATTTAGAACTGTCAAGAAGTCAAAATGGTTAGAACAATATTGATGTTAAACTCCTTAGAAAGATTTACTATGCCTTTAGTTCTGGTTTATTCCATAGACAACTTGGATATTTCTGTTTATGCAGTTGGTAGTAACAGAAAATCCCACGACAGTAAATCTGCATATTGCAACTCACATTTCTTTAATAATCCGGATTACATGTGATTGCAGCTATCTTGTAGAGGAACAGGAGATCTATAAAATACTTAATTTGCGTTGCTTTTCATGTGAAATTCATTTACTTTCTTTTGCATACTTCCGGAGCACAAGTACAATAAATATTAAAAATCATTACAAGTTGTTACATTCGTCCTTTTGGAACTTTGGTAATTCAGTTACATGGCTGTAGCCTGTTAAAGGCATGCCAAAAGTTTTCTCCTCTCTTTATCCTGATTTGGTTGTAAAATATATATCATTTTTTGCAGTGTTATTTACGATATTTTGTAAGATGTGTGACCCTTTTTATCATCTAATGAAGAAAAGCAATTATTTAATTTCAAAATTATGACTGGCAGAATATAGTAGTGTAATTTTTTTTTTTTTTTTTGTAAGGGATCGGCATTAGCTTCCCTATAGATTCCTCCCTATTCAAGCCATTGGAAACTTTTGATACATTATAAAGATGGCAATCCTTTATGGAGACAGTATGTTCAACCAAAATTCCTCACGGTTTAAAACAGAGGACATGACTTAATTTTGCTTTAGTAGAATGTTTATCAATGATATGGCAGCATTCTTTCTTCCTGCTACTCAGCTTCTCTTAATGCTAGCCGAGGCATACTTGTTTCTGTATCAAATAGATGTCAATGATTGCTTATTGCTTTTTTAACAGATTCCTCTTGGTTGAAACTGTATTGCAATTTCTAAGTAAGCCACAAAATTTCTAAGCTTTGTTAGGTTGTAGCCGTGGATCATTTCTTATGTATTGGATTATAATCATTCATAAGGTAAAATGAACATGTTCGATTCAGCCTAGGTTGCTAGAATTTTCTTTTTCCTGAGGAAAATTTGGTGCCATATCTTAACATGTTTTCCTAAGTATTAAAGTTCATTTTGTACACAAAACATCTTAAACACATTGAATCGGATAAAATTTGAGGGGAGCCTCGCACATGCAACGAAGAAAGATATTTGATGCATGGATGTTCTCTCCTATTAAAGAACATTCAAAACTTCGTTTTAGATGAGTCATTCTCTAACCGTCAATACTCTTGCACGTTACTTTAATGCATAGGTATCATGTGAACTTTATAGAGGAATATCAATCAAACTCACTTAGCATGAAATCAATCTCTATATACTATAAACTAGTTTACTGATTGAACTCTTATCCAAAAGGGCTTTCGTACCTAAAGGTTCTGATACTATTAAGTTTATCTTCTGTTGGATTACTTTAACTGGATGCATTGTAGGATGCATTTATCATTCCTTAAAATGCTTAGCATTGTAGGAGACATGGTTTATCAGTCTAAGATTTCCTTATCCCTTTTAATGCTGAATTCTTGGGCATTGACCTTGGCAGTTAGGTTTACTGTCTGCAATCAGACCTAATTGACTGCATTGTTCTTTTGCTATACTATCTCTCCGAATTTTTCTTTCTGTGATTGTCGCATTGCATCATATCCTGGGAATTCTTAATTTGCATGTAAAAGGTCAGGAAACATGTTTGCCACAAAGAATAATTAAGAGCATGATATAAGAATTAGGTGTTATTACCTAGGAAAAAATAGTTTTGTGAGTAGGGAAATGAATAATGAATGTAACATACAAAGATAAATAGGGAGAAATACGGGAAAAGTAAAAAAAAAAGAGCTGTGAAATTGTAACACCTTTCTTGTTTTACTGTTCAGTCACGGAATGAACATTGAAATAAGAAGATATATTTTATCTTTCGTATTGTCCTTGATTCAGAGAAACCGCGGGAGTTTTACAAGAATTGGTCAAACTGTGCCGTCAAACATAATGAAATATAATTCATTTCAAGTGTGTGAACCTTTATCTTTCTACATTTCATGTAAGCATAAAAAATAGACATTGACTTAAAGGTTGTAGGTGTTGTTCAGGCGGGGAATTTACAGGCGATAATTTTACCAATTAAGCTTCAAGTTGAATTAAGCATATTTTAGGAAAACAAACATGGTATGGTAACTTTACAGATCTAGCCCACGTACCATGGTATCATGCTGTAGTTTTTACAAAAGCTACAGCAATGTATCTTATGAGGAGGCTTTCTACCATTCTCCAACAATCGTTATTGATTTCGAGAAATTCCTTATCCACTTTTTCATATATATATATAGAGAGAAAGAGAGAGATAAACTTATGAGCTACATGTAATCTGATCTGGTGAAGTCAGAGTAATACTGTTTATAAAACATAGCTAATCCAGCTGGACCGCCTTGCTTCAGTGTTATAAGATAATGCTATTTCTGGGATGAAGATTCTAAATGGGTTTTCACTACGCATTCATTAGGCAATAAATTGATAATTTGCAACTGAGATTTGGGTTTTGGTTGGAAGGCACTCATTTAGTTGTTGGACTTTTATTAGAAGGAATTACGTAAATGAGATATTGGGAGCTGAGAGTATTATGCTTTGGTGATTGAGGTATTGTTTAGTTGCTACCAGACTGGTATTGAGTCCTTGAAACATGTTTATGATTGCTGTTCAGTGTTTGGTGTGTACATTAATACTGGCAAAAGCACGTAAAGTGTTACCCGGCAGATGTCCAGAATCTAGCACAAATCTGAGCAAGTAATCAGACATTGAATCAAAGATTATTACAATTTGACGAAAAAACAAAAGCAGATTGTGAACATATCAGAACAAAGTTTCCAATGGTGGTTAGATTTACTTTAGCATAACAGTTGGCATGATTGGGCTCTAAGAAATATATTGCCTTTTCAATTTGATGAATTAACCCCTTTTCAGCTGTCGGTGTCAAGGATATAGTGCAATGGATGGAGAAATTGTTTGATATGAACATCAACTTGATAAGTATTAACAAACAATTAGGATAGTTTCGGATGGAATCATGCTATCCTACACTGTCATAGATAATTTTCTGTAACTTCTTTTGTTGGCTATTATATAGTTGTCAGCTTTTTAAATGCTTCAAGATGGAAGATAAAGAGAGCTTATATAGATAATTTTGTCTTTGGTTTTAAATATGCAAAAGGAATTTTTCCATGAGTAAAGCCTATTAAAGCTTATCTTTCATATGGTGCCTTGCTGTTGTAGGTTGGAACTGGGGAGAACTAGACAAGGTGGAGTAAATTCTCTGTTAAGTGGACCTTGATAAGATCAAATAAGAGGAAGAATGGGTTCTGGTGGAAGTCCTTCAAAGCTGGAGTCTGAATCTTTGAGTTCTTCAACAGTAAGCTTATCAAATACAACAGAAAGTGGCTGCCAGCCCCTTTCTATTGTAGTTCTAGGAGCTTCTGGAGATCTTGCCAAAAAGAAAACTTTTCCCGCGCTATTCAACCTGTTCCGTCAGGTATGTCTAATTTATATGAAATTTCTTAAGATAATGTCTTATTCATTTGAGTTTGGTATTACTCATAAAGTCAGTGACAGTCACTGAAGCTGACGAGTTCGCTTAGAAACTGCAGCAGATCCATGGGTATCTTCATAACTTTTATTCAACTCCATGGTTCTTTTCATACAGTCAAACTTCAAACTTTAAAAGAATGTTAAGCTAGATCTGGTGGCTGGCTCCCAGCTTTTCATTTGTGGTTTTTCCAATCTTTATTGTTCTAACGTGAACCTGAGATATTTGGCTAATGTAAAGTTTCTGCTAGACTTACACACATAAATTTCTGCTATACTTACTAGCTTATCCATAGGGGCAAAGTTCCATGGTTGAAGTTCCTATCATTCATGGGGATTATTTATAACTTCCAACAAAATACTTATCCAATTATGGGAAAAATTTCACCCCAAAAAGGTTTGAGTTTGTCCATTTATTTACTTATTCCATAATTTTTTGTCTATTAAATTAATAAGTGAGAACTTTTCTTCATCTGTCCAAGTTCAATTCCTAACAGATAGTATTGTTGCATCTTACTTAGAATTCCTTAAAATGACACATCCGATGAGTTTAGCAATGTTAGCTTTAATTGAGCCGAGAGGCTCATTCTACAACCCAGTATGAGGGGATGTGTAAGTTTGTCCGTCCGTCCGTCCATTGAGTTGACATGTGCCCCTTTAAAAAAAATAAAATAAAATTATGCTCTAAATAGAAAAATAATGTCAGCTATAATATAAAAAAATGAATGTGCTATAAAGTAATTAGAAGTAAAAAAAATGTGTGAGTAAAATGTTTAAATCTTATACTTTTCAAATTATTTTAACAATAGATTTAAATAAATTATTTGAAGATCTATGTTAACTAATTTATGTCGATATCAATTTCATATATATTTATATATAGATTTTTTTTTAATAAAATATTTTAATGTTGTATAAAAAAAAATATTCAATGTGGGTTATCAATAAAATATTTTAATACAAATTAATATTGACATATATGTAAAAATATATTAATAATTAAAAACTATTTTAATTTGCACTATAAAATGTCTTGATGTACATGTTATGTAAAATATTTTAATGTCAATTATGTATATATTATATATCATTTAATTTTTTTTATGTATATACTATGAAAAAATTAAATTTTTATGGTTAAAATGTATATTTAGTCCTAAATTGTTAATTTTAGTTAACAATGGTATGTTCTATGCTTAGCACAATTTACTTCAATGTTCCTTAGTAGCCCAATAACAATTTCCAATTTCCAATAGCAATCACAATAATCACATTGATAGTAAAAGCAGATAGAACATGAAACAAAATGTAGAAGACAAGCCAAGACAAGAGGACACCAGATTTGGCGGATGCCAAGGAAAAACCCCAATGTGGGGAAAACCCTTTGATCAATTATTCTTATTATTAAATCAAAAGTTCAACAGAGAGAGAGTACAAAAGTCAAATTGACTTGCCCAATACAATGTCCAAACAACTTTGTAAATTTCTGCAGTCAACTGCAGTCAAACTTTATCCCTAACCAGAAAGTCAACATTGGTCAAAACAACAACAAATCGTCCTCCAAAAAAATCTGTCTTTCTCAGTCAAACTCGGCTTGATCAGGAGGACAAATTCAACCCAAAACAGCTCGGTCAAAGGAGAGAGAAAATTGCTGTAAATTTTCTATGGTCAAACAATAGTCAACCTTGAAGTCAACGCAAGTCAAACAACCCAAAATTTCTCGATTTTTGTGCCCAGAGACGCGGCCTAGAAAAATCAAACTTTTGACCTCAAAAAAGCAGTCAAACTTGGTCAACAAACCCTCGGTCAACACTGGTCAAACCTGTCCCAGAACTTTGAAATTTCGGTCTGCAATTCTGCCCAGAAAACTTGTCCTCCTTGCCACACGTGTGAGAGAGAGAAGTTGCCCAATAGCTGTACGAACCAATCAGATGAAGAGAGAGAAGAATGTGTGAGTGATGAATGTGCCAAATGAGGTGTGAGGTCTCTTGTATTTATACAATTCGTTGTGGGTGAAGAGACACATCCATTGGGCTTCTTGAGCCTACATGCTGATGAGGCCGATCTGAACAATTTGCACATGTGTGGGCATAAATTCAAAATCACACTTCTTCTTATCCGAATGAGATGATCTTTATATCAATCTTGGACCTCTAGAAAAGAGGAATCAAATGTGATCATCATCTCCATCAAATGAGTTGTCCCAAGGTGGAATTTTTCCTTAGTTGCCAATTTTAACACTCCCTCTCAACTAGGGAGAATTTCACCAGCCAATCCATTTGTCGTCATCATGCCATCCTGTCATCATGTAGAATCTCTGTCATCTTATCTCTGTTCTGCTGAACCATGAAGTAATAATGAAGAAGAATCGATTGAGAGTGAGTCACAAGACTTTAGCACTCTCCACTGACAAAAGTCAGTCCAGAGGTAGAACCTCAAATGATCCTAGATCAAGTTGTTGAACATCATGCATCCTAGACATAGAGAGTACGACAGTACATGATGCGTCCATCGGTAGTGCTATGGCCCCTATCCACATTTCCCAACTCATTCACCAGATGAGAGGTACTTTCCATGAGTTGCGGACTACATGGGTAGGATGTATGCTGGGGCATCAACAGGAAAAGGTGAACCACTCATCTTGCTCTTATGCCATAGGAGAAGGTGAACCACTCATCCTATGCATATGTCAATCGTAGGGGAAGGTGAACCACTCACCCTACACATGTGTCTAGTAGGGGAAGGTGAACCACTCACCCTACACACATGTCACCGTGGGGTATCACAAGGGAAGGTGAACTGCTCACCCTGTACACAACTCACCACATAGGGGAAGGTGAACCACTCACCCTGTACACAACGCACCACATAGGGGAAGGTGAACTACTCACGCTATGGTCGCTCATAGCTCCAAGAAGTACCCCAAGCCCTCAGGAGCTCCCGAAGCTCATTGTCCAACTCAAGCAGGACCCTCATGGAAGGGTCTTTCCATGACTCCAAGTCTCTCTTGGAAGGTTAAGAATTTGACCTTCCCCAAAGGCTTTGTGAGGATATCTACAACGTGCTCATCAGTCTTGATGTGTTGGAGCCTTATTGGTCCCCATTGTACCATATCCCCGATAAAGTGGTACCTGATATCAATGTGTTGGAGTGGTCATGGAACACAGGATTCTTTGAAAGGCAAATCCCACTGTGGTTGTCGCAAAATATCACAGTGGTATCTAACATGTGCTCAAATAGCTCATTGAAGAGCTTCCTCAACCAAACAATTTCACAACAGGCCATACTAGTTGCAATGTATTCGGCCTCAGCAGTGCTTAGTGCAACCATTTTCTGCTTCCTGCTCATCCAAGAAATTGAAGCAGACCCCAATGAGAAGCAACATCCAGACGTGCTCTTATGATCCACCACACCGCCAGCCCAGTCAACATTTGTATATCCATGCAGCCTCAAATTCCCGACAATGTATCTTTGTTTATAATGGATTGTACTCTGAAGATATCTCAAGAGATTCTTAGTAGCAATCCAATGTATGTGATGAGGCTCGACCATATTGACTCAACGTGTTCACAATGAAGCATATGTTAGGATGAGAGTTTACCAAGAACATCAGGGCCCCCACAAGTTGTCTATATTCATAAGGATTTGCCAATTTGGGCCCAGCAACACTTCCACATAGCTTCTTGAAGTTGAGTTCCATTGAAGTAGTCTCAGACTTGCAATCCATGATCCCACATCTCTTGAGCAACTTCACAATGTATTTTCCTTGAGAAAGGAAAATCTCACTTGGTGTTTGCCAGATCTCCAGCCCTAGGAAATAATGCATCAGTCCTAGGTCCTTCATCTCGAACTCGGAAGCCAACTCCCTCTTGCATTGATGAATGAGAGAGTGATCACTTGTCAGAAAGAGATCATCCACATAAAGGACCAGAATGAGAGGTCTGTCCTTTTCAACCTTAAAGTCTAGGTTCGGGTCAACATCGCTCCTTGTAAATCCCAACTTCCTAGGATAGCTATCAATCCTCTCATACCAAGCTCTAAGGGCTTGCTTCAACCCATAAAGGGCTTTCTTCAACCTGCATACATGTGTCTCACAATCTTGAACTTCGAACCCCTCGGGTTGTTCCACATAGACTTCCTCCTTAAGCGAACCATGCAAGAAGACAATTTTGACATCCATCTGGTGTAGGCTCCATCCTTGTGAGACAACAAGGGCTATAATCGAACGGATGGTGGTATATCGATCAACTGGTGCAAATATCTCATCATAGTCTACTCCTTCCTTTTGAGAGAAGCCTTGAGCAAAAATCTGGCCTTGAACTTCTCAACACTCCCATTAGCTCCATGTTTGATCTTGTAGAGCCATTTTGAAGTGACCATTGAATTATCCTTGGGTCTAGGAACCACATCCCAGACATCATTCTTCATGATCGACTCATACTCCTTGTTCATCGCATCCTTCCAAACTAGGTGTTTCACGACTTCTTCGAATGTGCAAGGCTCAGATTATACAATAGTACTCATGGAAGCTAAGTAGCCTTGGTACTTATTTGGCTTTTTGCTTTCACGAAATGTCCCCCTCAGTGCAATATGTTTCTCAGCATCTTCAAGAGTATCTTTGAGCCACAAAGGCCTTTTTCTTGAAGTAGAGGGCTCACTAGGAGGTGGATCAATGGGATCCATCGGACCTTCAACATCGGGCATCGGTTCATCAGACGGAGGTTCATCTTGCTTTTCTGCATCAACATCATCATTGTCCTTCCTAGGGATAGGAAGATTTCGGATCTTTCTAAGAGCAGAATCTTCATCGAAAGTGACATCATGACTTAATTCCACTTCCCTTTGACCAAACACATAGATTCTATATGCCTTCAAAGTTTCACTGTAGCCCACAAATGTTCCTTTCTTCCCAGATGCATCTAGTTTGTTTTTTGCTCTTTCGGCACATGAAAATATATTGGTGAAAACTTCTTCGAGTGTCTTGAAGTCTAAAGCTTGATGTGGGCATTTGTTTTGAACATACACAACAGTGTTGGCAGCTTCTCCCCATAAGAACTTCGGTAGACCTTGGTCATGAAGCATGGCATGGGTGGCTTCTATGATAGTATGATTCTTCCTTTCAGAACCACCAGTTTGTTCAGGGGTATATGCACTAGTGGTCTCCCTCTTAATGCCAGCTTCTCTACAATAGCCTTTGAATTCATTTGACAAATATTTGGTCCCGTTATCGGTGCTCAATATTTTTATCTCTTTCCCTATTTGATTCTCGACCAAGGCTTTGAAAGAGTGGAACCATTTGAACACTTAATCCTTCTTTAAGAAATAAATCCATGTTTTGCAAGAGAAGTCATCCACAAAAATAATATAGTACAAATATCCACCCAAAGATGTCACAGGCAACATACCTGATAGATCAGAATGGACCAATTGAAGAATATCGGTGGTTTGAGTTTCACTTGAGGGGAATGGTCCCCTTGTATGTTTTCCAGCTTCACATCCTTGACAAACACCTTCATGATCTAAGTTGATTTCGGGCATACCTGTGACCATCTTCCTTACATCAGTTAAGGCTTTGAAATGAAGGTGAGCAAATCTCAGGTGCCATAATTCAGATTGAGGAGAAGTATCACAAGTCACTTCCTCCAACCTGATAGAGACCTTCAACCCTAAATCCAAGAGTGAATGCAGCTCTTGGGTTCCTTTGCCAAACACGAACTTTCCCATCATTGAATGTCATTTTGAAACCTTTGTCTTCCATCGTAGAAATAGAGACCAAGTTTTTTTTTTTTCAGATCAGGTACATATAATACTTCTTGTAAGTGGAGGGTTTGACCTTGATTTAAGTGAAGAGTAATAATCCCAATTCCTTTCACGGGATAAGTGGCATTATCCCCAAGTATAATCTCCATATTCATCTTCTTTTCAATCAAGTTTGAGAGAGCTTCTTTGTACCTATTGAAGTGCCTTGAGGCACCACTATCAATCAACCAATGATCCATTGTATCTGGAGGAGAGGCGGTGCTGAGGGTAGAAATAAGATAAAATTCCTTTTGCTTTACTACATTAACCTCTTTATACCTGGAGTTTCTCAACTTTTTGGGAGGAGGACCATTTCCATTTCGAGCAGCGGGGGCATTCCTCTTTCCTTTGTTGTTGTACTTGTTGTTCCTTCATTGCCATTGCCCTTGAAGTTGTTGTTATTGTTGTCATCATCTCTTGGAGTATCCTTCTTGTGAAGACACTCTCTAGTGAAGTGGCCAAACTTGTTACAATTGAAGCATCTTCCTTTTCTTCTTTCTTTGAATCCCGACTTGAACCCTTGACCTTGATTTCTTGGACCAACATTGTTCCTTCTCTTAGAATGAGCGGAGAAGGCGGTAGGATTGTTTCCATTTGAGGGCTTGTCTCTTTCCATCATCCTTACTTCTTCTTGAGTGCATCTAGCCAATAATTCATCTAGTCCCGGAATCTTGTCATTGTTGAGGATGGTAGTGTTCAACACATCCCATTCTCTAGTAAGGCCTCCAAGTGCAATAAGAGTAAGCTCCCTGTCACCAATGACTTCTCCAATAGATAGGAGATCATTCTTGATCTTGGTAATCCTCATGAAGTAGGATTGGATGGATTCTCCTCTATCCATCTTGATGTCTTTCGACTTGTTCTTGAGAAAGAGAACTTGATTTGCATTATTTACTTTGAAGTTTGAACATCCCAACTAGCTTGTTAGACATCTCTTCAGATGTTTCCAAATCAGAAATATAGGCAACCAAAGGTTTGTGAATAGAATCAACAATAATCTTTTTAGCTTTAACCTCACATTTCTTGTAATTTGTTTATGCAATCGCGGATGCATTTGAAGGAGGCTCCACTAATCTTCCTTTGACATATTCCATAGCATCATTTTCTTCTAATGTCAAATCTAGAGACATCTTCCATGCATGATAGTCGGATTTGTCCTTAAGCTTGTCCTCGGATTTGAAGTAAGATGTAGTTGTCATCAGGACTAGTTCCAAGTCCTTGTCCAACAATTTCCCTTAGTGATTGTTTTGCTTCACTCTTGCTTGGGCTTTGTCTTCACCTGTGCTCCGATACCATGTTAATTTTAGATAACAATGGTATGTTCTATGATTTAGCACAATTTACTTCAATGTTAATTATCAACCCAATGACAATTTCCAATTATATTAAGTAACAATCACATTAACTTAAACACATTAACAATGAATGTAGATATAACATAAAAACATGTGTAGAATACAAGCCAAGACAAGAGGACACAAGATATGGCGAATGCCAGCGACAAACCCCAATGTGGGTAAACCCTTTTATCAAATCTTCTTATTATTCTTCAATAGTTCAGCAGAGAGAGAGTACACATATCAAATTAACTTGCCCAAAACAGTCTTGTCAAATCAACAGTCAACTACAACCCTAACTAGAAAGTCAACTATGGTCGAAGCAGCTCCAAAATTTCCTCCATGTAGCTCGTTCAACAGTAGAAGAATTCTACCTTCCAAGACAGTCAAAGTCTGCGCAAAAATAGTTCGGTCAACCTAATAAAAAACTGCTGTAATTTATGTGGTCAAAGGCTGAAGTCAATGTTGAAGTCGAACTAGTGAAATTGTCCCAATCACCTCGAAAACTGTGCCAATCAATGTGGCCTTCAAAAATCAAAATTCCGCCCTTAGATCGAAATCAATGCTGGTCAAAATCACCCAAGTCAACGCTGGCCAACGCTGCCCTGTTTCATGAATTTTTTGGCCTCCAAAACAGTCCTGAAATTCATCCTGCTTTCACATGTGCGAAGTAGGGAAGGCTGCCTCCAAGCTATATGAACCAATCAAGAGAGGAGAGAGAGAGGTATGAGATGAGATGAGTGATGTCCAAATGAGAGAAAGGTCACTCCTATTTATACACTTCGATGAGGGTGAGGAGACACATCTATTGGGCTTTATGAGCCTACATTTGACTAAGGCCGACCTTGACAGTTCGTGCATGAGAGAGAATAAATTTAAAATTTCATTTCTGCTTGTTAGAATGAGATGATCTTTATATCAAAATTGGACCTCTCGAAAAGCGAAATCGAATGCAATAATTATCTTCATCATATGAGTTGTCCTAAGGTGGAATTTGGCCCTAGTTGCCAATTTGAACAATTCTCCACCAAGGCAGATAGGTCAGAATGGACCATGTGAAGAACATCAGAAGTTTGACTTTCGCTTGAGGGGAATGGTCCCCTTGTAAGTTTCCTAGCTGCAAAACCCTGACAAACACCTTCATGATTCATGTTGAAATCGGGCATACCTGTGACCATCTTCCTTACCCTAGGTAAGGCTTTGTAATGAAGGTGGGCAAATCTCTGGTGCCATAATTCGGATTGAAGAGAAGTGTTGCAAGACATGGCTCCTAGAGGACTTCCTCCAACTTGATAAAGACCATCAACCCTAAATCCAAGTGTAAATGCATCTTTAGGGTTTCTTTGCCAAAGATGTACCTTTTGATCATTGAATGCTACCTTGAAGCCTTTATCTTCCATCGCAGAAATAGATACTGGGTTTTTCTTCAAATCAGGCACATACAATACTTCTTGTAGATGAATGGTTTGACCTTGATTCAAGTGAAGAGTGACAATACCTATTCCTGTCACAGGATAGGTGGCATTATCTCCAAGTATGATTTGCAAGTTAGTCTTCTTTTCAACCAAATTCGAGAGGGCCTTTTTGTACCCGGTGAAGTGCCTTGAGGTTCCACTATCAATCAACCAATGATCCAATGTATTCAGAGGAGAGGCAGTAGATAAAGCGGAAATAAGATAAAATTCATTTTGTTTTTCTACGACATTACTTTTCTCATACCTGGAATTTTGTGATCTTTTGGGAGGACGACCATTTCCATATGGAGCAGTGGGAGCATTCCTCTTTTTTTTATTGTTGAACTTGTTGTTCCTTTGATTTCCATTGCCTTTGTAGTTGTTGTGGTTGTTGTTGTCATCATCCCTTGGAGTATCCTTCTTGTGAGGACACTCTCTAGCATAGTGGCCAAACCTGTTGCAATTGTAACATCTTCCTTTTCTTCCTTCTTTGAATCCTGACTTAAATCCTTGACCTTGTTTCCTTGGACCAGTATTGTTCTTCCTCTTAGCATGAGCAGAGAAAGCAGTAGGATCATTTCCATTTGAGGGCTTATCTCTCTCCATCATCCTTATTTCTTCTTGAGTGCATCTAGCCAATAATTCATCAAAACCCGAAATCCTGTCATTGTTGAGGATGGTGGTGTTAAACACATCCCATGCTCTTGTAAGATCTCCAAGTGCAATAAGAGTGAGCTCCTTGTCACCAACAACTCCTCCAATAATAGAAGATCATTCTTGGTTTTGGTAATCCTCATGAAGTAGGATTGAATGGACTCTCCTCTTTCCATCTTGATGCCTTTCAAATTGTTTTTGAGAAAGTGGACTTGATTTGCATTGATTACTTTGAACATCCCAACTAGCTAATCATGCATCTCCTTAGATGTTTCCAAATCAGAAATATAGGCAACCAAATGCTTTTGAATGAAGTCTAGAATTATTTTCTTAGCTTTGACCTCACCTTTCTTATACTTTGTTTTTGTAGCAACAGGTGCATTTGAAGGAGGCTCAACCACTCTTCCCTTTACATAGTCCATAGCATCATTTTCTTCCAAAGTCAAATCCAAAGTCATCTTCCATGCATGATAGTTAGATTTTTCCTTGCGCTTGTCCTCGGATTTGAAGTATGATGTAGTCGTCATTGAAGCTAGACCAATATTCTTGTCCAACAACTTTCCTTAGTGATTGCTTTTCTTACTCTTGCTTGGGCTTTGTCTTCACCTAGGCTCTGATACCATGTTAATTTTAGTTAACAATGGTATGTTCTATGCTTAGCATAATTTACTTCAATGTTCCTTAGTAGCCCAATAACAATCACAATAATCACATTGACAGTAAAATCAGATAGAACATGAAACAAAATGCAGAAAACAAGCCAAGACAAGAGGATGCTAGATGCATCAGATGTGGTGGATGCCAAGGAAAAACCCCAATGTGGGGAAAACCCTTTGATCATTTCTTCTTATTATTAAATGAAAAGTTCAGTAGAGAGAGAGAGAGTACAAAAGTCAAATTGACTTGCCCAATACAAAGTCAAAACAACCCTGTAAATTTCTGGAGTCAACTGCAGTCAAACTTCAGCCCTAATCAGAAAGTCAACGCTGTTCAAAACAACAATAAATCGTCCTCAAAGCAACTTGGTCTTTCTCAGTCAAACTTGGCCTGACCAGGAGGACAAATTCAGCCCAAAACAACTTGGTCAAAGGAGAAATAAAACTGCTGTAAATTTTTTGCGGTCAGAGAGCAGTCAAGCCTGAAGTCAACGTAGGTCAAGTAGCACAGAGCTAGTGTTAGCAGCAGTGCAGTTGGCACAGAGCAGAGTCAGCAGTAGCACAGTGGCTTCAGTGACAATGTAGAGACTAGCAGCGATCAGAACTCCAGCAACAGATGCATCATACTGAAAACCTGTTCAGTAATTTTGGATGCTTTTCCGTTGTTGATGCAGTAGCAAAAACAGTTGGAGAAGGTTGCAGCGCAGATGTAGCATTGGTAGTGGCAGGGCCAACAGTAGCACAAATGCAGAATTTACAAGGGTTGCAGTACAGATGCAGTGTTGGCAGTGGCAGAGTCAACAATAATACAAATGCATCATTTTGGCGTAGTAGTTGGTGGGTAGTGATGTTAGACATCAACAACGCAGAGGGAGATGTTACAGAGAAGGGTGATGCTTCAGCAGGTTGCATTACTAGAGCACATTCCTCGCTAAGAGGGAGTGTTGATCTTGGTAGCATCGGAGGTGCTCTAAGGCTCAAAATTTGTAGGGAGGCTTGGACACATGTATTCTAGAATACCCAAAAATTGTTTTGGGAAATTCCACTCGGAGAAGGTTTTATTAAAATAATTAATTATTTTTAATGGATGCCTAAGTCTAAACTTAGGAAATTAAAATAATTAAAGGGTATTAATCAAACTAGGGGTGAAATTTCTAAAAGAAGACGAGGATCAAGCCAAAATGATCTAAGCCATTGATTAGAATCTAATCTGGGCTGTTGGTTCTCAACAAGAAGATTATAAGAAGAGGTTTGATGGGCATTCAGAAAATACATCTAGTAAGAGATCAAGAGATTGATTTCTAAAGAGAGCAGCGCAACAGTTGTCTGAGAAGTGATCAAGGTGATTTCTTGCAGTGAGGGGTATAGATAATTTTTGGAGGAAGTTTTCCTGATCCAGAGAGTGCAAGGAAGAGAGGATAGAAAGACGTCCAGAGAGGCTAACGTAGGGCCATGCAGAGCTATGCTGTGGCAATGCAGAGCTTCTGAGGGAGCCCAAAATTCTATTGAGGAACAGTTGGGATCAAGTGCCGGAGCCGGGGTGTGAGACCGGGAGGACAGAGGGCCAAAGTTTCCAGCTAGCAGAGGATCAGAGGAGGTGCAATGCAGTCCCAACAGTAGTGATTGCGTGGGTGTGATGCAGTACTATGCAGAGACTACGCAGAGGCTCATCTCCAGCTTAGATCAGTGTTAGATTTCCTAGTGACAGGGTGAGATCATCTCACTATCTTTTTGTCCAATTAGATCTCTATATAGGATTGCTAGTTTGGGCGTCTAAAGAATTGTACTCAGAAATTACTGCTTAATAATGCAAACCCTCAATTGCTGCACCGGTTTTCCTACATTAGGTTTTTCCAGGGACATTGGTCCTAAAATAACGGTGTCACTTGTGTGTTATTTCTTTCTTGCTCAGACTCTTGTTTCCGCATATTAATTTAATTAGTGGAGGCTACAGTGTATTGGTTTCGATATTTACTGTAGAACACAATAAATAATTTGTTCAGTTATTTGAAAAGTAGAAGAAACTTAATTAGTTACTGCAGTAGAAATTTGGGTCTTCCAAATTTTCACACTTTGAAGTCTTAACTTGTCCTAACTAAACTTGTCGATGTAGTCTTAACTCATCCTAACTAGGCTTGTCTTTGCCACCTCATCCTGTAGTCTAATTGAAGCTCCAACACTACACATGTAATCTATTGATGACAATTCTAGTGAATTGGAAATTAGCTCATCACAATTGAAGTCTAACTTATGAATTCACATTCATGCTAGAGAAAGACAATTCGAAGTCTTTACTAGCTAAGGCACAAGCCAGAAGACCTTCCTTCGCTACATTTTCAACACTCCCTCTTAGCAAGGAAGGGATTTTGTACAACTCCCAACTTATCTCTGAAAAACACGAACTTGCCTTTGACTAAGGCCTTTATCAAGATATCTGCAACCTGCTCATCTATGGGAATGTACAGTAGCTTTACTATCCCTTTCTGCACATAGTCCTTGAGATGATGGTACCTGATCTTGATGTGCTTGGAGTAGTCATGAAAAACTGGATTCTCAGAGAGCTTAATGCAACTCTGATTGTCACAGTGAATCACAGTGGGCTCCAACTCCTGCCTGAAAAGACCCACAAGCAACTTCCTCATCCAGATGGCTTCACATGCTGCCAAGCTAGCAGAAATGTATTCGGCCTTTGTTGAACTGAGAGCAATTGATCTCTGCTTCTTGCTGAACCAAGAAACAATTGCTGACCAATGTTGAAGACACAACCTGAAGTACTCTTCTGATCTTGGAGATCCTTGCCCAATCTGCATTTGTGAAGCTTGTTATGCACCACCCATGAGTGACACCCATTGGAGATTTTTATTTTATTTTATTTATTTTTACTTTTCTGAAATTTGACTTCAGTTGGAAGCCATCAGCCCCTTGCAACCACTAGATAGCTCGATGTGCCACCATTCTCCGCCACTTGAGCCAACCATTATGTGCCTTCGCCCATCTGTTATGATCGTATGTTTGAAGGTGGGCGTTCCAACCTCGAAGGTATGGCTTTTCATTATGCAATTTGGTGTTTTTCTTGCTTTCCTTGGACACATTTGGACATGGATTATTGGGGGGCTTTTGCGGAAAGAATGGGCTTGGTATGTACTCTTGTTCTGTTGTCTCAACTTGGTGGTTAATCTTGTATCCTAGTCTCATGGGATCTCCTTTATTGGCTCCTGGCTTTAGGAGTGGCGTTACATGGGAAACCCTGATCTTGGTTGTGTGGTCCCGTTTCCTAGCACCATATACATCACCCCCCTCCACTCATATAACCCCTTTTCACACTTTTCCCATCTAGGTCCACATTTGTCCATTGGGTCCACAAGGAGTTAAGCCTCACCCTCCCCTTGTCCACACTTTGGGTCGGGCTTAGAACAATGCCCCAAAGGTTGATGTAGCTAAAAGAAAAGTTATAAGCATAATTTGGCCACTTACAACAGGAAATGTAAAATGCAAAAGATGGCTGGGACATAAAAATTTAGTGCATGGGCAAAAGCCAAGCATGAGCTCTACCCCTATCATTATGGCCATCACCCTGGTTCCTAGGGCCCCCTATGTGAGCTCACTGCATCATTAAGGAACCCATGATTGTCCCAACCCCTGGTGGGCAATGAATTGCCCAACCTTAAGGGGGTAATCACTGCTTTATCATACACATCATGCTCTCATCACTTGGAGAACCGTGGAGTTAAAAGAAAGAAAAATCAACAAAAGGCAAAAGGCGTATGAAGAAGGGTGGAAAAGCAAAGACCAGGTAACTCATGTGCCACAATTTCTCCCTCTGATATCTATACACCAATGTGTGGGCCTCCCTCATTATAACCACCCTTGTACCATGGCATGTGGCTTGGAGCCTTCCATGTTGCCCCACTCCATTTCACCATTATTTCACATGACACCTACCATTTGACATATGTACCATGGACTTGTCACTCCTTTAGAGGTTGAAAACACCTAATAGGGCCCTTGATTAACCTCTCTTCTTGAGTAAGGAAACACTTGTACACTCTAAAGCCCATTTGGAAGGGCATTCCACTATGAAGTGTCCACTTTTGCCCTTGATTTGCAAGCTCATTTACTCAATTGTACTAATGGATTGTTGTATTGGAAGGTGAGGAGACACATTGGATCTTAAACAGGATTGCAGGTGGTTCTTCATCTTGGGCTTCACCTCTCTATATGGGATCCAAGCCCTCCAGAGGGTCATGATGACACTTGTAGGGTGAGCATTGAGAGCCACAAGCCTCCTCCACAACAGAGCATTGATTTCCATGCCATGGACTTCTTTAGCACTATGTATTTCTTGTTCATGCCCTAGTCATACAGAGATGATGATGCACTTGGACCATGTTGCCCAATCGGACACATACTTGCACCATACATTTGGCAGCTGATCCAAATCCTAGATAGGGTTTTGTCTCACCCGGGGAGACATGGGAGGGCTTGTATCTTCATTCTAGCCCTTATTGATAGAGTATCAATTTGTTTGATCTAGTTGGAGACCCATAGATCATTCATTGTGCCTTAAAGCCTCTTGTGAGCACCAAAAATGTTTTGATTGGAAACTAAGGGGCCAACCCCTTGGTCATCATTTTGAGAGCCTTCCACTTCATCATGGCACTTAGAGGACTTGTTTGGGCCCTCCAACGACCCCTTTGACTATCATTCTATCATTTTTGGCCCTCTTGGATGACTTATCATTCACTTTTGAGCTATTTGGTAGGCTTGTCACAAAAAAATAGTGTTATTTGCACATTAAAACATCACTAGGGGCTTAATTAGTCGAAATTAGGATAAATTGAACCTTTTAGGACTTGTATAAATAAGAGAGATTCATTCTCTCAAATCACCACACTTGCTCTTTAGAGGATTTCAACCTGCAATTTTTGGAGAGAATTTGGATGTTTTTGGGATGCACTTTGATGTATGGATGTATTGCTATCTTTTTAGAGCTTCTAAGTGCATTATTGATGGATGGATATGCCTCGTATTGTCAAGTAAGTGCCTTTTCTTGTTGAGTATCTTTATGTAATTGTCTAATGCATGGAATTCTTTCTCATAGTGAATAATTATGCCCTAATTTACTTGATATGGTATGAAGTTGTGATCTTGGGAAGTTTTACATATGTTACTCATTGATGATATGAAATGAATGTTCCTAGTGGAAAATTGTCATAGTTTGTCCATGAAACTCCATTAATTAATGTAACAAAGGTAATAGTTGAAAGGGGTAGTTAGGGCTTCCTCTTTTAACCTCCTTAAAGGTCAATTTAGCCTACTATAAGCATCCATGATTCCATACTTCCAATGGTCTAGGCACTAGTCGAGTTCCTTGGTGGTCACTCTTCTTTTAAACCACTTTTCCTTTCCCCTTTAATTTTTGTCCTCTCACTTGGACGACCTTGCTAGGGCATCATGTGAAATCCCTTAGAGATCTTATTTTGCAAATCTGTTTCGATCAACTTCTCTGTTGTCATCTCTCCTAGGGATCCTCAAAATTTCACATCATTTCAACGGTTCATTTGTGAGAAAAATTAAGCCCTAGCTCAGATTTTGAAGCACTATCTTTAATGTCATAGTGAAAGCCTTCCTTGAGGGTTTTCTTTCATCAAGATTTGATCCTTGCAACCCTTTCTTAGTCCTACCTTGGTCTAGGATCCTCCTAGGAGGTTCTCCCTTTCATGATCAATTCTAAAAACCTAGGTCTCATGTGGACCCATTCTAGGTCTCTCAAGTTAAGCCTCACTTATCATAAAAACAATTACTTGTTTTTGAAGAGCTTCTTGAGTGGTCCTAGTTCATCTTGGCAATCTCAATTCTAAGTTCATCTAAACTCTTCCACCATTATAATTGTCTAGGTCTTGATTCCCTCATCATAAACCTTTCTTGGAGAGCCATTATCTTGCTTTTGAAGCAACCAAGCCATTATTTGAGTCTCTCCTTTGAATGGGATCTGGAAATCACAATATACTTAGCCATTGACCGTATCATCCTAGTGATTTTTTTTATATTGAGACTCCTCCCATTAGTGAAAGTCCGTAAAGAGCTGGGGACGCTAATTGAGGTGACAATGGGTCTTTGTCCCATTGTAGTCATTTGGTCTAGTAGTCGTCCCTTAGGTACCCCTTCTAGATTGTGTGGCAACAAAGCCCTCAAGCCTCACTCCATCAACCTGTTTGTACTGTAACCCATAATCTTCCGTGCCTTTGAGATACCTCAAGACATGCTTGGCAAGAACCCAGTGAACTTTGGCGGGATCAACCATGAACTGGCTCAACTGGTTCACTACCAAACATATGTGAGGCCGTGTGTTGACTAAGTACATCAACAACCCATTGAGCTTCCTGTACAACATGGCATCTCTCGCTCTGTTCTACTAACATCCACCTTCCTCCGGTTTGTAACTAGAGGCATGGTCATGGGCTTGCAATCTGCATACGAAACCTTCTGAGAATATCTGTAGTATACTTCCCCTGCCCCAAGAAGATTTCCCCATCACCCTACCATTTTTCCAGCCCAAGGAAATTATTCATAAACTCTATGTCCTTCATCTCAAACTCTCTTGCAAGATCTGCCTTGCAATCCTAAATCAAGCTGTCTGCTCCAGTCAAGATAAGATCGTCAATATAGAGCATTAGAATGAGCAGAAGCCCTCCAATTGTGATGTAGTATAGGTTAGCATCTGCTTCACTCTTAGTGAAGCCCAATCCCCAAAGGTAGCTGTCAATGCAAGTGTACCATGCGCGAAGTGCCTGCTTGAGCCTGTAAAGAGATCTCTTCAGCAAACATACATGAGTGTCTCTGCTAAAAGCCTCAAACCTCTCTGGTTGATCCATATAAATCTCTTCCTCAATCACCCCGTTGAGGAATGTTGTCTTCACGTCCATCTGGTGGATCTTCAACCCAATTTGACCTGCAAGTGCTAGAATCATCTTGATGGATGAATAAAAAGCCACATGAGCAAACCTCTCCTCATAGTCAATGCCCTCAACCTGTGAGAAGCACTTGGCCACAAACTTGGCTTTGTACTTCTCCACACTCCCATCTGCTCCATGCTTCACCTTGTAAACCTAGCATGAGCCTACCACTGATTTTTCCTTTGGGCGTTGCAAAATCTCACAGACATCGTTCTTCATGATGGAGGAATATTCCTCCACCATGGCATCCTGCCAAACCTGTTGAGAGGCTATCTCCTCATAATAAGAAGGATTTGAGTCTAACAACTCAGCCATCAATGCCATGTACACGGTGTGCCTCTGTGGTTGGTTTTTCTACCTGAATGTAGAGCTAGGAGTCTCAACTCGCTCCTAAGCCTCCTAAATCAACCTCTCAACCCACTTCACTCTCTTTCTCCTTCTGTTGGGAGTCACTCACTGAGTAGTTGCCTCCACTCGTCCTGGTCTCTCCTCCTCATCCTGCTGTACGACCTGCTTGCCACCTGGATGAGACTTACTCTGTGGTACTAGCTAAGGCTCCTGCTTGGGAGCGAGAAGCTCCTCCACAGGCACTCCAACCTGCTCTCGTTCCAAGGACTCCGTCACAACTCTGTCCTCCACAAACCTCATGTTCCACCTGACAATTGTCTTCCTGAGTGATGGTATGTACACCTTGTATGCTTGAGGTGTCTCACAACAACCCACAAAAATTCCCTTGTCAGTTGTGGACTCTAACTTCTTGCTCTCTTTAGGCACATGGCAGTAAACCCTTGTCCCAAAGATGCAAAAGTGAGAAACGTCAGGCTTCTTTCCTGTGAAAACCTCCTCCGGTGTAACTTGTCTAAGCACTTTATGTGGATTCTTGTTCTGCAGAAATACTACAATGTTGCATGCCTCTGCCCACAAGAACATGGGCAGCCCTTGGTCATCCAACATGGCCTTGGCCGCTCCAACTATGCTGCGGTTCTTCCTCTCAGCCACCCCATTCAACTGAGGGTTATGGGGTGTTGTAAGCTTTCTCCTAATGCCCTCCTTGGCACACGTTCCTAAAAGCATTGGAGACATATTCCCTGCCATTGTCACTCCTCAATGCTTTGATCTTCTTCCTGGTTTGGTTTTCTACCAAGGCCTTAAACTCCATGAACTTGGAGAAGACCTCCTCCTTCTTCATAAAGAAGATCCATGTCTTCCGGGAATAGTCATCTATGAAAGTGACATAGTACCTGTGTCTCATGAGGGATGGAGAAGAGAAGGGCCCACATATGTCTGAATGTACCAGCTCCAAAATCCCTTTGGCTCTGTTGTCTCGGCCTTGAAAAGATGACTTGGCATACTTGCCAAGTGTGCACCCCTTGCACACATCATGCTAGTCAAATGCGCACTGTGGTAGTCTTGTGGCTATCTGCTAAAGGATCTTTAGTGCCCCATGATGCACATGTCCCATGCATCTGTGCCAAAGCTCCCCCATGTCTCCGCTTTGCACACTTCATGCCTTGTTGTTCAAGACTGCACATGTCTCAACCTGCAGCCTATAAAGATTCTTCATCCTCACACCAATCTGCTTCATGGATCAAGAAGATAAGTGCTTGAGGTAAGCCTTACCTCTGCTAAAAATGACATCATAGCCCTTGTCCTCTAGGGTAGCAATAGAAACAAGGATCTTCTTAAGGCCTGGAACATAGAGAACATCCTTGAGATGGAGAGAGCTACCATAATCCTTCCCAAAAATGACAGATACCAACTCCCCTAGTCAAGTGCTTAGCATCATCTCTAGCTCAATGTGAAACTTGTTGAGAAACCAAGATGCTTGTAGATTAGGGTTGATTTCTCTTACCTGATAATTACTTGTGAATTATTTTTGGCTTTTTATTTCTTTTATTATGTTCTCTTCATCAAGCAATTACCAAAATATACAAAACATGAAGATCACAAGAGACAAAGAACACAAAGATGTAGGCTCCAAGCCATGGCAAAACCCCACAAGGGGGAAAACCCAAGAAAGTCCTCTTCTTATAGAATCAGATCAATGTGGCCGAATTTTGGCCTTGTTACAGCGTCAGAGACCACAGAAAGCTCACACGTGTGAGCATAAAACATAAATTTCTCTCTCTGACTTTGCTCTCTCTCGTCTTTGACTTTCGTTGTTTTTCTTCCTTTTCTTGCACAAAAATCGATGTGATTGGATGAGTGATGAATGAGATCGAACTTGTCTTATTTATACATGTCCAGGAGGGTCGAATAGCTTCCCCTAGGGTCGACTTGGTCTTGTGGGTGACATTTTGACTCTTTGACACAACACAAAAAATAATTTTTTCTTTTCTTACAAGAAGTCCAAATGGGACTTTGACTCAATTACATTTCTTTGACTCACAATAAATTTTCTTTTGACTCAATAAACCCTATAAGCATGAAGAACATGCTTTGACTATAAAATAAATAATAATAATGAATATAATGAATACATCAATAGTACATTTGAATTACATTATGAACACTGACACTAGTTACATTTCCAATGCTCCCTCTTAATTAGGAAGGTACTCATAATGACCGAACATGATACTCTCAAATTGAAATATTCTCATAAAAAGGGATTCAGATTGATAAGCATTAACATAACCAACATTGTCAAAAATAGCAATGCCTTGACTAACAAGCTCTATCTCTCCCCTAGACCAAAGCACATTTTTGGGAGGCATAAATTTGGACACCATCGCCTCTCTAGGCACATAGCGCACCTGAATGTTCACCAGGTTTGTCCTCACAGGACTATTCTTATCATGTATACCTATCCTCAAAGAATATTGATCCTTGGGACTATTCTTATCTTGGATACAAATCCTCAAAGAATATCAGTCCTAGATGCTTATCCAATCCACCATTCTCCCTACCAGTGCCTTCACTAGGCTTACGATTATTATTCCTGGCCATAGTGCATGACACATGGAGAATATGGTGTCCTTCCTCACTCCCTCTCAACCAAGGAGGAGATCCTCACTCCCTCTCAAGCAGGGAGGAATAACTACAAGCTCAAACTTGTCTCAAAAAATACTCATCAATGTATCGACTCCCTGTTCTTTTGGGGAGATCTATTGTAGCTTCTCGGCTCCTATTTGCATCATAGAATCATAAAACACCTCAACCTTTCCTGGTTCTCTTACAATCTTCTTGCAACTTTGAATCCAACATGTCATCTTGTCATCAAGTAGTTCATCAAACACTTTTGTGGAGCCAAACTTCTTCATAGCTGATTGCACAAGCCTTTTACATCTTCTTCCTCTGTATAGAATTCTGCTTCACGTGTTTCCAAGTAATCATATCATTTTCCAATCATCAGTGGTATCTCTATCAACAACAATACCTGCCAAACCAATTAATGTAGAACCAATCATAGCTCCCTCTTTTTGATTGAGGTGAGTGAACTTCTTCTTGATCAACATATCATCAAGTGATCCACAAAGTGTCTCATGACTTCTTGTATCAGTTTGCGGCCTTTTATGCCTTTGTAGTGTACACACTTCTTGCTATATGTTCTTCCTGGAAGTCATACCATATCCAAACATTATTGATGTCATTCTTCATTACCAAAAATAATTGATATATATCCTTGAGTCAAGTTGTACTCTTCCTTATGTTAATCCTTGCTATTGGCTCCCTTTTAGGTCTTCCAATAATCTGTTCTGCTGCCATATGTCAAACAACCATCTAGAAGAGTCTTGACTTTTGTTATTTGACCAAGTCATATCATACTTTCGCCATTAACTTTCTGCTCAAGTGTATTTCTGATCAAAATGCATCATGTTCTTCCTTCAACCCCCTCTGAAGATATGAGTCCTCTTTTGAGATGGCTGTTTGCAAGATGTTTATAAAAACTTCTTCCAAGGTAAGTGTGACTTCTTTGACCACGCTGCTTCTTTAGACTCTTTGAAGATGATGTCCATGAAATGTAGGATGATGAGACTCCTCCTTTGATAAGAGTAACCTCATTTAAGCTTCCATGCTGCTTCTAGATTGTTCTTCAATGCATATTGATAAGTTGTCCACTCTTCTTGTAGAATAGACCTCTGCCATGTTTCTTTGAATCTTCCATCCAAATGTTAAACTTTGATAGTAACAAAATGTCATGCTAGAGAAACTTCTATGATGCTACATAATGATTTTGATTTTACTATAGTTCTGTTTCTATTGTGAATCTTGTAGTTCTTGCTTGCTAGATGATTGCCTCTTAAATGCTTCAGTGACTGTAGAATACTTGTGAGTTGTGACTATGAAACGATGTGTAGAGAACTTTTGATGACCCACACTCTTCTATTCTGGTTAGTTGGATGATGTGATAACTGCCTTCAACTCTTTGTGAAGATATGCAACTAAGTGTTCCTTCTAGAACTCTATGTAGAGTCTATTTCTTCCAATGCTATATGCTTCTTCAATGACTATAATTTGCGAATCCCAAGACTCTTCTACACAAATATAACTGTAACTGCTACTCTAATTGCCATTAACAAAAAAAGGAACAAACTGCTTGCAAACCTAGTATCTGCTAATTTCTTCGGTAGTAGAGGTCCTTGTTGTCTTCCATCTTCGATTTCTTCATCTTCTGCAATGTGAGCTTCACTTTTGTCTTTCCTGTTGTTGTTCTTTTTGTTCTTAGGATCTTTGGGACAATCTCTTTTATAATGTCCAAATTCATTGCAACCAAAGCATTGTACTTTAGACATGTCTCAGTTTCCACATGTCTGGTTATTGTTGTTGTATCTACGACGAGGTTCAAATCAATGTGGAAAAGGTCGAAGTTGGGATTAAATCGACAAGGGTCTAGAAATTGAAAAAGTCGTTAAAGTCGGGAGGTTTTTGAAAAAGTCGACAAAATTAAAAAAATACAAAATATTCTTTTTTTTTTTAAGTTGTTAAAGAAATTCTCGATCTTTTGGAAAAACTTTTGATTTTATTGCGATTTTCTTGGTAAAATTCTATTTTTTTTTTTTAAATTTAAAAAGTCGTTAAAGAGACTACCTCTCACTCACAAATTTTTGGAAACAATCCCGTTTTAATCCTGACTTTTTCGATTTAATCTCGACTTTTTCGATTGAGAAAAAATTGCCAAAAAGTCGACCGATAAAATTGGCTAGTCCAAAAAATCGGACTTTGCCAATTTTATCGCGACTTTCTCCACACTGGTTCAAATTTTCCAAACTTCTTCCTTGATCTAGCAGCAAAAGCTTGAGCATTTTCATTATTGGGTTTAGTGTCATCGTTGGCTTCTAACCTTGCTTCTTCTAGAACACATTGTGCGCAAAGTTCTTCAAATGTTGGAGTTTCTTTTCTAACGTAGATGCTACTTACAAAACCACTCTAATTTGGAGGTAGAGCATTGAGTGCGGAAGTTATTAATTTAGAATCAGATATGACTTCTCCAAGCCCTTGAAGTTGATCCTTTAACTTTGAGATTTTCATAAGGTATGAGGCCACATCTTCATCTTTTGATATCCTTGTTCTATAAAGTTGATTCCTTAGTGAAATTTTCTGACCGATAGTATTGACGGAATATAGTTTGACCAATTTGTCATAGACTTCTTTGGATGTGGACAAATATAAAACAAAGGAGATAAGATGGTCTTTTATAGACTCAAAGAGGATCCTTTGAGCCCTAACTTCTCCCTTATTGTACTTGGCCACTTCTTGAGCCTTGTCTTTGTCTGGTTCTGGAACTTTGCCTAGAACAAAATCCATGACTTCATTTTCTATGAGAACCAAATCAATTCTCTTTTTCCAAGCCTTGAAATTAGAGGCTCCATCAAGTTTGTTTCCTTCCTTACAAAAAGATGCCATTTGACTGGGAGGTTGAGACATAGAGTATAATAAAGTACTTACTTTTCAAAGGAGAAGAGATTGTTATAGGAGTGCTTCCAAGAATGTTGATGATGCTTCCAAGAGTCTTCAAAGATGTTCTTGAGTGGTAGCTGCTATATTGATGTCTTCAAGGATGGCTGCTACAATAACATCTTCAAGCTGCTATAAAAACTTCTTCAATGATGGGTGATGAATGAGCAAGAACCTGACAATGTTTCCAAAAGCCTTCATTAATATCAAAATAGAGAGATTGGTGCTATAATGGTCTTCTTCAAAATTGAATGATGATTGCTACAAAGATGATGGTCTTTGGATCTTCTTCTTTTTGCCCTTGAAAAAAAGAATATCCTCCAATGGTGTCCTTCAAAGTAGCTGCTGCAAGTATGTCTTGAAAGTGAGATGACTGCTATAGAAGTATCTTCAAATAAGCCAACAAAAAGTGATCTTCAAGTTGCCCTTCCTTCACCTTAGCTCTGATACCATGTTGAGAAACCAAGATGCTTGCAGATTAGGGTTGATTTCTCTTACTTAATAATTACTTGTGAATGTTTATTGGCTTTTTATTTCTATTATTATGTTCTCTTCATTAAGCAATTACCAAAATAAACAAAACATGAAGATCACAAGAGACAAAGAACATAAAGATGTAGGCTCCAAGCGAAGGCAAAACCACCCAAGAAAATCCTCTTCTTATAGAATTAGATCAAAGTGAGATATCCAAGACCCAAGACCACAAAAACCCCAAGTTAGCCTTCCTCCAAGTCTCCTCAGTAAGTCAAGGTCAACAAATGTCAATGCTAGTCAAACTTTTGAAAATTTCGGACCTACAGTGATGGCCGAATTTCGGCCTTGTAACAGCCTAAGAAACTATTAAAAAACTCGCACATGTGAGCATAAATGAGGGCAGAAAACAGAAATTTCTTTCTCCTTTGACTTCTCTCTCTCTCTCCCCTTTGAATTTTGTTGTTTTTCTTCTTTTTCTTGCACAAAAATCAATGTGATTTGATAAGTGACGAATGAGGTCGAACATGTCTTATTTATACATGTCCAGGAGGGTCGAATAGCTACCCCTAGGGCCGACTTGGTCTTGTGGGTGACATTTTGGCTCTTTGACTCAAGACAAAAATAATTTTTTCTTTTCTTACAAGAAGTCCAAATGGAACTTTGATTCAATTACATTTCTTTGACTGATAATAAATTTTCTTTTCACTAAATAAACCCTATAAGCATGAAGAACATGCTTTGACTAGAAAATAAATAATAATAATGAATATAATAAATGAATATAATGAATATAATGAATACATCAATAGTACATTTGAATTACATTATGAAGATCAACACTGGTTACATTTCCAACAAAGTTGCATGTCCTTCTCCTTTCGCTAGCTAAAATATTCCTTGTTCCCAATGATGTGGAAGGATGCTCTAGAATCAATGTACCATACATTACTGCCTACTGAGCTTGCCATGCAAGCTATCAATGAGAAGTGTTTCTCGAACTGAGAAGACAACACATCTACCTTAGCTAATGTGGTCACATGGTCCTTACTGGACCCCTTCTTTCGATTAGGACACTTAGTGGCATTGTGCCTGAACTAGTGGCAATGGAAGCATTTGATCTAGCTCAAATCTTTCTTCTTCTTCTTGCCCTTTTGACTAGACTTGGCCTTTCCTTGATCCTTCTTGCCCTTGGCTTTGCTACCCTTCTCGTTGTCCTCTATCTTCACTGATCCACCAATTCTCATCGCTCTCGGGATTTCTTCTTGGATGCAATCTGAGCATAGCCTTTCTCAGTTGGGAATATTCTCTCTGCCACTGAATACATCCTGGAAATTCTCCCAAGACTTATGAAGTCCTAGAAGCGCAAGACTCACAAGGTCACTATCTACTACAGTCTCGCCCACTCCAGTTTCGAACCTAGGTGAACTTGGAAAGATACATAATGATGGGCTCTCCTTTGCTCATCTGAATATTTCTTAGCTTGTCCTTTAATCTCAAGCTTCCTAACATTACTGGAACCTTAGTACAGATCGAATATGACTTTCCACATCTCGTATGTTGTCTTCTTCCCATGGAGATGAGGCACAATATGGTATTTGACCCCCTCAAGAATGATCCTCCTGGCCTCGATGTCATTCTTGTTACACTAGATCAATTGTTGGGCTTCTTGAGGTGGAACTATTTGATTCTTTGCAAATTCTAGCAACCCATTACCTTCCAACACCATTGATATCCGCTCCCTTCATGAGTAGAAGTTCGAGGCTTCCTCTAAACAGTGATATGACCTTAGTCCTTGGAACAACATCCTGTTATCCAAAAATTGATTTTGAAAACTCTAGTGCAAGCCTTTAACCTGAACTGTGCTCTTCACTCATTGATCAATTTGGTGCTGGTCTTTATGCTGAACTCTGCTTTGATACCATGTTAAATTTTCTTGAAACTCTGCAACTACTTAGATGAATTGCTGAAAACAAGGAAATTTAAAACATAAATGAAATTTACTTTCACATACGAGGTTTTTTAACAATTTATAAGCAACATAAAATAATCGAGATAAAAAAAACACATGCACACAATTTACACACTTGTTTACCTAGGAAACCCAAAAGGGAAAATCTGCTTTCTTTTGTTGTGGTATTTTATTGATTGTTCTTGAGCAATTAGATCTATTACAAATCATGTTGCTTCCTATAGCCAACAATCTTTCTTTGAGAACACAATTATTCTCCTGCTGAACAACGTAGACTTGCCCTGAGAATCCCCTGATCCTTGCTCTTATTTCCTTGCACACTGGAGCACCTATTTCCTTGCGCACAAGGAGCTCCTATTTCCTAGTGCAATTCTCCTATTTCCTTGTGCACTTGTGGCCTCCTATTTTCTACCGCACAAGCTCCTCAATTCTGCACACCTCACACACAAAGAATGATCTCGCAAGAAATGATGGATCCTGTGCCTTTCTCCTTCTATTTATAGACCCTATTTGAGCATGCAAGGAGACCTAACTCAATTTAGAAGTTTGAGTTGTGATTGCGAGTTAAGTGAGAATTTTACTTGTTCTCTCTCCAATCAACACTGGTGTCTTAACTTGTACTTTTTTCAATCATCATTGAAGACTAAACTCGTTCTAATTGAACTTGTAATTGCTGCCTCATCCTGTAGTCAAACTGAAGAAGACTCCACGTAATTGAAGCTTCAACACTATGCATGCAATCTTGACGACTATTCCAGTAAATTGGAAATAAACTCACCATAACTGAATTCAATCTCATGAGCTCACACTCAGGCTACACAAAGACAAATCTGTGGTCCTACTCCTCATTGGTTAAGGCATAAGCCAGAAGACCTTCACTCGCTACATTTTCAACACAAATTAATGGTTAGTGTTAGCACACAATCTAGCAGGCCCTAAGGAGGGAGAGCCTATAGGATGAAGAACTAGACCAAGTGATAACAATGGGACAATGGCCCACTGTCGCCACAACCAATGTCCCTTGCTCTTTATGGACTTTCACTGATGGAAGGAGTCTCGGTAGGATAGGTGATCACCTTTGACAAATGTTCTAGGGTTAATGGTGTTAGGTGATGAGGTAGGATTTCTTAAGGGAAGCTCTATGTTATAGGATGGCACTTCAAAAAGGTTTTCGCTCCCTTTAAGAGACCTAGAAGAAACTTGCACGAGATATAGGGTTTTGTGAATTATCATGGTTAAAGGTACTCTCGAGATCAAGCCAAGGAGAGGAAGGGGCTTCTTATGATTTGTTCTAATGATTACTAAGCTCATGCAACCCTCAAAGAAGTCCCCAAGTCAAGGAAATGCAAGCTAGGGTTTCCCTCCTAAGGCGCACTTAGGGCACAAGATTTTATGGATGAAAACCAACGGGATACTTGCCAAACTTTGAGGTCTTGTTGTTAATTTGGCAGCTTAGGGATAAATTCCCTCCTTTGCACAACCTTCCTCATCAAGAAAGACTCCTACTAGCCCTTGGGAGAATTTAATTTGGTCAAGAAAAAATATTATTTTTAATGATGAAACCACATGTGCACAAAAGTTCAGGTCGGCCTAAAGTCCATTGAAGAATCAAGGGCAATTAGGTGTAGTTAGATTCTTTTTGACTTGATCACAATTTGTGAAGTCTTTTTACTTTTCTTGTTAGCTTAATCTTCTTCTTCTTCTTATTAATGCATGTGTGTGTACTTCATCAAACTGCCACCAAAAACATAAGAACAAGAACACAAGATGCTGGCTCTCTGCCAGGGCCAAAACCTCTTTTCTCTTGAGAGGAAAACCCTTCGGTAAGTTTTCTCTTATTGAAGCTTCTTATTGATCAATGCTAGACCCCTGACTAGAATGTCCTCCAAGCACAAGTCAAGTCCTTCCTCCTTTCTGCACTTTGTTCTCTGACACTTAGTCTTCCTTCTTCCTGCACTTTGCTTCCCGGCACTTCGTCCTTCTTCCGACAACTAATATTAGTCCTTGTTAGGTATATTCTATAAGAGATATTCCTCTTTGTTCCTTGGTAGATTCCTTTACATATGAAGAGTACTTTATTTTTCCTCCAATTGAGCCCTTTCTTAAGATGTAGTTGCAGACTTGATATGGTAGCACTGCAGCCCTAATTTCTCGCACATGTGGGAAGTCTCACCTATACTTTTGTTCCTTTCTCCTTCGCTTGAGAGACTCTCTTCTTCGCTTGAGTAGGAGGCCTTATAGGCCTAGGTTACTAGCCCAAACCATGAGATATATATGACTGTTATCTTGTTGCTGTAGTGACCGCAGACTGTCCTCTATTTCTCGCACGTGTGACTGCTTTTCACCCTAAAAACAGTCCCTTCAACTTTGGTTTAGGTCTCTCCTTCGCTGCACTAGAGGCTCCTTCTACTTCGTCTTTCTTTACCTTTTTTTGGTCTTCCTTGCTCACTGATTTTAGAGGTAAGTTATGACGTTATGAGGGAGTGGACAACCTCTATATATAGAGGTTTGTCCCTCCTTTTAGGCCAACTTGAAGGCTGACTTGAAGACTGTAGGCCGACTTGACTTATTTGCTTCGGTTTGCTTCTTTGGTGGTGTCACATGCTTGGAGGAGACTTGACTTTGCTTGGAGGTGTCTTCTTTGACTCTAATACATAAGTTATACCTAGTGTAACATGCCTTTAAGGTCTTCAACATAATTCTTTTGGATCTTTTACTTACCTATAGCACTTTAACATGTGCTAGACCTATTTCAATGAGCAAGAAACTCATTGACATATATTATAAAAATAATATTTCTTTCCTTGAATAAATACAAATATCAACAATACATTTATGAACACTGAACCTAGTTACATTTCCTTCAACACTCCCTCTTAACTAGGGAGGTATTCATACAACATTACAAGGTGTTTGGCTATGTTTCAATCTTGAAACTTTTACGTAAGAGAAGCCAGATTGGAAATCCATCTGTTATAGCATCATAGTAACCAACATTGTTTCCATAGCAAGGCCTTGACTGACAACTCTATCTCTCAATAGATTAGAGCACAATGTTGGCGAGACCAATGACTTATAGACACCTTAGTCATTTTCTCTCAAGGTACATACCTACCCGGGTGTTCACTGAGTATGATCTTCTAGGACTATTCTTATCTTGGGTTCCCAACCCTCAAAGAATATCGGTCCTCTTGCCTACTCTTGTATCGGATGCCCTACACATCCTCAAAGAGTATCGGATGCCAGATGATTACCCAATCCTCCCATTCTTTCTTCCCAAGTGAAGACAAGAATGTTGTGTCTATCTCTTCCTCTTATTTGAGGAAGACATGCCCAAGTATCCTCTGACAAGGTATTTGTCCAAATTCTTTTGTAATTGGGAACTTGTTATAACTCCCTAATAGCTAGGGACTTGTCGATTCATCAACAACTTCCTCTTCGTGGGTCCTCAAGCTACTTGATCCCCTTCTTTCCCCCGATGTCATGAAGTCTTTGTTCAAACTTCTTCTTTGTAGGGCACCATCCATCGATCACTTTCCTTCCTGGTTTGTCATGTCATTGCTTCCTTCGTGGAACGTGGCCTTCTTGTCATATATCAGGTTCTCGTCATCTGGTTATTCCTTGTCATCTTGTCTATGCTTTGGACTACTCTTCACATGGATGCTTCTTTGTACTTGCTCGTTCCCATGCTTTGATCTAGTGCCCTCATGACCTTGATATTGCTTCAACATTCAATGGTGCTTTTGTTGGATGGCTTCTTCATCATGACATCTTCGTAGAGTAGAATCAGTTATCTTGCACCTTTAATATCTCCAAGGCCTTCATAGGTGTCAAGGGTCCTTTGATCTTTTTGTTCCTTTGTCAGAGTTGTCATGCTTTCTTTCGGGAGATGTCTTCAAAGTATCTTGTCAAATAGTGATTCTTTGTGATCAAGGTGTTCTTCACATGCTTGGTCTCTTTCTTCATTTGCTTCTTCTTGGATAGATAGGTCAACCACCTTATGCTCTTTGTGGGAGCACTTCTTTATTGCTTGCTTCTAGCACTAGTCAACATTTCTTCTTTACTTGCTTCTTAGTCAGCAATATTATACTCCTTATGTGAGTATTTCCTTTTGTTGACCTTTATTGCATTGTAGTACATGCCTTTGAGCATGTCATTGGTGAAGGAGATTCTTTCATACTTGATCATGTCATTGAACTATTCCCATGACTTAATAATATATGCAATTTTCAACCAAATAGCTTTCAAAATTATCTTCAATAAATTAGGGCACAATAGCATGAGCCTAGTTGCAACAAATCCATACATTAGCTATATTCCAAAAGAAAAAAATTCAATATAAGGCACTTACAAGATAACAACATGATATATCTATCCACAATTCAAGAGATAGCTCCAAAGAAGATCGAATTTCAACTTCAAATATCGAAATGCATCCAAGATCATCCAATAGCCAACAAAAGAAAAAGTGTGAACTTGCCAAGAAGGCTGAAATTCCCAAGTGTGATGATGATCCAATACAAATGAAGTTGAGTTCTATTTATATGAGTCCTACTAGGTTGAATTTAACCTATAAGCCCCCAAACATTATAAAAATGGGCAAGATACATCCCTTGGTCACAAGTCGACCAAGTAACTTTTACAAGTTATGAATTAACCATCCAAATGTTAGCCGAATTGATGATGTCATGTTGATGTAGGGCCGTTGGAGGGCCACGTTGAGTCCTCTTGGTACCAAAATGTGTGAGAGGGCTCCATAAAACATGAACTAGGAGTAGCCCCTAATTCTCCATGAAAGTCATCATGTGGGACCCCAAAGGGAATTTGGGGCACAAAAATTGGTCTCAGGTCTCCCAATGATAAAGTAGCTTGTAATGCTCTAATATTGAGGGTTCTGATGATGGTGCATGCCCTCCCATGTCCCAAGGGGTGAGACGAACTTCCTTTGGGCCTCAGATCATCTGCCAAACCATGTGATCACTGTTAAGCTCGCTGGGGAACACTGGTCCAACTGCATCATCTTCTGAATAAAGTGGGGCAATGAGCAGATTGTTATGGGTGCTGAAGGTGCCCATGGTGTGAATATGATGCTCTGCACATGATGGGAGTTCCATGGCTCTCAATGCTTCACCCCGGGGTGTCAGTATGATCCTCTGGTGGACTTGGGCCCCAATTAAGTTGCCCAAACCATGATGAAACCACTCGCCTATTACATATAATATCCAATGCACATCCTAGGTACAATAATTCATTAGTGCATCTAAGTGAACCAAGCTTGTTTGTCAAGGGCACATTGAGACTTCATAGCGGGTTTCCCTTCAAAATTTGGGGCTTCAAGCTCGTAATAGTGTTACCTCCCTAGGTAGGGTTGGCTAATAAACGACCCTATTAGGTGTTCCCAACCCCTAAGGGGAAATACATGTCCCTGGTACATCCTTCAATTGATAGGTGTCATGTGAATGATGGTGAATGGATGGGGACATTGGGGTCTCGAGGTCAAATACCATGGGTTCAAGGATTGCAATGGTGAGGGATGTCCACATATTTGGGTTTATAGATGTATGAGGGAGCAATTGTGGATACATGAGTTACCTTGGCCTTTTCTTTTCCACCCTTTTTTATTTGCCTTTTTCTTTTTCTTGATTTTTCTTTGTATTACTTCTTGAGGCTCCAGGAAATGAGAGCATGTTGTGTATGATGTAAGCAGTTGTTACCCCCTTAAGGTGGGGCAGTTCTTCGCCCACCAGGGGTTGGGACATGCATGGGTTCCTCAATGATGTGGGTACACTCATGGGTCATAGGAACCAGGGTGATGGCCATGATAAAGGGTTAGAGCTCATGTTTGGCTTTTGCCCACTTGCTATATTAAATGTCGCGACCATCTTTGCATTTTATAATATTATTTTTTTTGTTCTTGCTTGTGGCCATGATATGCTTTTAATGTTCTTTTAGCTGCATCAACCTCTGAGGCAACATTTCCAAGCCCAACCCAAACATGTGGACAAGGGGAGGAGGAGTGTCAGTGCCTTGTGGACCCAGAGAAGGAAAATGATGAAATAAGGCTTTTAATGTGTAGAGGGTAGTGAAAAATGTGGAATGGGACCACACTATCTAAATCGGTGTTTCCCAAGTAGTGCCCTTCCTAAAGCCATAGGCTAATAGGGGAGATCCCACGGAACTAGGATTGAGGATTAACTCCCCTCCCCCGCCACCACCACCCTCCCATTTAAGGTGAGGGAACAAAACTACAGTCAAAGCCCTTCCTTCTTCCAAGTCACCCAATAATCCATGCCCAAGATCCCCAAGGAAAAACAAGCATAAGCACTCGATTGCATAATGAAAAACATACCTTTGGGGTTGGATTGCACACCTTCTAACATATGCTCTCTACAGATGGGTGAGGGGACATATAACTGATGTAGGGAGCGGAGATCAAATGGCACAATATATTTGTTACATTAGTGGCTGTCAGGGGTTACCAATTGCTGGCTAAAGAATTATCTAGGAGAAAACTTCTCCTATGGGGTCACCCACTTTTGGTGTGTAACAGTTAAAACATGCAAATGACTAATCCATTCCATGTGATATAAGCCAATGTATGAAGGGAGTAAAGGGGGTGGCCTCCTTATCATGTATTAAAATATGAATCTTCATGAACATATGTGCCACAATGATGTCATATCCACATGATACATCCAATTGAAACGGTTGGTTTATGACTTGAAAACCCATGAAGATAGGTTGTTGAAAGATATGATGATGCATGGCTACATGGTATATCATGTCATATGTGTGATGCTCCAATGTTCCAAAATAAGTCCACTCTTCTCATGAGAAAATACCATCAAATAAATTAGTAGAACACCTCAACATGTGTGTCCACCATTGTACACTCCAATGTGGTTAAAGGTGCACTACAATAAAGGGGTGGCTCATCATAGTTAAAGTAATAATAACCCAAAAAGGCCACCTCCACATGCATGACCACCATGGCATTAGTAGAACACCTCAACATGTGTGTCCACCATTGTACACTCCAATGTGGTTAAAGGTGCACTACAATAAAGGGGTGGCTCATCATAGTTAAAGTAATAATAACCCAAAAAGGCCACCTCCACATGCATGACCACCATGGCATAAGAGAACACTTCCATAAGGTTAATACATGAGGTAGAAGGGGATGGATCCATTATAAAGTGCCTGAGTATGCGCTATTAACTTGGCCTTGCTTAAATGAAGATATGATCTAAGGAGTAGAAGGAGGTGGCACCATAATAATATATACTTGCCAACAAGGAGTATACCATATAAAGGTGTTGTATCATGAAAATAAAAGTGGTATTTTGTAGTGAACCTCTCCATAGGCCAAAATTATATGAGTGTTGGAATGAACAACATAGTTATGAATTGCTCAACAATGATATATCATAAAACCAAAGAACATCCTCTACATCTATCAATCAAAACATCAAGTGAAACCATAAGCTTCCAACCCCAAAGGTCCATCAACCAAAGATATGCAACCATGAAGAGGGAGCCAACTAGCAAGCACAATCACCATCCAACCAAGGAGAATTGAGACTCTACCAACCAAGATCTTCATCAAATGATATGCTGCCATAAAGAGAGGCAACTCCTTAAAGATGAATTCCCCCAAGATGGTCTAGTAGCTCTAAGGAATAAGAAGCAAATCTCCATCAATGTGATGAAAATCACAAGGTGGAACCTCATACAATACAAGGTTTATCACCCCACATGCATGTAAGCACTCAACCAAAACATAATGTGAGACTTTGATATGTGTGATGAGAATCACAAATATACGATCATACCTAAGGGAAATGCATCCAGACAATGACAAATTGACTTTGGAATCATAGGATGATTACATTGTATATAAGCTTGTTTAACCTTATCACCATTCTCCATTGCTCACTAAGGATCTACCTTCAAACCTTGAGCAAAGTTGACGTACTATAAAAATTTGTTGAAGGCTACTCATCCTTTTATTCATAGGGGAATTGCTCTTCACAAGACAAATTTTAGTAGCATAAAAGCATGTTTAAGATTCTCAACTTTCTCCACCCCTCATGTAAGATCCATCCTTAAATTATTTGCAACTAAGCAATACCACCTATATCCAACATTTCATTCTGGTTCAATATATGTAATGCATTATTTCATGGGTACATTAACACTTTGGAGTAGTCGTTTTCCTTCGTACTTCAAGTGTGTACCCATTTCCATCTTGTTCTTTCCCTAGATAAGGCTACCAAAATTAGTGGATTTGTGACCTCAACAACACCAACAATTAGTAAGGTTACCAACACAACATCATCTTTATTCTCATTAGCTTCACATAGAACACATTTATTGGCATCAATGGTGCTCTCATGACTCTATACATTAGATACATGGATGCCCTTAACATAACTTGCATAGGCTTAATAGTTTCATAGTAAGTGATCAAAACTTTAATGTCTTAGGTCATTACACTTTAGTGCCACATATGCCACAAATACATGCATCATCACCCTATTCGCCCCATGTGTTTTGACAGTAGAGGCCTTGTCATTTAGTGGCATCTCTTTCATACTTTAATGTCCCCACACATCATGCATGTTAGTGCCATCACCATCAAAGTTAAATTGCCAAAACAATTGTTTTATGCATCCGACAACATCAATGACTAACATGGTCCTTGATAGGTCTCTACTCAATTCAAGGTACATCTTGATAGCACCATTATTGAGCAAGGAGGACAGTCAACTCATACCTACTACCTCCAAGATGATATATGCCTAGTTCTTTGTCCAAAACAACTCAATTAGAGTTAAGTTCCAAATGTTATCCACAAATTAAGGTGAATTTTTAACTACGCAAGGTAGAGATAATAAGTCCACTATGATATTAAAATATATTTCATCCTCATTTACTTAATCTTGTGCTCATTTTATCTTGTGACACTTGTGTAATTTTCTTTTTCTTGTAGTGTATGTCACTTAATGCATAGGAATGTAACTCGTATCTCATGTGGATTTTATCCCTGTGTTCCACATACGAGTGTTACTCTCACTTACTCATCATATGCCTAATTCCACTTCCAAGGGAGATTATAATCATTTTTTCTACCTATCAAATCCATGAGGTAGGAGGACTAGCATCCCTATGAGTTATGTAATGTGTTCATAAGGCAAGGATGCCCTTTCTTTATAAAGGCCCACCCAACATACTTGTCTTTTCATCTTTTGTCTCAAGTAACAAGATTCTTCATTCATATTTCAATCCAAGAGAACAAGTTCTTAGGTTATTGGATTTTATATTCTGTTTATCTTGTAAGAAATTGAGTATATAATTGATCAAGATATCAGGTACAAAATCCACCTTTGCACACGTTAGGCACTCATCATTAACACTTTAGAGGTTGATATGTAAATGTTGTGAACATCACTTATAATTTAATGTAGTTTGTTGTTCAATAGTAATTAGCCATGCGTATTGTTTTTTTAACAACCCAATAAATAAAGCACGATTGAAATGTACAAGAAGTATGATGGAATTTTGGTCCTATATATTTGAAGGAAGTTTAGAACTAAAGTTGATATTAATTCAAAAGATAGTAGGGCTGTTTCTATGTTTTTTGTCAATTTTACTATCCATTTGACATTATTTTGTTTACAAACACGTTCAATATTGTTCTCCTTTTGGCATTTTGAAGTACTAAACTTGAACTTCTAAACTTTAAAGGTTTAGTTTCAAGATTTCTACATTTGCAGGACTTTTATTAGTTTTATTTGGATTTTGGTTTGTGTTTATTGAATATTCCCCCCTCCTACCCCCCCGACGTTCAATCATACTCATGTGTTGTTGCAGGTCAAAAGTAAATGGAATAACATATTTTGTGAAGGAAGACTTGTGAATATCATTATTGGAGTTTGATTCATAAATATACAGGACATATTGTATGCCTTCAATTGTATGTAAATAAACTAATATCTATTTGAAATAACCAAAATTGCAAGTAAAGAAGTTGAGTTGCCATTGTCTTCTTTAAATATTTTTTTGCCATTCCTTAATATAGCTTACTATATTTTCATTGAAGTGACAATAGAGGATTTCATGTCCTTATCTACTTAGCCTATATTGAGATTATAATTCTTTTAGTGATATTTTTGCCTTGCCATTATCGAATTATGGTGATTAGTGTTACCTTCCTTTTTTATATATCAATATGTAACAAAAAGTACTTCTTATGACAGGGTTTTTTGTCACCTGAGGAAGTTCACATTTTGGGATATGCTCGAACACAACTTTCAAATGATGGCTTAAGAGATCGCATACGAGAGTATGTTGAAGTTCAATAGCTTAACTTTGAGATTGACATATAATGTAGAGGATTCATATTAAACAATTGAAATCATTATATGGTGTTTTTATGTTTATGAAATTTTCAAATCATTTGCGTTTAATTTGGGTTCTTGTCTAGTCATTCCTTCTCGGGTTAGGGTGTATCCCATCACTTATCTTCTAATTACTTTCTTGCTATTTAATATACCGTTTTCATTCTTTTGGATGAGATCTTTATCTCTTGAAATGATGCAGTGTATTGCAAAGTATAGTTTGACATTTTTGACGGTGCTCTTTTCTTTCATAACATGTGGGAAATGATACGTTTTGAATATATTATTGTAAGTCCTGTCATGCTTTGGCAACAAATATCCAGACTTTAACAAACTTGAGATCTAAACTTCTAACATTGATCAACAATTAAGATATAATCTCATTACAGTTCTCTCTCTCTTGTTTGGAATTAAGAAGATTAAATCATGCTTGCATATTACTTGATTAATTTCAGTACATGAGGTTTTATTCCAACATGCATACCTAAGGGGATAGTGTACCCTTCCACTTGAAACTGTTGCTCTCCCTGTCTTTTTTGATTGCATGTTCATTTCCACCCTTTGATTTGCAGCTTCATGTTTGTGTTCATCTTTTGGTTTCATTATGTTTTGACTTCGTGCATTTCCCCACTTGCTATCTTTGTCTTGGAGATCCCTCTCTGTTTACCTTAATATCGTCATTCGTAAATTTAACAACATTCTTATAAATAGATACCCCCCTACCTATCTTGAAATTTGTATATTTTATCCATTTGCTCGTCAACTTGTGATTTAAGCAACCTCCACTGACTCTATTGAAGAAATGGGGTATTTCCATCTCAATTATTTACCCCACCTACCAATGAATATCAACTTACATGAACAGAGTGTAGTTGAAGGTAGAATAGAAATTCCACATAACTCAACTATATATATATATATATATATAGAGAGAGAGAGAGAGAGAGAGAGAGAGAGAACTGAAAAAGTTCAACTTGCGACACTCATAATAACTCCTAGGAGCAAAAAAACTCCGATTGGGCTTTTTTACCACAGCCACAGCTAGCGAGGCCATCCTTTTCCCAATACTAGTGCAGATTTCACAATCATTCATTTTATATAATTTTAGGTATTTTGTCAAACATATTGCAAACTTCCCAAATATTTCAACTTTTGTATATAATACACACAATGACAAAAAACGTGAACAAGTAAAATCAACACTTATCTGGATAATTTATGCAGAGCACAGAATGGCTGCTGGGGAACTCTTTTCCTCCCAGCTGCTGTTTATCATCTGCGATTGACACCCCTTGAGACAAGGCTATGACTTGACACATACAAAAAGGCTATCTCATTTGAGAAAAATCTCAAATATCACAACGAAATTTCACTTATATACCCACCTGCTTGTCAGCATGGAAAAGCATGACAGTTCAAAAAAACGTGGAAACAAACAGAGGCAATCAACAAAGCTCTTGATAGCTGTCAGGTTATGCAAGCATTCCTTTGCCATCCTACTCACCTTTGGTTAAAGTCTCATATCCCACTAGCCTACTCACTAGAACGGTACACCACAAATGCCGATAAACTTACCCACTTCTACCCTTTGCTGCCATCCCTCCCAAAAACCACAGAAACACATGCAGAAAATAGTTATCAATTCAGGAAATTGTCCTCTTTCAGAGTCTAGAATTATTTTCTTTAAGGCTCTGCATGACCCTCTTCCCTCTTTCAGCTAGAGTCTAGAAGTATCCTATTTACGGCACTGCACGACCCTCTTCCTTCACCAGACTTTACCCCGAACTCATTTCTCCATGGATGCAATTTGGCCCTTGGTTTTCAGTTTCACCATGGAAATTGTATAGGGTGAACATGGGTTTGGAATCTGGAGGAGATCACATGGATAAAATTTGAGAGATCCACCATGTCAAGATAATTTTAACGAAATAATTTTCACTTTATGTAAGCTTGCACGACAAGGCTTATGTTGAAATTTCATAGCGTAGGACCCATTTTACCCTTAAAATTATATTTTGTAAGCATGAACTATTTTCAGCGGGGTCATGTTTTTCTTACCCGGGATAAGTTATGTCCCTCCCATGTTGCCTTGCCCCTCCTTCAGATCTTGTTACTTCATTGCCCTTGTCGTGTTCCCCTCTTGGCCATCCTACGCCTTGTATTTATTTAATTTCACTCGGAACATATATATACACCATTGTCTTTAAGCCTTGCTTGGGCAAATTTTATCACATAGCGTCTTCATGATTCATGCATTCACTAGTGGGTTCTTGGCCTTGGCCTCTCACTAGGGATTTTACGTAGCCACATAAAAGTTTCCACATATTTACATCATTTACATAGTAGTAATATCCTTAACTTGGCACGGAGGAAAACATACATATACACCACATAATTATATATCATATATACCAGTGTTGATAATATCGCCGAAATATCGGTGATATTCGGAAATATCGCGATATTTTCGGCGAGCCGAAATATCGCCGACAAAATATCGCGATATTTTCGGCGATATTTCATATCGCGATATTTCCGAAATATCGCCGATATTTCCGAAAATATCGCGCGATAATCGAAAATATCGCCCAGTGACTGTAAATTTTTTCCGAATGGCCTATAAAAATCCGATTTTGGTTTTTTTCCATATCATTTTCATTTTTTGTTGCTGGAGAAGGAAGGGGAGAGCTACGTGGTTTCTACCAAGGAGGGTTTGAGCGTTCTAGGCCCTAGTATTGATATGGTATTCATGGTAATGTTAAATTCTTAAAGTAAAAGTGACATTCTCCTTAATCTTCATTTTCATCCTTTTACTTAAATTTTTAACATTACCATGAAATGAATCAGGATGTTTGAGAGTGGTTCCGGCCTCATTGGATTTCATATGGAGAAAGTAGAATTTTAGATTTCATTCAAAATGCAGCAGACTTGTCAATTTTTTAGGATTTCAGGATTGGGAGTTTGTAATGTTTCCAGGTGACACCACTTGCCCAGGCTACCCCTGCCACCAGTAGAGGACGTGGTCTACCTCCTATAGCTCCTACTTCTAGTTCTTCAGCTTCTAGAGCATAGCAAACTCCACTGCCAACTCCACCAACACCAACATCTACATCTAGAGGGAAAGGGAAAGCTGTGGCATTTTCTCGCAAGAGGGGTAGAGGAAATCAATAAGATTAGACTTTAGTTATTTTCTTATGTGCTTGTAAGTTGTACATGAACAATGAACATTGAATATTCAAGAATCAAGACCAAGCATATCACATTCTAATTTCTAAATAGTAAATTTTGATTCTATTTATTTTTTAAAGTGAACTATGAACTTTGAGAAGTAATTATATTTTAATTTGATTAGATAGGCTGCAACCTGCAATTTAATATGGACAAAAAACTATATTTCGGTATATATATATATATATATATATATATATATATAAAATGTGTCCCCCGTGTCTTGTTTCCAGGTCGTTGTGTTTCGTATTGAATACTCGTATTTACGTGTCCTCCGTGTCTCATGTCCTCGTGTCATGTGACTTAGCTTAGAAAATATTGATGTATTGTCTCCGTGGAGGGTGGAGTCTGAGGAGCCCCTCTTGGAGGAGTCACCTTCATGGTTAGAGCTAGTGGCAGTTGATCCATTAGAGCAGGGGCAGCAAGAGGAGGACTCGGAGTCAGAGGAGCAGCAGCACTCAGAGGAGCAGGAGGAGGAGGAGGACACTACGGGAGCATCGGCATCAACACCATCTGCTATAGATATAGGAGAGCATAGCCCCATACCTAGCACTCATTATTTGACATTAGGTGCAGAGGCAGGGTCAGGGCCTCCTATTACTAGGGGCAAGCCTGGCAAACAACCCATCATGTTTTCCCGTAAAAGGGGGAGAGGGTAGTGATTTCAGATAGATAGTTGCTATTTTTATTTGTTATGCTACATATAACTCATGATGATGAGATATTTTTATATATGTGATGTTATTTTGTGTTGGTTCTCCACATTTGAGTCCTTGAATGGACAATTATTAGGGATCAGTAGGATTTGGTATCGCCTTTGATGTATCATTTCTATTTGACATCATATATATTAGTGTTTTCTTCATATTTATGTGCCAATGTGTTTATTTCATGTTGTTATTGCTTTATATGTTTAAAATCTGAAAAAAAATGAATATATTATGCATTTTTTATGCTTGCCGATATTTGCCGATATTTTGCCGATATTTTCGCCGATATTGCCGATAAGATATTTTCTGGACCCTCGCCGATATTTTCCCGATACCGATATTATCAACACTGATATATACACAATTTCCCATATCCAAAATAAGGAGGTCGAGTAGGGTATTGCTCAACTCTACCCTTTTGCTTGTTTTGGATGCTTCCTCTTTTACCTCGCATCATAAGTAACCCGTACTAAACAACTCCATCTTAGTATTGAATTTTACTCTCTCCTCATCTTACATAAACTCTTTGGAAGTGTATTGGAACTTTTTGAATGTATTCTATGCCATCCACTTTCCACTGAGATAAGCTGCCGCTTTTCCATCTTTAAAATCTTATTTAAGACTTGAATAATTTATAGGTTGTGCCCCCAGTGGAACACAATCCTTTTGTATGAACCATATACGCAATCTTGACAATTTTTTGGGTCACATCCTTACAAGGTACAACTTCTTCATGATTCATCTGGTCATTTCTGTGGCAGCTTGATCTCTCATATTGTCTTGTTTTTCTAGGTGTTGGATACCATCTTTATTTGCAAAATGCCCTTCCCTACATTCCATCTTGCATATAACGTTTTCAACAATAATTGTCCTCCATTATTAAATAGGCCTCGTTTTTACATCATTTACATTGTAATAATACCCTTAACTTGGCATTGAGGCAAAACATACATAAACACCACATAATTATATATCATATGTACAATTTTCCCATATCCAAAATGAGGAGGTCAAGTAGGGTATCACTCAACTCTACTCTTTTGCTTGTCTTGGATACTTCCTCTTTCACCTCATTATCAAAAATCTGTCATGGTGAGTAACCCCTACAAAACAACTCCATCTGAGTATTGAAGTTTACTCTTTCTTCATCCAACATAAATTCTTTGGAAGTGTATTGAAACTTTTTCATGTATTCGATGCCATCCAATTTCCACTTAGATAAATTGCCCACTTTTCTATCTTTCAAATCTTATTTAAGCCTTGAATAATTTATAGGCTGCCCCCCCCACCCCCCACTAGAACATGATATTTCTGTGTCAACCATATATGCACTCTTAACAATTTTTTGGGTCATATCCTTACAAGGTACAACGACTTCTTCATGACTCATCCGCGCATTTCTATGGCAGCTTGATCTCTCATTTGCCTTCTTTTTATAGGCCTTGCATACCATCATTATTTGCAAAATGCCCTTCCCTACATGCTATCTTGCATATAATGTTTTCTTCATTAAATTGTCCTATATCATTAAGTAGGCCCTCCTTTTCATTAATTAGTCTTTCTTCACCTTTAAATAGGTCATCTTAAACATTAAGTAGCTAGCTTTAACATCAAATTTGTCTTCCTCACATTATTAAGGTTGTACACATTGATGAGAATGTCCTCTCTCACATTATTGAGGCCATCGTCCCTTACACTATTGGGGTTATCTTCCTCATTGATGATGTAATTGTCACTTGCATTAATGGGGACATACTCATTAATGAGGCCATCATTTGTTATGTCAATGGCTTCATCTTTTTCTTCATTATCGATGCTACTAGCTTCCTCCTTTACACGATTCCCTACTTCCTCATTAAAGATACAAACTTCTACACTATTGTTTTGATTTAAAACTTCCTTTAAACTCTATTAATTTGCAGTGTGTACATGCTTTAATACAAGAATGGGTAGGCTGCCAATGCAGCAATAGCAAGTCCAAAACTTGAAAATTGGGACTGGCTTATGCCAAAACAATGTCCATTGTAGAGCCTTAGTCTTAGTCATAAAACATAAGACGCAAGGCATATGCTCGAGAAATGGACAATAGCCTATGATGTCATTTGCATTAATTACCTCACTGATTTAAGGCGTCTTGTCTACATGCGAGTTACCTCATCATTGCAGATTACCCTACTTACATGTGTTTCATCATCATTTTGCCTATATCCAACTTAGTATTTTATTTTTAATAAATTGAAACATTATTTTATATTGAATCAAATTCTATGACATTACTTGTGGATAGGAGAGATATGTGATGTTGTGATAAATTCATCTCTTTAAGGCAATCTATCAACGTTGCCAACGTTGGGGGATTCTCAAGTAGCGATTCTTCTTTTTCTTGTAGAGTTCCTTTCAAAACTAAGGTAACATGAGTAAATATGGATGAACACAATTCTATGCAAAAGCAATATATATGTAAAATAAATTATGATTTTGGTTTTTGGCCATGTACGTCAATGTCCATTGGGATGGTTTGCCTTGTTTCTTTTTGGAGACTTGTAAACATTCCTCCTATTGATTATGGAATGCTTTGGTTAGTTCTTGCAGCGAGTCTTCTTCCAGTTCAGTGTCACTATCCTCTTCCCCCCCGCCCCGCCTTTGGAAGTTTTGTTGAATCTTCAAGACTCATACGACCTCTACCTCTTTCTTCACTATATTGACCTAGCTTGCTAGATCATTCTTGGGGGAGAGAACATAGGAATCTTGGGGGGAGGGGCATGAATGTCAAGGGTCTATATTGCTAGAGGTGGCATTGGCTGTGCCTTTTCCATGGCATTGACAATCTGACTGAGATTGAAGGAAATTATGAGGGTCTGATATGTGATTGCTATCTTGCTTCCTCTCTCTTGCACTGGTGCATTTCCTAGAGTGGTAGGATCCTACTAATTTGATGCTTGCACTTTGGTTGGCTACAAAGGTTCTAGAATATCCTTGTTGATTAGATGGTGATCCTACGTTGCCCTGTCCCACACTGTAGGTCTCCTTAGAGGTTTTATAGGGCTCTTGGCTTTTGAATTCTTAACAAAATGCATTATAATGTGTCCAATTTTGTAATATCCCTAAGGAAAATTAACAGCAATAAACAAAGCATGCATAGCAAAAAAAAAATCAAAATTTTCACAGAATTAAATACTCAGAAATACTCCAAAACTGCGCGGAATTGAGCCATTTTATTATAATGCAAAGGGGGTACAATATAAGCTTGTAATGTATGCACCTGGGCATGCCCAGGGCAAGCTAACAAGGCCCAGGTGATGGAATCGATTGCTTAGCTACTAGGTGTTGATTTGGGGTAGCATTGGATGTGCTATAGCCATGAAAATTGGTGAAGAGGCTAAAGCACATGAGATCTCCAAGACCCAGAAATGGTTTGGGGAAATTCCACCCGGTTAGAGAGATATTAAAATAATTAATATTTTTAATGGAGTTCCTAAGATTAAACTTAGGAAAATTAAAATATTAATGGGTATTAATACAAAACTGGGTGAGAAGGTTCTAAATGACATGGATCAAGCCAAATCTAATCTTGGTCATTGAAGACTCAACAGAAAAAGTATAAGAGGAGGCTTGAGAGTCAGTTGGAGATACACCAAGATTAATCAGTCAGTTCGATTTTCTGGAGCGGGGTTTGATGAGAAAATTCGAACCAGTGATCTGGGTTGCAGCGAGGGGTAGTGAGTGCATAGTAGAGAGGCAAAGATAGTGCCAGAGGGCCAGTGCAGAGACTGAGGAGGCTACGCAGAGCTAGCAAAAGCCACACAAAGGCCCAAAGAGACTGCGCAGAGGCTAGCAGGGCCTGCGTGGGTGATGCAGAGGGTCAGAGAGCCAATGTAGAGCATCAAAAGGCCGAAGCAGAGGGTTCCAGGTTGACGCAGGGGCCAGGAGGGCTGACGCAGAGCCTCAGAGAGGCATTGGATAGATTTTCGTGGAGCAGACTTGCCGAATATCTACTTTCGAAGAGAGGTATTACTACTAGATTGATTTCTTTGTAGGGTGAGCCAGTTTGGCACCCAGTTGTACTCAAGAAAAGCTTCTTAATAATAAAATTCTCAAAACTGGTGCACTGGTTTTCCCTCGTTGGGTTTTTCCGTGGACAATTGTCCAAAAATAATGGTGTCCCTTGTGTGTTTGTCTATTTCTTTCAGTTGATGATTTGTAGATGGTTGAGACTGCATTTGTGTTTATTTTCAGTATTTATATGGTTAACCGTTAAATAACTTGTTAGGAAATTAAACAAGTAGGTGAAATAAACCAGATAGTGCAGGAATAATTTCTAATGGGTTAGACTTAGAAATTTCAACACTAGGAAGATGGTCCCCTTAGATGCTCTGCACTGGTCCCAAAAAAATGCACTTCTGGTTGGAAGAAACTGCTGTTTGGCCCTCCTTCGGTGCTCAGAAAATTTCGAGAAATTAACCCTGGCTCCGCACAAATAACCCACCAAAACCCAGAAAGGGTTTGGTTTAATGCTGACCTTCGAAATTAGCCCCAATTTCCACGCTTTCCTGCACTTCTGGTTGGAAGAAATTTCTGTTTGGCCCTCCTCCGGTGCTCAAAAAATTTCGGGAAATTAACCCTGGTCTTCGCACAAATAACCCACCAAAACCCAGAAAGGGTTTGGTCTAATGCTGACCTTCGAAATTAGCCCCAATTTCCATGCTTTCCTCCAAACTTGGGCAAATTGACCCTCTAGAAAATAACACTGTTTGAGGTCCCGAAAATGGCAGCAAGGCCCAATGAAATTCCCCTTTGGAAGTCTCCACAAGTGTCATCTCACCCTAGCTCCCAAATTATCCTTCTTTCAAGCTCCCACGTGTGGCATGAAATCACCACTGCACAGGCCCACGCAATCCCTGATGATGGCTCAATGGCACAACAAACTCCTTCAAAATCCTGCCCAACTAGCACTCCAAATCTCCAGCAAATGGTGGCCCAAATCACTTCTGGAAAACCCAATGAATTCTCTGCTCCACAACCAACTCCTCCAAGTGATGCGTATTTCCCTTTCCACGCCCAACTTGTTGGAAAAGCTCCACAAATTGCTGGACAAACTCCCGGATGACTCCCAAACATAGTGAAGATCACCTCCTTGGGCTGGCACTCGAAGTCCACCGAAGGAAGGGTGAGATTGTCGCATGAAAATCTCGTGTGCTCAACAACACTTGCAGACTTGGCTCTCAGCTCAAGCGTGCTAGGTAAGTGTAAATGTCAAATGATCATGAAATCCCCAAAATGATGAATGCACTTCCTATTTCGCCTTGAACCTCCAATTTTCCATGTGGGCCCCATACATCGACCCACTCATCTCTCTTCCCTCCATGAGTGCGTATTAGCCAAGGGGAATGTATTTCCTTTTGGGGTGCCCCCCACCATCCACTAGCAATTCGATTTTCCCTTTTCCCTTATGTTGGAGTCTCCCTCTGGTCCAAAATTGCAAGTGGGGCCCTGTTGCACACATTTTGTCAAAGTTTGAAGGAAGGGGAAGTGCCCTATTTTTTCAACAAGATCGGGTCATCTATCAATAGTCTACATGTCATTGTAAACCCATTCCGCAAGTTATGTAATGTAAATGATCCTAGTAAGATCTTGAGTATATGTAACAAACTAGGTAAGCTTATAGTTTTGATGAAAAATTTCATCCTGGGAGGTTTTTAAACCTCGCTGATTACCTATGTTTCTAGACATTGCTAATCAAAAGAGTTTTTTCCTCCAGCTCAAACCACAAAGCTAGGGTGAAATTTATTGTCGAAATCTTAGGTGAGTCCTAGTGTTTTTAGTTGAGTCTGATGTAAAAGTGATTTGGGAATAATTTTAAGCTAGTTGGTTTAATTATTTTGTTACAAATCACTTGGTCTACTAGATCATATTGTGTTGCAGATGAGTTATGTGTTTTGAGGGCTATAAGCCAAATGTGTATTCCCCCTTTGAGGATTGTAAATGTAAAATCTTATGTATTAGAAGGTGGAAAAATAATTAAATCCCCTCATATGTAAATTAATAAAATTTTCTCGCAAAATAAAATTAAATCCTAAGCCAGGAAATTAATCAATTAGAGTCAAAATTAAATTGTCTTAGGAAAAATAATTCTCTAAGTGGAAAAATTTGTGGGTCTTGAAGAAATCAATTTTAAAGGTCCTCCACCAAGGGAATATTGTATATTTCAAGAAAATTTGGATCCTTGGACCTTGGTGGTTAAGTCAAAGTCAAAATCTTGAGGAAATAAAAATAGAATTGAAAAATAAATTCGAAAATTCCTCAAAAATAAAAAGTCAAGGGCAAAGATTAAAAGATCTGGAAGTGTTAATCAACAACTGAGATTATTTTGACAAGGATTAAAGAAACTAGCCATTATTTTTCCACTTGGAGGATTAATCTATAAATTGGAGAGTCATTTGAGTCTCTAGGATTTTGATCATAATAAAGACATTGGGGTGCAATTCAAGGTGTTCTTGCTTATTGATTTTTGGTATGTGCTGACTACGGGCATCTCTATGTTGTGCTGAATATTGGTAAGATCTGTTTTTTCATTAGATGGAGATAAAATCATACTATTGATAGTTTTGGGCCAATCTTAGGTGGTTTGATTCCCCATATGATCTAACAGATTATTTTTTAGATAAATACATATTTCTTGCAAGTACTTCAGTCCTTGGCCCCCAAGTTTACAAACTTGGTCAGGAATCACTGTTGCTTGGATTCAAAATATTTGTATGGTGGATTAAATCTTCGCTAAGGCTATAGTATACACTGGGGTTTCTAAAGTGTTTTTTAGCCATTCAGCAAATGAAAAAACTCGATAAAAAATATTTTTCTCAAAATTTAGAATTTTCAAAACCCTTGTATATTTGTAGATCTTGTAAATAATTTTGTAAATCTAATTTGTAAATTATTTTTTCTAACTTGGGTTTTGGGGTTTTAAGTATTTTGTATATATTTGGGGTTTGGGTGTTTTATTTTCATTTTTGTAGGTTAGATCAACGAATAAAGCTGAAGTAGAGCTAGATCTAGGCCCTTGAGGGTAAGATCTAGTCTTTAGGAAATTTTGCAGGGCTATTCATTGAAGATTTTGCAGCAGAATTCAGATTTAGAAGATAATTTTTTTCCAAGACAAGGGTTTTGTTTTTCATCCCTCCCAGGATCAGATCTAGCCTCTCCAAGGCCAACGTCAGCCTCTAAGGCCCCAACGTCAGTCTTATTTAGCCTCTGGGTCATTTTTCTGGGCCTCTTTCTAACAACATCAACCTTCTAGGGCTTCGGCCTTCCGTTGTGGGCCCAACGTCAAGATTTTAAGGCTATTTTTGGCTTGACCATGAGGCCTAGAGGCCTCGACCCTCTTTTCCCAGTCGTGTCCTTTGTGGGGCCTACGAGTCACGATAGCCTTATATGGATTTTTCCTTGTCTTTTTCCCCTAAAAACTCCAACATCCAATCTCTGAGCCCCAGTGTTCCCTTTTCCCAGCTTCCTCTTGCCTTCTTGACCTTGACTACCCTTCTAAACCTCTCCTCCCTTAACGCTGACCTTCCTTGGCCTATCATTAGCTTTTTTTGGCCATTTTGTGCCCTAATCTGCCCTAAACCCTCATCTGATTTTTCAAGACTGATTCCTTAGTGGCAGATTTTTGAGCTCCAAAAGGTTGATTTTCAGGTGGCTTCTTCATCATAAAATTTTGGGCTACTTGGGCAAGTGCATCTACAAGGCCTTTGGCCTAGGGTTTGACCTTTAAACCCTTGTTTTCTCTCTATTTTATTACAGGAGTTAAATAAATGTGAATTAGGCCCTAAAATCACATATAAATTGGTTAGAATTGTTCAAAATAGCAAAATATTGATTTTCCTAAATTTTGGCCACTTGGGCACCTTAGATCTAATTTTGTGCTTGCTGGAATTTACTACATCACTGAATATTTCAGATCTTCAATTTTTGAATCACACACTTAAAGAGAGTTAAAAACTTGAAATTTTCAGTTTCCGGTGAATTTTCCTATTTTTGGGCACTGTCTCTAACATTATTAGCTTGCTGATTTGTGGTTTATTTACTGCTGTAATAAATAGATCAGATCTGAAATATGTCTGAAAAATACATTTTAAAAGGGCTAATTCATCTAATTTTTCAATTAGCTAAGTTTCCTTGGTCATTGGGCTTTTTCTTGTGACTTTGGGCAAGCATAGGCATTATGGAATTGCTATTTACTTATTGCTGTCATAAACTTCTTACTATTGTCATAATAGTCACTTACTGCTCATAAAAAGATCATTGGAACATAAAGTGCATAAGTGTCTTCATAGCTCTATATTTTGGTGTTACTTGTTCCTAGCATTTATATGGTGAAAGTGGCTAACATTGTGTTTTTGTGAGTTTATGTGCTATAAGAATTCATATTTCACATTTAGTAAGCTCACTCACTAAAAGCACTTGAAATCATAAATCATCTTGGTATTTTGTGGAAGTTCCTCTTGATAATTGCCATTGAAGTGATAAGATCATTCTTAATTTTGTTTTGGGCATCTAAGTTTTCATTGGTTATCTCAATAGCGATATTTGGCTCATCTTAAGTATTGAATATTGGCATCTTATAGCTTTGTGGTTAATTGATAAGTGATCTAACATCTTGAGGAATATCTTGTGAAGTTTGCACTTGTATCTTTCGACATTTATCTTGTTTAAGATTGTTATCTCAATATTGTTAAGTACTCTTGCTTTAAGATAATTCACACTAAGTACTTAAGTAACATAAACAATCTTAACTCAAGATAATTTCACTCATCATCTTGCATAAGCATTCTAGGATCTAGCCTGCATTAAGAATTTACCTCCTAGCATAAGCTAGGTTGATAGACTCTTAGGGAAACCCTTTTCAAACTAGCTTGAGAGATTCAACTCTTCCTAGTAGTTAACACAATGACCTTGCAGTTGTCAGAGCCACAGTCTCTGTAGCGTCGGAGGCACTGGGTGAGTGGAACACAGGGGGAGGTATTGTTAATCAGGCCGCTGCCTGCTTCCCATTGGCTTCCATTTCACAACTTACTTTGAGGATTGTTTCTCAAAACAGTTAGGGGAAAGGTTCAACTTAGATTAGGCATATAATTAAAATTAACCAAGATCACTGCATCTCACATAGGTCCTAGGACTTGCACATCATATAGGTTAGTCAATCATTCAAAGTAGTGGGTGTCCATCCGATCACTTGGTTTACTCCATTAAAGCATTGGTCTCGTACTTAAAATCTAATTTAATCATTAATATTGCTAAATTTAGCCAAGTAGCTAGGCCACTCATCTGTGTCTCCCAAGCAAGTTGGTTCCCAACTTGTTTTCCTTCATCTCATTTCACAGGGACTACCCCCCATATCCTGTTGTTGGGAGACAATTAGAACGGAGTGGGCGGGGATCAGAGTGATAGCCCCCGCCTTGAGCGGTTGTCGCAGTGCTTGTACAATCTGGGCAACAACAGGGCCCCACAATTCACTTCCCTAAAATTGCAACCCAAAATTGGCAAAATTGATCAAAATTGATATTTCCCTTAGCAACATTGCTAAGTGGGAATATCATAGTCCTCCCCGCCAAGATGTTGCTTGCCCTCAAGCAACTGCAATGTTGGATGTTGTAGTATCTGCTCACCCTCCCAAGTGGCGTCCTCATCGGGTAGGTTCTTCCATCTGATCAGAAACTCCCTGATGACTCTACTCCTCAATCTCCTCTCCCTGCTCTCTAGGATAGCCTCAGGCTCAAGAACTAGATGCCCATCATCATCTAATGGAGGTAGCTTAGTGGCTAAAGTCGCATGTTGTCCCAATACCTTCTTGAGGCACAAAACATGGAAGACATTATGCACTTTGCTCCCCGGCGGAAGCTCCAACTCGTATGCCACCTCACCAACCCTCCTGGTCACCCGATAAGGGCCATAAAAATCATGGCTGTAGTTTCTCAGGCCCCCTTCTGCTTCAGCATGGACTGCCTGTAAGGTTGGAGGCGCAAGAAGACTAAGTCCCCCACCTCAAAATGTCTCTCAACCCTATGCCTGTCTGCATACATCTTCTTTTGATTTTGGGTTGTTTGCAAATTATCCTTGAGAGCTTTAAGAATGTTTTGGCTCTCTTGTATCCAATATTTGGCCCTTGGGGCCCGACTATCTCCAAAAACAAGGTCAGCAAAAGATAAAGCATCATATCCATATAAAGCTCGGAAAGGTGACATACCAATGGACATGTGATAGGTAGTATTGTAGCAATACTCCCCCAAGTGTAGACATCTTGCCCAAGCACGCAGCTGCCCCGTCCCGTAATTTTGCAAATAACCCTCCAGCCATTTGTTAATTATCTAGGTCTACCTGTCGGTGGTGGTAGTTGGTACTTGGTGTGAGCACTGCGTCCACCATCCTGAAGAGCTCCTGCTAAAAAGCCCCCATAAAACGGTTTTCCCTGTCACTCACTTTGGTCTTGGGGAGACCATGCAACCAGAAGACCTCCCTGAAAAACAACTCTACAACTTGCGAAGGAGAGTACCTTGCGAGAATGGTGAAGAAATGGGCATACTTTGTCAATCTATCCACCACTACATATATGCAATCGCGGGCCTGCACTGTGGGAAGCCTTGTGATGAAGTCCATTGAGATGTTCTCCCATTTCCACTCCAAAATAGGGAGCGACTATAATAATTTAGCTGGATGAATTAACTCCCCTTTGTTCCTTTGGAAAGCCTTGCACTTAGCACATCCCCTTTGAGGCGTTTGCACACCATGCACCACGTTGGTGTCTAAAACATCAACCACAAATAAGTGGTCCGTCATAGAGTCTTTCCCCATCACCACTGTCATCCTGGGGACGTATCTAGTGCATTGCATGGTACAGTCTCTCGTCACCAAAACCAAGAATCCCTTAAAGGACTCTGTGCGTATGCCTCTCCTCTCCAAGGGTGGCCCCACTGTCTACCAGCATCGAAACGTGTTGCTCCTACACCATTCCTATGATCCTCAAAGCGAGGTACTTCAACACTCCCCGAAGTGAAGCGATGACTCTTGCTGTTGGTAAGAAAGGGGCTCTCCCCAGTGGGGGTGGTGGGCCTCAACCTCCTCGTCCAACCACCGGTGCCTTATCATCTCCAACGCTTATCTCTGACTCCACATCATCCTCCGACTCACTATCGGAAAATACCTCTAAGTAATGTGCCTTGCCCTTGCTACACCGATGTCCTTGTGTCCATGGCTCCTAGCAAGTGAAGCATAACTTCCTCCAACGGAGGTCCCTCCTGGCCTCATCATCCAACTACCCACATCCCTGAATGGCTCGCTGTGGTGGGGGTCTAGTGTCTCTTCCCCTTTGCTGGAATACAAGTTTGGTGGGTATCTGTGCTCTGGCCCTGGGCAGAGCATCTTGCAAGTCTCGGGATCTACCAACTGTGTCCTGCAAAGTGGTGGGCTTGTTGGACCTCACCAAGCCCCTTAGTGGCTCTACTAGCCCCTCCAAAAACAGGAAAACCCTCCTGGTCTTCGATAGATCTGGTACCATCACTGATACTCTCAAAAACTTAGAGATGTATGCCTCTACACTACTGGTCTGCTTGAGCCGCGTCAACTCCCCGAAGTGCTCCTTCGGGTCTCTCCTCTCAAAGCGCTCAAGTACCCTCCGTGTGAAATCCTCATAGGTTGTGACTCCCACATGCCCCATCGTGGTCAATCCATGGAACCACCAATCATGGGCTTCTCCCTCCAAGTGTAAAGTGGCAATCTTGATTGCCTCCACCTCTGTCATCTGGTTAAGCTGGAAATAGACATCCAACTTCTCAACCCATGCCCTGGTTGAGCTCTTAGGTGAGCCATCAAAAGTTGGAAGGAATAACCTTCCCACTGTGCGCTGCAAATCGGTGCCATGCGTGTAACCTCCTCCACTCTGCCCCTTGCTCCTATTGTTGCCCTTTAGTTGGCAGAAGTCTTTGAAGGTGATGGCATCTCTGAAATCAGCCCCGTAGGACTGGTACTCCATGAAATGGTCTCCCATGGGCATGTCCTCTTGCCCTTACGGCCCTCCGCACCCGATGCTAGAAATGTAGGGATGGTCGACCTGGGTGGTGTGCTAGAGACATGAGGCATGTTGGGTGGGTTTGCTGCCTGGTGGTGCGAGGTACCCAAGCCCTCACCCAAGTGTACATCTCCCTAAACGCCCTTGCCCTTCTTGTTATGCTGTTCTACTGCCTCAACTCATCAATAACCCTAGATAAGTCATGGATAACCTTCAAGAGGTGTTGGGAAAACTCTTCTTTACTGACACTATCATTCGGGTTGTCCCCTAGATCTGGCCCCTCAACCTCGCCCTCAAGGGTCTCTGTATCAGGAGTAATATGTAGCTACCTTTCCCTGCTTCTGTACCTTTGCCTCCTGTACATGATGTTCTGTCTGTCCTCTGGTGTCATATACTGATGGTTGTTCCCATAGGCCGAGCTAAGACTATGAGCTTTGATACCACTTTAATATCCCTAAGGAAAATTAACAGCGATAAGCAAAGCATGCATGACAAAAAAACACAATTTTCACAAAAAATTAAATACTCGGAAATACTCCAAAACTACGCAGAACTGAGCCATTTTATTATAATGCAAAGGGAGTACAATATAAGCTTGGAATGTATGCACCTGGGCTTGCCTAAGGCAAGCTAACAAGGACTAGGTGATGGAATCAACTGCTTCGCTACTAGGAAGATATTCCCCTCAGATGCTCTGCACTGGTCCCAAAAAACTACACTGCTGGATAGAAGAAACTGCTGTTTGGCCATCCTCTAGTGCTTAGAAAATTTCGGGAAATTAACCCCGGTCTCCCCACAAATAACCCACCAAAACCCATAAAGGGTTTGGTCTAATGCCGACCTCTGAAATTAGCCCCAATTTCCACGCTCTCCTCCAATTGCTGGGCATTTCGACCCTCCATAAAATAACACTGTTTGAGGTCCCCAAAATGGCAGCAAGGCCCAACGAAATTCCCCTTCGGAGGTCTCCACAAGTGTCAGCTCACCCTAGCAACCAAATTAGCCTTCTCCCAAGCTCCCATGTGTGGCACAAAATCATCATTGCGCAGCCCCAACCAGTCCATGATGATGGCTCAATGGCACAAGAAAACTCCCTCAAAATCGTGCCCAGCTAGTGTTGAAATTTCTAAGTATTACCTGTTAGAAATTTTATCTATATTCTCTGGTTTATTTCTCCTACGTGTTAATTATGAACAAGTTATTTAAACACATAAATACGGAAATAAACACAATACAGTCTCAACCATCTACAGATCAACAACTGAAAGAAATAGCAAACACACAAGTGACACCGTTATATTTGGACAACTCGTCCCCGAAAAAACCCAACTTGGGAAAACCGGTGCAACAATTCTGAGGGCTATTTTATTATGCAGTATTTCTGAGTACAACTAGGTGCCAAACTGGCTCACTCGACAGAGAAAATAATCCGACACTAATAACTCTCTATTCGGAAGCAAATATTCAGAAAGTATGCCCCACGAAATCCTCTCTAGCGCAATCTGAAGCCCAGCGTCAGCCCTCGGAGACATTGCGTAGCCTCTATGACCCTCTGCGTCACTCCTGCAGCGTCTGTGTGGATGACGCAGTCCCTTTTGGCCTCTGTGCAGTCCCTTCTGCCATCGCGTGGCTCCCTCTGGCTCAACGTCTGCCTCTATCTGCTTCTGCGCTGGTCTCTGTTGGAATTTCTAAGTCTATCTGTTAGAAATCCTTCCTGTACTTTTTGATTTATTTTTTCCTACTTGTTCTGTTAATTAACAAGTTATTTACCATGTAAATACTGAAAATAAATACAAGTACAGTCTCAACACATACAAATCATCAACTGAAGGAAAAAACAAGCACACAAGTGACACTGTTATTTTTGGACTAATGTCCCTGGAAAAACCTGATGCGGGAAAACCAGTGCAGCTATCTGAGGGCTTTATCATTAAGCAATTTCAGAATACAATCTGGGTGCCAGAAATGGCTCACCCAACAGAGAATGCCCTCGGCAGTAGTACCTCTCAGTCGGAGACAGATATTCTGGCTAAATCACCAGATGAACGATCCCACAACAACATTTCAACACTTCTGCTGCTCTCTGTCACCCTGATAGGGACTGCGTCACCCTATCCAGCTCTCAACTCCAATTCGCCTCACGAAATCTCCCAGCGTCAGCCTCTAGGGTCTGAGTCAGCTTCTTTGGCCCAGCGTCAACCGCTCTGGCCTAGCGTCAGCCTCTCAGGGCTCTGCGTCTCCCACGTTGGCCCTCCTCAGGCTCTGCGCAGCTCCTGGCTGCCTCTGCGTGGCCTTTGGCTGCTTCTGCGTGGCCTCTATTTGCCTCTGCGTCAACCCTCTCCCGAATTTTGCATTGATGCTCTTGGTATTCTCTCTGCCTCTCTGCTACTACATTCACTGCCCCTCAGCTGCAAATCTGATCATTCCTTCGATTTCCTCAACAAGCCCTGCCCCAGAAAATTGAATTCTTGATCAACTCCGTGTATTCTCCAAGTGACCCTCAAGCCTCTTATATTTTTCTCATTGACAAATCAACGGCTGAGATTAAGTCCCTAATCAACGACTAAGATTAGATCTGGCTTGATCCATGAATTTTAGACCATTCTAAGTTAGTTTTATATTAATTCACATTAATATTTTATTTTCCCTAAGTTTAGACTTAGGGACTCCATTAAAAATATTAATTATTTTAATATCTCCCAAAGTGGTTAGATTCTGCCCAAACCATTTCTGAGTCTTGAAGATCTCATGTGCTTTAACCTCTCCACCAATTTTTGTGGCTAGAGCACATTTGATGCTACCCCAAATCAACACTCCCTCTTAGTGAGGACTATGCAATAGTAATACTCCTCACTGAGCATCACCTTGATCATCCGACATCGGTCCCTGTGCTGATGCTAGGCCTACTGCCCAACATCCTCTGCACTGCTGCATCATGTACTACTACCCATGGCCCTGCCACTGCTGCATCTGTACGACAGCTCCCTCTGCATCCGTGCTATTGCCCATGGCCCGGCGACTGCCACTACTGCATCTGCACAATAACCCCTCTCATCATGTTGCATTGTACTGCCCATAGCACTGCCACTGCTAACTGCTGCATTGCAACTCAGTGACTGAGAAGTAAGTAACTGATCTCCTAACTTTGACATCTCCGTCAGGCTAGAAATACTCTCGATGCTGAAGATCTCTCTACCGCTGATAAATGCTCCCTCTCTGACCTCTGCGCTTCTGCAACAACTTTATGCATCTCGCATTGCTGTCTCACGCTGTCCTGGGACTCCTGCACTGTAGCTCCATCTGTCGCTCCATCCGCATCCGTCTCTACCGACATCCTCCATTCTTGCTACTCCTCTTCGGGGCTCCTATAGCAAGGTATAATTCAAGACGTTGGGTACCTCGAGGATCCTGCCCCTCATTGCCTATAGTCTGTCTGACTACAGCTCGATGTCTCCCCACTTCCTCTCAAGTGGTGCATGAGCACTCATGGCACAGTCATCATCTGTGTCCATTTCCTTCTCCGCCCTTGTTGCGCAACCTTGGTCTTAGAAGCCTCTCCCTTGCTCTTCTTGATCGGACATTGGCTCGCATAGTGACCCAGTTCCCCACAGTGGAAGCATTTGACCTTGGAGAGGTCCTTCTTCTTCCGTTTCTCCTGCTTTTCCTCAGATGCTAGGGCAACATCCTCTTCTTCCTCCTTCTTGATTTTGACCCCCTTGTCGCTGCTTCTCGCCTTGGTTAGCCTTCTGATCTCTTCTTGACGAAGAGCTGCCCACAGTTCCTCCCAATCTGGAAGGGTTGACCTGCCCAGTATGCTTTGGACAAATACCTCCCAATCCTCTGAGACTGCATTCAATGCGGTCCTCACCAACATCTCCTCATCCGGCGTGGCCCCTATGGAAGTCAGCGGATCCCAGATTTCCTTCAATCGACCGAGGAAGGTGTCTTTCTATTCTTCCTTCTACATCTGGTATGACCGCAACTGATTTTCTAGTAGCATCTTCCTATGCATGGAAGTACGCTGATACAATTTTGTTAGGGCCTCCCACATCGCATTTGTCGTGTCCTTTTCGGCGATATGTGGTACTACATGGTCCTTGACCCCGTCAAGGATGATGCTCTTGGCCCTTGCCATTGCCTCGTAATTTTCATTCTCAACGAGGTCAATTGGGATCACTATCATTTTCAAGGCGAAGTGCTTGAGACGATCCCTGTCTAGAACAAACAAGGTCCTGGCCTTCCAGGCTACAAAGTTTGAGGCTCCGTCCAGTCTGACCTGATCTCTTCCCCATTCATTGCCATTTCGTTGCTCCTCTTTCAACTCTTCCGAGTCTCTCTTCTTCACTGTTGGAAGTTCTCGTTGTGACTCCCTCTGAGCCTCGATTTCCCTCCTGGAAACCCCTCTGTCAATGTCGAGATGCCCCCACTCCGATTGTTAGTGCAACTGCATCACTGATCCGGATTTCTTGGCTAGAAATCCTTGGCTGCAACTCCCTCCTCCTTGGTCTTGCCCTGTTATGTACGGTTCTGACCACAATACCCCACCAGCTTCACTCCACAATTTACCCACAGCCTCCTATGCCCCAACAAATTGAAGGTTAGAGCCTCTAGGCTATGCGCAATTCCGGCACTAGCAAAATCCGCACCTCCTTGCCACGACTGTCAATCCTTCCTGACTGAGAAAGATGACTGGGCACTGCGTAGGTCAGGTCTGCTCCTCTCTGCCACTGCGTTGATCCTCTTCCTGACTCGAACTGATGACGCAGGCACTGTGTCACCCCTTCCTTGCTGCTTTTTCGCTAGAAACAACTTCTGTCACTCGGGACAACTATTTCTGCTGCTGTTACTCTGCTTGGCTGATGCCCCCAGTTATCCTGTGATCTGCAACCATGCTCTGATACCATGTTGGAATTTCTAAGTCTATTTGTTAGAAATCCTTTCTGTACTTTCTGATTTATTTCTTCCTACTTGTTTTGTTAATTAACAAGTTATTTACCATGTAAATAGTGAAAATAAATACAAGTACAGTCTCAACACATACATATCATCAACTGAAAGAAAAACAAGCACACAAGTGACACCGCTATATTTGGACTAATGTCCCCAGAAAAACCTAATGCGGGAAAATTGGTGCAACTATCTGAGGGTTTTATCATTAAGTAGTTTCAGAATACAATCTGGGTGCCAGAAATGGCTCGCCCAACAGAGAATGCCCTCGGCAGTAGTACCTCTCAGTCGGAGACAGATATTTCGGCTAAATCACCAGATGAACGATCCCACAACAACACTTCAACACTTCTGTTGCTCTCTGTCACCCTGATAGGGATTGCGTCACCCTATCCAGCTCTCAGCTCTAATCCGCCTCACGAAATCTCCGAACGTCAGCTTCTCTGGCCCAGCGTTAGCCTCTCGGGGCTCTACGTCTCCCACACTGGCCCTCCTCAGGCTCTGCGTAGCTCCTGGCTGCCTCTGGATGCTTCTGCTCTGCGTCAACCCTCTCTCGGCTTCTGCACTGATGCTCCCGGTACTCTCTCTGCCTCTCTGCTACTGCATTCACTGCTCCTTAGCTGCAAGTCTGATCACTCCTTTGATTTCCTCAGGAAGCCCTGCCCCAGAAAATCGAATTCTTGATCAACTCGTTGTATTCTCCAAGTGACCCTCAAGCCTCCTCTTATACTTTTCTCGTTGACAAATCAACGACTGAGATGAAGTCCCTAATCAACAACTAAGATTAGATCTGGCTTGATCCATGACTTTTGGACCAGTCTAAGTCAGTTTTATATTAATTCACATTAATATTTTATTTTCCCTAAGTTTAGACTTAGGGACTTCATTAAAAATATTAATTATTTTAATATCTCCCAAACTGGTTAGATTCTGCCCAAACCATTTCTAGGTCTTGGAGATCTCATGTGCTTTAGCCTCTCCACCAATTTTCGTGGCTAGAGCACATCTGATGCTACTCAGTAGTCTCTCGGCACTATCTCTGCCTCTATGTCTTGTACTCATTGCCCCTCGCTACAACTGATCACTGATTCGATTTCTCTTAGCAAACCCCGCTCTAGAAAATCGAATTACTGATCACTCTGGTGTGTTCTCCAATTGACCCTCAAGCCTCCTCTTATACTTTTCCTGTTGGTCCTTCAATGACCGAGATTACATCTCTAATTAATGGTTAAGATTAGATTTGGCTTGATCCATGTCATTTAGAACCTTCTAACCTAGTTTTATATTAATACCCATCAATATTTTATTTTTCCTAGGTTTTGACTTAGAAACTCCATTAAAAATATTAATTATTTTAATATCTCCTAAACCAGTTAGAATCTGCCCAAACCATTTTTGGGTCTTGGAGATCTCATGTGCTTTAGCCTCTCCACCAATTTTCATGGCTAGAGCACATCTGATGCTACCCCAAATCAACACTCCCTCTTAGCGAGGACTGTGCTCTAGTAATACTCCACACTGAGCATCACTCTGATTATACGACACTGGTACCTGTGCTGATGCTAGGTCTCCCCACCCAACATCCTCTGCACTGCTGCATTTTGTACTGCTGCCCATGGCCCTGCCATTGCCACTGCTGCATCCGTACAACAACTCCCTTTGCATCCATGCTGTTGCTGGTCCTTTCTCCCAACACTGCATCTGCATTGCAACCCCCTCTCATCATGTTGCATTGTGCTACTGCCAATTGCTACTTCGTTGCAACTCAGTTATTGAGAAGTAAGTAATTGATCCACCCAACTATTGACATCCCTGTCAGGCTAGAAACACCCTCGATGTTGAAGCTCTCTCTACTCTAACACATGCTCCTCTACTGCCTCTGCGCTGCTGCAATAACTCCTTGCCTCTCGCACCTCTACAAACCTCTCTGTGCCATCCTGCACTGTTGCAACCTCGTCTTTGCCTCTTGCACTGCTGTAACCCTCTCTGCGCTGCCCGGAACTACTGCATTGTAGCACTCTCTACCGCTTCATCCGCATCCGTTTCTACCGACATCTGCCATCCTGCTACTCTCACTTCAGGGCTCTCGTAGCTAGGTATAATCCAAGAGTTGGGTACCTCAAGGATCTTGCCCCTCATCGCCTGTAGTCATCCTGAATACGCCTCGATGTCTCCCCACCTCTTCTCTAGAGGTACATGAGCACTCATGGCACAATCATCATCCTCCTCTACCTCCTTTTCCGCTTTCGCTGGCACCGCCTTGGAGTCAGACGCCTCTCCCTTATTCTTCTTCCTCAGACACAGGTTCGCATAATGCCCCAGTTCCCCACAGTTGAAACACTTAATCTTGGAGAGGTCCTTTTTCTTCCTCTTCTCCTGCTTCCTTGCAAATGCTAGAGCTGCATCCTCTTCCTCCTCTTTCTTGATCTAGACTCCTTTGTTGCTACTTCCCGTCTTGGACAACTGTCTGATCTCTTCTTGGCGAAGAGCTGCCCACAATTCGTCTCAATCTGGAAGATTCGCCCAGCCCAGAATACTTTGGACAAATGTCTCCCACTCCTCGGAGGCTGTGTTTAGGCCGGTTCTCACCATCAACTCCTGATCCGATGTGGCCCCTATGGAAGTCAGTTGGTCCCGAATCTCCTTCAATCTGCCGAGGAAGTGATCTATCTGCCCCCCCTTATACATCTGGTACGACCACATCTGATTCTTTAGTAACATCTTCCTCTGCGCGAAAGTTGCTGGTACAATGTCTTCAAGGCGTCCCACATTTCCTTTGCCGTCTCCTTCTCGGCAATATGCTGGACCACATGATCCTTGACCCCATCAAGGATTATGCATTTCGCCTTGGCCATTGCTTCCTCGTACTTTTCATTGTCAGCTGGGTCAACTGGGATAGCAACTGTTCTCAAGGCAAAGGCCTTGATGTGATGTCTATCTAGAATGGAGAGGATCTTGGCCTTCCAGACGACAAAGTTGGACGCCTCGTCCAGCGTATCCTGATCCCTCAGTCCATTCATGGCCATATCTCTGCTCTTCCTTTCGACTCCTCCGAGTCTCTACTGCCCTCTGGAAGTTCTCTCTGACTCCCTTTGAATCTCAACTTCCAGTCTAGAAGTTCTCTACTAGACTCCCTCTGAGTCTCGATTTCCCTCCTAGAAATCCGCCTGCCAACCGTCGAGTCGCACCTCTCCGATCTCCTATGCACCTGCAACACTGATCTGGATTTCTTGGCTAGAAATCTGCCTAGGTAGCGACTCCCTCTACCTTGGTTTTGCCCCGTTAGGTACTGTTTTGTCTCGGTAGCAACATCACCCCACCAGCTTCACTCCCCGCAATCTGCCCACAGCTTCCTATGCCCCAACCACTGAAGGATTGAGCCTTTAGGCTCCGTGCAATCCTGGCACTGGCTGAAATGCTCCCCTAGCCAATTGTGTCAACCCTCCTGGTCTCTGCGTAGCTCTTCATGAGCCTTTTCTGCCCTCCTCAGCCTCTACGTTGGCCTCCCTCTGGCCCGAACTGATGACGCATTCCCTCTGCGTCAACCCTTCTCTACCGCTTTCTGCAAGGAGCAACTTCTGTCACTCAGGACAACTGTTTCTGCTGCAAATGCTCTGTTTTAGCTGGTACCTTCAGCGCTCCTGTGATCTGCAACGCTTTGATACCATGTTGAAATTTCTGAGTATTACCTGTTAGAAATTTTATTTGTATTCTTTGGTTTATTTCTCCTACTTGTTAATTACGAACAAGTTATTTAAACATATAAACACTGAAATAAACACAATGCAGCCTCAACCATCTACAGATCAATAGCTGAAAGAAATAGCAAACACACAAGTGACACCGTTATTTTTGGACAACTCGTCCCTGGTAAAACCCAACTTGGGAAAACAGGTGCAACAATTCTGAGGGTTATTTTATTATGCAGTCTTTCTGAGTACAACTCGGTGCCAAACTGGCTCACCTGACAGAGAAAATAATCCAACACTAATACCTCTCTATTCAGAAGCAGATATTCGGAAAGTCTGCCCCACGAAATCCTCTCCAACACAATTTGAAGCCCAGCGTCAGCCCACTTGGCCTCTGTGTCAACCCTCTGAGCAACTGTGCAACCTCTACGGCCCTCTGCGTCTCTCCTGCAGCCTCTGCATGGATGACACAGTACCTTCTGGCCTCTGTGCAGTCCCTTTTGCCTCTGCGTGGTTCCGTCTGGCTCGGCGTCTGCCTCTCTCTGCTTTTGCGCTGGTCTCTCGGCACTATCTCTACCTCTATGTCTCGTACTCATTGCCCCTCGCTGCAACTGATCACTGATTCGATTTCTCTTAGCAAACCCCGTTCTAGAAAATCGAGTGACTGATCACTTTGGTGTGTTCTCTAACAGACGCTCAAGCCTCCTCTTATACTTTTCCTGTTGGTCCTTCAATGACCGAGATTACATCCCTAATCAACATCTAAGATTAGATTTGGCTTGATCCATGTCATTTAGAACCTTCTAACCCAGTTTTATATTAATACCCATTAATATTTTACTTTTCCTAAGTTTAGACTTAGGAACTCCATTAAAAATATTAATTATTTTAATATCTCCTAAACCAGTTAGAATCTGCCCAAACCATTTTTGGGTCTTGGAGATCTAATGTGCTTTAGCCTCTCCACCAATTTTCATGGCTAGAGCACATCCGATGCTACCCCAAATTAACAGCTAGCAATCCAAATCTCCAGCGAATGGTGGCCCAAATCACTCCCAGAAAGCCCAATGAATTCTCTGCTCCACAACCAGCTCCTCCAAGTGATGTATATTTCCCTTTTTGCGCCCAACCTACTGGAAAAGCTCCACGAATTGCTGGAAAAACTCTCAGGTAACTACCAAACGTAGTGAAGGTCACCTCCTTGGGCTAGCACTCGAAGTCCACCGAAGGAAGGGTGAGATTCTCGCATCAAAATCTTGTGTGCTCAACAACATTTGCAGACTTGGCTCTCAGTACAAGCGTGCTAGGTAAGTGTAAATGTCAAATGATCATGAAATCCCCAAAATGATGAATGCACCTCCTATTTAGCCTTGAGCCTCCAAGTTTCCATCGGGGCCCCATATATCGACCCACTCTTTCTCTTCCCTCCATGAGTGCGTATTAGCCAAGGGAAGCATATTTCCTTTTGGGGGTGGCCCCCACCATCCACTAGCAACTCAATTTTCCCTTTTCCCTTATGTGGAGTCTCACTTTGGGCCCAAAATTGTAAGTGGGGCTCCACAACCCACTTTTCTCAAGTTGCAACCCAAAATTGGCAAAATTGATATTTCCATTAGCAACATTACTAAGTGGGAATATCACAAATTTCAAAACATGTCCTACATTGGAAGTCAACTTGCTTATCATCAAGAAGTTGTGTCTAGGTGTAGCCTCTAGCTACTAGCTTGATTTTTTCTAGAAGGTCTTTGTGGGAATTCATATCTATGCAGATGTGAGTGTTGGTAATTATATGCCTTTCTTACATTTCAACATTGTTGAAATGGAATTTGCTTGATGCGTTTTCAATTCCTTGTAATAAATTGAATCCTCAATAGTGCAAAGGGAGTTTAGAAATCCTTACCTAGACTAGAGCTATGAAGATGGATTTTGATGCAAGGTCAGAGGTTGGGGTCCATCACTTCACATAAATTCTTGCTTTGCCTCAAAACTAGGGCTTGGAATTGAGGATCAATCTTCGTCGATGAGGTGAAATTAAACCATGAAGAAACCTTTAGTGCATGGGTAGATAAGTGCTTCATCCTATATTTATGGTTTCCAGGTTGTTGTCCTCCATTGATCTAGATTTGCTAGCTTTGTCTAGAGGCCATTAAACCTTTGGAAATTATCAATAAGGCCATGAAACATTATTTATTTTAAGCCACAAAGACAAAGTATCAACAACCATTATGGTACTCCAAACTGAGTTGAGATTGTATTTTTGATTTAGGACTCATTAGCGAGAATCACTTGTACCATTCTCATCGATGAGAGTGCAAGAAAACACATTGTGGGGTGTAGCAATTGTCGATGCCAAATTTTGTACAATTCAAATTTTAAAGTTCCTTGAAGTCAAAATAAATTGTTTTTTTTTTTTATTTTGCTTCAAATCTCCCAAGTAACCATCTTGAAAGCTCTTTTAGATTGAAGCATTTACTAATGCTTCCATCATATATTGCTTGATCATGAAGTAGACTCAAGGTTATATGAGATTCAAATCTAGCTAAACTCTTGATGGAAGAACTTCGATATCAATAACAACAATAGAACTTCCAAGTCAGCCTCAAGGGCTAGCTCAATTGGTCAAGTCCCCATCGTTAAAGCACCTTTGCTGTTGATAGGTCACAAGTTCAATCTCTCGACACTCTCGGGTGTAGGCTCTGTGGTTGAGCGGAGATGACGTGATCCCTTTGGGTAAATTTGTCTGGTACAAATATTGTGGATGTAACGGTCACTGATCTTCGGGGTCCTTGAACCACATAGAAAAAAAAATAGAAATTCCAAGTCAAGATACTACATGATATGAAAACATTACATTACTCATTTCGGTTGTTTGCTCAATAGAGACAAACTAGGCTCATGGATCAAGATTTTCATGGCATATTTTAAAATCTAGTAGAGCCTTTGCCATCTCCCAAAGATCATGATATTTGAAGTCCATGTGAATGATCTAGTTCTCACCTGATAACGGTTGCATGATTAGTTATCTGTAATTTGGTAGTGAAAAATCATCCATCGATTCAATAATTGAATGAATTGAATTCAACTAACTATCTATCAAATTAGATGTACAACATCTTGTGGAGACTCTTCACATTAAATTTGTTTTTGGTCTATCCCCACATTTAAGAAAGGAATAGGAGCTTCTCAACATTTCTTTTCATGATAAAGCTTCTAATTTACTTTGGAAGTCGAAGTTAGTTCACCTAGAGGACCTTCCAAATGTGCTCTATAGTCCCAACAATCATAGCTAAATAAAGTATGCATACCTTTTCCCTCCTCTTCACCTTGTTTACTAAAACTGGACACAACAATAATGCCCACAATAAAGGTTCCGCCATTTCCTTTTCAGCTAACAGCAAATTATGTTTCAACTAGCACAAGAAGCTCAACCATTTCACAAATAAATGTTGCATGTTGCAAGCATAGAAAGTAAAGAAATCTCCTTGGGCAACTACAACAAGAGATTGAAGAAATTGGAATAAACATCACATTGTGAGCATAGATCCTTTTGTTACTTTTGTCATAGATTGTTTAAATGTTACTACTGATTGTAGTGTTATAATGCTAGATTTTTGTAATCTTCTTCTAAGCACTACCTACTAATGTGATTGCAAGAGGTGTTCGATGGGAATCATAATAACTATTGATTACACAAGGAGGGTAATGTTTATAGGTCTACCTCTTCTTGCCTCAATTACTTTCTTTCTTGGGGGACAACATTTAAACAAATCAATTTACATATATCATGGCCCTTTGAGTATTTTGTAAATAAAAGATCAAAATTTAGATAGGTCGCCTATTGCCTAAATGAAGTCGCTTTTGGATGCATATGTTGACATGTTTATGAATTGAAAGGTCTCTCTACCCCATAGGTTATACAACATTCATTTGACCTTGAATCAACCTCCCCATCAAACCATAATCGTGAGTCAATAAATTGATTGTCATATTAATCAATTACATGAAGAAGGTGAAATCATGCCCAATGCTTCTCCTTTTAGCTTGCTAGCTCTTGTTGTGCCTAAGAAGTAGCTTTCTAGCTTTCATTGTGCGTAAGGAGGAGTAGAATGAAAGGGGGCTCTGCATAGATTACATGACACCCAAGAAAATAATGGTGGAAAACAATTATTCTTTGCCTAGGGTCAATGACCTTATAGACTAGTTGAAAGATGCCAGATATTTCACTGAGGTAAACTCGGCTAGATTTCACTCAAGTAACTTGGGTTCCTTGTTGATCAACATGATACATGGAAGATCTCAATAAAGCAAAGCTTCTAAAATAATGGTGCATTCCGACCTCCATTTTAGACTTGTAGAGTTTTTTATGTGGCATGAACTTATACAAAAAGTTCCTTTACCACTATGCTCATGTCACTTCTCGTTTGAATTAAATCACTAATAAGAAAACTCTTACAGATGGGAGTTTGATGGAACAAAGTTTCTTATGCCATTGAGATCATGTGAATCCATTTCCATGGATTTTATTTTGATTTACACACAACTTAGAGACAACATGACAATAGTTTTATCACTATTTTGACAATTCTTTGAAGTAGATATCTTTATATCTTGTAGCAAGTTAGTCTAGATAGATTATGGGCCATTGCTCACTCTTATATCCAATTAGTATTTTGTCTCACATTTGGTAATCATTATGGAAAATGCTTAGTCATCATTTGCAACTCTCCATTGCATTTCATCCTAAAACTAATGGCCTAATTGAAATCATCAACAAACTTGAGTCTATCCATTTTACATTTTCCATCAACACAATAGGAAATTGGACAAGTACCTTTACTATCATATTATTTAACACAACTACAACAGACTCTAAAGCTTCACATGTACCTACAAGACATTCTCCTAGGGTATGCTATAAGCACCAACCATTGGCTCCTTATGAGATACTAGTTACTCTTCTGCACCACCCATATCATATGCCCATACGAAGCAAATAAAATTGCCTCTTTCCTCTTTATGTTGGGCAACATTTGTGTGGGTGTGTGACATCTTGATTCAAACATATGCCAACTACAAAATATTTCATGATTGACATTAGCTATTGTTACCCACCAATAGTGGGTGACCCCTAGGAGAAACTTTTCTCCTATTCATCTCTTCAAGCCAACAACCAATAGCCCTTGACCATTGTTGAAATTGTAATGTTCTATGTTGTTACAATCACTTAAATCCATAACTCAGTTATGTTGCAATATAATTTAAGTAATTGTAGATAGAACATAGACCATGTAAACAATATGCACAATGGACGACAACCAAGAACACAATGAGACACAGAGAAGTTAGGTCAATGACCAGGAAAAAGCCACAAGGGGAAACCCAACCAAATTCTTCTTCTATTAGAAATCAATTGTTCAACAAAGATACAAAGTACAATGAGAGAATGAAGAAGTTCATCCAAATCTAAAGAAGAGCTCTGATAGCAATAGTTGATGCAAACATTGAATCACTTTGGCTCTCCAAGATCTGCTCTTGCTCTTCAAGACTCTCTCTCTCACAATCTTCCTCTAGACTCTCCAACTCTCTCTTTTTCAAGTTCGAATTCTCCTTTAAGAAGCACAAGTAAGTATGTCAAGTGAGGATGAGAGGCACACATATATAGGAAGAGCAAGGAGGTCGAATTCATGAGGGAGTAACTCCTATGCCTTGAGGAGGAGTTACATATGCCAAAATAGGAGTGTAACTTATGCCATAAAGGAGAGGAGTGTAACTTATGCATTAAAGAGGTGTAAGAGGAATCTTTTATGACGAGTCATTAAAGTGTGTAAGAGAGTGTAAGAGGTGTGTAAGAGCATTAAAGAGAGAGAGGAATGAATCCATTAAGAGAGAGAGAGAGAGATTAACATATGCATTAATTGAGGGGAGTTACATATGAAATGATTGAGTCTCGTAATTGATAGACTTGAATTTCTTTTTAATAATAATATAATAATATCATAAAGAGGATAATAGTAATAATAATAATAATATTGATGATTAAGTTAAAAATTAAACAATTGAGATTGATTAAGGACAAGTTAAGTGATTTTCCATCATGTATATATGATTATGAATTGATGGAAGGTGATTTACTATTTTTGAAAAGTCATGGTTGCAAAGATAGACATGACTTTCTATTTTTAAAAAGTCACTTTAGAAAGGTGAAAAATTAAATTTTATCAAGGAAATGCATCCCATAGCTGCCAATTTTCAACACTCCCTCTCAACTAGGGAGGAATTTCTTTCTTATACAAGGATCGTTGTTATCTATGCTTTGAAACAATGATGTTACAATCTAATGAAGAAGAATCATCATAGGGGAGATACATCCATCACCCTATAGACACTTAGGGGGGATCCACTTGTCAACACATGACAAGGATCTCGCACATCTAAGGCTCATCACTGCTTGGTGGGATCCACTTGTCAACACATGAGCAGGATCTCACTCATCCAAGGTTCATCACTGCTTGGGGGGATCCAGTTGTCAACACGTGACAAGGATCTCGCTAATCCAAGGCCCATCACAACTTGGCGAGATCCACTTGTCAACACATGACAAGGATCTCGCACATCCAATGCTCTTCACTGCTTGGGGGATCAACTTGTCAACACATGACAAGGATCTTGCTCATCCAAAGCTCATCACTGCTTGGGGGAATCCACTTGTCAACACATAACAAGGATCTCACACATCCAAGGCTTATCATCCATGACCACCGTCTCTAGGAAGGTTCACATCTGTTAGCCCAAGTTGCTCTCTAAAAACTAAGAACTTTCCTTTCGGCAAAGGCTTGGTAAGGATGTCGGCGATTTGGTCATCCGTCACTATATGATGAAGTCTTACTGCTCCTCTTTGCACCATATCCTGGATATAGTGATATTTGATCTCAATGTGTTTGGACTTGTCATGGAACACGAGATTTTCAACAAGTCGAATCCCAATCTTATTGTCACAGTAAATCACTGTAGTATCCAATACTTGATCAAACATCTCTCCAAAGAGCTTCCTTGGCCATACTGCCTCATAGCTAGCCATGCTAGCAACAATGTATTCTGCCTAAGCTGTGCTAAGGGAAACAAACTTTTGTTTTCTACTCATCCAAGATATCATAGTAGATCCTAAGCTGAAGCAACACCCTGATGTGCTCTTTTGTCACTAAAGTTACCAATACAATCAACATCAGAGTATCCATGTAGCTTTACATCTTTAGCAGTATATCTCAATCCAAAATTGATGGTCCCATGCAGGGACCTCAACACATGCTTTGCAGAAACCTAGTGTGCATGAGCAAGTTTAATCATGTATTGACTCCAATGTTACTTGGGAGCGGGAGCGGGAGCGACCATTTTCAGAAGCTCCCGGTTTGGGAGCGAATCCGGGAGCGATTTTTTAAAAATATATATATTTTTTATATTTTTTAATTTTTGATACATATATGTCAACAAAAACATGTAGAATGATGAAATAGACATAAAAAACATAAAAAAACATAAATTGATCATTGAACCATATCACATCAATCATCTAGAAATTATAATCGTCATCAACCATGTCCACAAGTTAGTAAAATACATATTACAACTGCAACATATTGAGTCTTATAAATCATGATTCATCAAATTCAATATTAAAGTTTCAACTTCAAGCTTTCAGAATTGAAAATTCAATAACATTTATCATCATTGATCACCAAAGTTGTACTTGTAAGCCAAGTTTAACCATTACAAGAAGTAATATCGAAGATATTTCTAAGTCCTAACTTCTAACTGTTAACATGATATGAAATGTTAAAAATTTATAAAATGAAACATGAATAATGAGATGAAATGAAACAACTTTAGTCTTTCACAAAGCATCATATTCATAATTCACAATCATTACCAATGATTTATAATTGCCAAGGCCCAACTTCAAACTTCAAATTTTCATTGTCACAGTGATATAATGTTTACAAAAAATATCATAATGATATGAAAGAGTCAAGAGTCAAGAGTCAAGGACTCAAAACTCAACAGTTATGAAAACTAAAGTCTAATAGAAACTAAAAAAGACAAGTAAACTGTAAATCTACAAGTGGCCCTTGCCACGAGAGTCTCCAGGAGTATAAGCAGGTCGTGGTGGTCTTCTAGGAGTCTCCCGCACAGACCGACGACCAGAATTAGAACCTCCACGCGAGGGTGTCGATGGAGGTGGCGACAACAATGGAACAAGACTCGGGCCTCGAGCACTGCTACTGGATGGTGGAGGTGGAGGTGGCATGGCTGCGGCAGTTGCTTCATTTTCATCCCTTACAAGCTCCTCTTCTAGTTCTTCAATATGTACAATGCCATCCTCCAAATTGTCGTCCTCAGGTTGATTGTCCCAAATTTTATATGTGGGATCTTCATTAGCCCGATCACAGTAATGGCTCAACAACCTCAAGTTGTAGTGCACATAAACCAAGCTTTCTGCTCGGTTTTCGTTGAGTCTGTTTCTTTTCACATTATGTATATAACTGTAGGTGCTCCAACACCTCTCTGCAGAAGAAGAATTTACAACCTGTGAAAGAACTTTTTTTGCCAATTTTGGCAAAAGTCCGTGGCCGCCATATGTTTCCCACCATGTGAGAGAATCAAATTTATCTTTGTCGTCCATTGCATGGAAGTTACCATACAAACCAGTGCCACTGAAGTATCTGCCTATTTCAAGGCGCACAACTACACATTCCTCCTTGTCAGGCACCAACTTTTCTAATGCTTCCAGATATCCTTTAGTTACCTCTTGATCTAAATGGGGTTTGGTCCTAACCCCACCCCCTGCTGCAGGTTGGCCCAACCAAGATGTAGAGTAGTATTTTGGCGTAAGGATATACGCCAAGCAATGTAGTGGAAGGTTAAGCCTATTCCACCGTTCACACACACAATCATGAATCAGTTTGTACAAGTTGGGATCTCTATTATGAACAATGTCTTTTATTTCCCCCAACATGGTATCCATTTGCTCATACACCTCGCCAATCACTGGTTTGTCTGTATCTGCAAACCGAATCATGTGATAAATTGGCTTGGTGAAATCCAATACCTGCTTCACAGTTGTCCAAAACTGCCCATCAAGAGCGGCCTCCTCCACCGTTTCAAAACCTGCCATGTCAGCTACATTTGTAGCCCTTTCCTTTAACACCTGCCAATGTGGACTTGATACCATGCTAGCTAATGCCTCTCTTACCTTCAAAAGGCGCCTGAAGGTGAGGTAATAGCTACCAAATCTAGTCCTCGCAATCTTCAGCAACTCCAATCTCGAGTGATTGCGGAAAAGGCCATGGGTATTGCTATCATTTGTAATAAATTTTATCATTTGTTTTCCTTTCTTGTACAAATCACCAATCCATTGGTATTGTTCATTTTTGTTTTTGACAATATCATGCAACAGAAGGTTCAATGTGTGAACCAAACATCCAGACCAAAATATGTTCGGGTATTTATCCTCAATAATTGCTCCCGCTGCCTTACAATTAGGAGCATTATCAGTGATGACTTGGATGACATTGTATGGGCCAATACGCTCAATTGTTTCAAGTAATGCTTCTGCAATGTTGATAGTGGTCTTGAACTTGTCTGAGTAATCATGTGCAGCTAGAAAGATGGGACCACTAACAGACACAGCAAGAACACTTATCAATGGCTTGCCTTTTACATTTGTCCATCCATCAGATACAATGGACACCCCATTGTCAGTCCAAGAACTTGTCATTTTATTAAAAGAATGTGATATTTTTGCTTTTTCATGATCAAGGCCAACAGTTCTTGCCTTGTCATACCCAGGGCTCTTGTATCCTTTAGGGGCATCATTTATGGCAGAAACCATTTCGTGCCAATAAGGTGAGCGTAGAACATTGAATGGTATCCCACATGCATAGAGGTACTTGTAAACTTTTGAATCCACATCATTCCTACACCCCTCATCAAGGAAATCTGATATGGTTCTACGCCTTAAAGATGATGACCCTGTGCCTCCATGTCCATATCCACTGCCTTGGGAGGATGCTGAAGGAGTTCTTTGTGATTGTGAGCTTGGTTCAAAGAAACCCCTTGATCTTTTTGTTCTGTATTGGGCGTCCTCCTCTTCCTTTATGTATTTGGCTCTATCTGCTGTTGACACCGCTGCACAAGTTTTGATTCCTATTTGTTTCTCTCCATCCCATGGCCTTTTCCCGCAGAGGTGTCTTCTAGCACGGGTGTATGAACCTGTGTAATCAGTGTTGCAATGTGGGCAATGAAATTTATTGGTTCCACCCCCTCCCTGTTTCAGCCTTGTGAACATATTTCCACAATGGAGTTTGGTCTTGTTTAGTTTTTTGAGGGTCATGTTCACCCTCCTCCACCTCCTCCTCACTGGGGTTTTCACCCATTTGACTTCCTCCGGCTTCTTCATCCACCTCTTCAGTTTGAGGCCCCCTCCGTTTCCTACTCTCCACCACCATAATAACCATAAAAGGGACCAGGAAGAGGAAAATGCCAATAAATATCCCCAGGTCCATGGTGTTTGATGTTTGTAGGGTTTTGAGTCTTGAATCTGCAAATTAATTTAATTTATTGGGATTAATTAATTTAATTTAAATACATGATTTTTAAACAGTTAAACTCAAACAACTAAATTAACTACCTAACCAGCTAAACTAACTAGATTACTAAGTTACTTACCTCTGCAGGCTTGCTCCTCGCTCCTTGGCAGTTGCTCCTCGCTCCTCAGCACTTGCTCTTCGCTCCAATGCTCTTGCTCCACCTCCAAACTTGCTCAATGAAGTGATAATGAATGTTTTTTTGGCCCATTGGCCTTATAAAACAAATTTTTTGTCTAAAATTTTTAATTTTTTCGGGTCCGGCGGATTTTTTTTCCGCCGAACCGCTCCAAGCCCGGCCCGATTCGCTCCTGGAGCGTTTTTTAATGCCCGGGAGCGATCAGGGAGCGATCGCTCCCGGGCATTAAAAATCGCTCCGGGAGCGATCGCTCCCTAACAGACCAGGGAGCGTAAATTTTTTTAGGGAGCGCGCTCCCGAAAATCGCTTCCGTCCGGGAGCGATTTTGGGAGCGCGCTCCCGAGCCGCTCCCGCCCGGAGCGCGCTTCGGGAGCGGGTTCGAAAGGGGGGGGGGGGGCGCTCCCCCGCAACACTGATTGACTCAGAGTATTGACTACAAAGCATATATCTGGTCTAGTGTTCACTAAGAACGTCAATGCCCAAATCAATTCACAATATTCAGAAGGATTAACCAAATCAGGTCCTGCAGCTTTACCATAAAGCTTCTTGAAATTCATTTCCATTGGAGTATTCATGGACTTACACTCAATCATGTCAAATCTTTCTAGAATTTTGACAAGATATTTTCCTTGAGAAAGGAAAATCTCACCTGATTTTTTCCCATACCTCCACGCCCAGAATGTAGTGCATCAAACCAAGATCTTTTATTTCAAATTCAGAAGCTAACTTTCTCCTACACTGGAGAATAAGAGGTTTACTACCAGTCAGAAATAAATTATCAACATACAATACCAAAATCAAAGGCATACCTTGAACTGTCTTAAAGTAAAGATTTGGATTTGCATTGCTTCTGGTAAAACCAAACTTCATCAAGAAGTTATCTGTGCGAGCATACCAAGCCCTTGGAGCTTGCTTCAAACCCTAGAGGGTTTTCTTCAGCCCACACATGAGTTTTTGGATCATGTACTTCAAAGCCTTGTGGTTGCTCCACAAATACTTCTTCTTTAAGGAAACGATGTAGAAAAGCAATCTTCACATCTATTTGGTGAAGAGACCATCCTTGGCAAGCAACTAGAGCTACAATAGATCAAATGGTGGTGTAACAGGCAACAGGTGCAAAAAGTTCATCATAGTCTATTCCCTCTTTTTGAGAGAAACCTCTAGACACAAATCTAGCTTTATATTTTTCAATACTGCCATCAACACCATGTTTAATTTTATTCAACCATTTAGAAGATACAACAGATTTACCTTGGGGTCTTGGAATCATTTCCCATACATCATATGAATGATGGATTCATATTCTTTAGCCATTGCATCTTTCCACACTTGGGCCTTTACAACTACTTCAAAAGTGCATGGTTCAACGTGAATAATGTTGATCATGGCTACAACATATCCTTGGAACCGACAAGATTTCTTGCTTTCTTTCTCTGAAAATTCCTCTGGGGGCAGCATGTTTATCAGCGTATTGAAGAGTGTCACGAAGCCATAAAGGTCTCCTTTTAAAAGGAGGATCACATAGAGGAGGATCCAGAGGATCCATGGTCTCCATGGGTTCATCAACAATATCAATTTTTTCTTCAGGATCTTCTTGTATTTCAAATACATTATCTTCACTATCAACATTAGTAGGAGGAAGAGGAGTGTCTCTTGCTTTTCCAAGAGCTGCATCTTCATCAAATGTTACATCCCTGCTAAATTCTATATTTCTTTGACCATGTACGTATATTTTGTAAGCTTTAGAATTCTCACAATAACCAACGAACGTAACTTTCTCACTTGAAGCTTCCAACTTGTTCCTTTTCTCTTTTGGGACATGGAAATAGATAGGACAACCGAAGATCCTTAGGTGCCCAACTTCGGGCTTCCGCCAGTGAAGACTTCTTCAGGAGACTTGTTGTTTAGGGCATGGTGAGGAGATATATTTTGAACATAGACATGCATTCATGGCTTCTCCCCATAGAAACTTTGGCAATTTTTGATCGTGCAACATAGCTTTGACCACTTCTATGATGGTTCTATTCTTTTTCTCGGCCACACCATTTTGTTCTGGATTATATGGTACAATGGTCTCTTTTCTGATTCTAGCTTCTTTGCAGAAGTCAATGAAATCACTAGAAGTGAACTCTCCTCCATTGTCAGATCTGAAAATTTTAATCTTCTTTCCAATTTGTTTTTTAGTCAATGAAATCACTAGAAGTGAACTCTCCTCCATTGTCAGATCTGAAAATTTTAATCTTCTTTCCAATTTGTTTTTCTACTAGAGCTTTGTAATCTTTGAACATGTTAAAAGCTTGACTTTTATTTTTCAGAAAATAAATCCATGTTTGCCAGAAAAATCATCCACAAAAATGATATAATACAAGTAACCACCAAGAGAAGTTATAGGCATTGGTCCACATAAATCAGAATGTACAAGATGCAAGACCTGACTGGTTCTACTTTTGGTTGAAGGAATGATCCATTCACTTGCTTTCCCCGTGCGCATCCTTGGCAAATGCCATCATGATTAGATTTGATTTCCGACATTTTGGAAACCATCTTTCTCACACGAGGTAATGCTTTGTAGTGCAAGTGAGCGAACCTTCGGTGCCAAAGTTCGATTTGATGATTGATGTCATGGATTAGTGCATGAATAGGTCTTCTGTTGATTTTGTATAGACCTTCACATCTACATCCCATAGTGAGGGCATCTCTCATGTTGCATCTTGATGGCCAAGTGAGAAATTTACCATTTATGAAAGCAACTTTCACTCCTTTATCTTCTAAAGCCGATATGGACACATGATTCTTCTTTAAACCAAGTACATATAAAACTTGTTAAAGAGTCAAAGTTTTACCTTGATCTAGATGGAAAGAAACGAAACCAGTCCCATTTATGGGATATGTAGAGTTATCTCCAAGAATGATCTTCGAATTTGTCTCCCTCTCAACCAGATTAGAGAGTACTTCTTTGTAACTATTAAAGTGCTTTGAAGCACCACTATCAAGCAACCAACCATCACAAGAATTTGCAGGAGATGAACTAGAAAGAGCAAAAGCAAGAAAGTACTCTCATTGAGTCTTAGTTGCATTATTATCACACCTTTGGTTCCTTGAGGAACGATAGTTTCCTCTACGAGCAGAAAGAGCTTCTCTTCTTCTGTAATTAGATTTGTTTGAACAATTGTTGAAGTTGTATTTTGATGCCCTTTCATTTTTTGAACAGTCACGAGCATAGTGGCCATGCTTGTGACAATTGTAGCAATTGGAATTTTGATAAGTCTTTGGTCCATTGGGAGGAGCTGCTGGCAGCAGAGTTTCTCGAATAGTGCATTCCTCTTCTTCCTTTCTTCTTTTTTCCTTGTACAACAAAGACAGTTGGTTCTCCCTCCTCATGCTTGCGAATTCTCCCTTTGGAAATCATTTTGGCTTCTTCTTGATTTCACTTTCCCAGGAGCTCATCAAATGTAGGAAAGTTGTCATTATTATTGATGGTAGTAATAAAAGTTTCCCAAGAAGAAGGAAGACCTCTAAGCATAATCAATACAAGTTCTTTATCAAAAACAACTTCACCACAAGTTGACAGTTGATCTTTGATTTTTGATATCCTCATGAAGTATGCTTGAATGGTTTCTTCTTTGTTCATCTTAACATCCTTGAGTTGACTCTTCAGAGAAAAAATTTGACTCAAGTTGTTCACTTGATATATTCCAATCAATTTGTCATACATTTCTTTGGCTTTCTTCAAATTGGAGACATAAGTGATGAGGTGGTCTCCAAGAGAGTCAAGGATAACCTTTTTATCCTTGACTTCTTTGTTCTTTTATCTGGCCTTGATAGTGGCATTGGAGTTTTTAGCTGGTTCTGCTACTTCTCCTTCAACATACACTAGAACATCATGTTCCTCAAGAGCAATATCCAATCTGGTCTTCCAAGGGAATTTTGAAGCATCAACCAACTTCTCTTCATCCTTAAAGTAGGAGGAAGACATCTTGATCTACTCAAAATTTCAGCAGCAAATAGAAAGAGACAACAAGAGATATTTCAAAAAGAAAATAAAAGAAAATTTTCATCAGAAAAAGAGCAGCAAGTAGAAAGAACAACATGAGATATTTCAACAAAAAGAGAGCTGCAAATGGAGTGGACAACAAACTATATTTCAGCAGAAAGAGCGCTGCAAATGGAGCACACAACAAACTATATTTTAGCAGAAAGAGAGCTGCAAATGGAGCATACAACAAGAGATATTCTAGTAGAAAGAGAGTTGGAAATGGAGTAGACAAGTTATATTTCAACAGAAAGAGAGTTGCAAATGGAGCCAACAACAAGAGATATTTCAGCATAAAGAGAGTTAGAAATGAAACTTGTATTCTTGAGCTTGTCTTCACCAAAGCTTTAATACCATGTTGAAATTCTGATGTTCTATGTTGTTACAATCACTTAAATCCAAAACTTTTTTATGCTGCAAAATAAGTTAAGTAATTGTAAATAGAACATAAACAATATAAACCATATGCACAATAGAAGACAACCAAGAACTCAGTGAGACACAGAGAAGTTAGGTCAATGACTAGGGAAAAACCCACAAGGGGGAAACCCAACCAAATTCTTCTTCTATTAGAAATCAACTGTTCAACAAAGATACAAAGTACAATGAGAGAATGAAGAAGTTCACCCAAATCTGAAGAAGATATCTGATAGCAGTAGTTGATGTAAACACTAAATCACTTTGGCTCTCCAAAATCTGCTCTTGCTCTTCAAGACTCTCTCTCTCTCTCAATCTGCCTCTAGACTCTCCAATTCCCTCTTTTCCAAATTCAAATTCCCCTTTCACAAGCATAGGTAAGTGTGTCAAGTGGGGAAGAGAGGTACAAATATATAGGAAGAGCAAGGAGGTCGAATTCATGAGGGAGTAACTCCTATGCCTTGAGGAGTTACATATGCCAAAATAGGAGTGTAACTTATTCCATAAAGGAGAGGAGTGTAACTTATGCATTTAGGTGAGAAGTGTAACTTATGCATTAAAGAGGTGTAAGAGGAATCTTTTTATGACGAGTCTTTAAAGTGTGTAAGAAAGTGTAAGAGGTGCATATGAGCATTAGCAAGAGAGAGGAATGAACCCGTTAAGAGAGAGAGAAAGTAACATATGCATTAATTGAGAGGAGTTACATATGCCATGATTGAGTCTCATAATTGAGAGACTTGGATTTCTTTTTAATAATAATATAATAACATCATAAAGAGGATAATAGTAATAATAATAGTAATATTGATGATTAGGTTAAAAATTAAACATTTGAGATTGATTAAGGAAAATTTAAGTGGTTTTTCATCATGTATATATGATTACGAATTGATGGAAGGTGATTTACTATTTTTGGAAAGTTATGGTTGCAAAGATAGACATGACTTTCTATTTTTAGAAAGTCACTTTAGAAAGGTCAAAAGTTAAATTTTATCAATGAAATTCATCCCATAGCTTCCAATTTTCAACATCAGCCACCTTGTAGCCAATGTGATGTGCCATTCATATCTCTGCCACTTGCATCAGTCATTTCTCCTTGCCAATTTGTCAAGAACACATGTTTGAATGTGGGCTTCTAATTAAAAGGTACTTTATTCATTTTGCAATCGAGTGCTTATGCTTGTTTCTATTTGGGCATTTTGACATGGATTATCTGTTAACTTGGAAGAAATAAGGGTCTTGGTTGTAGTATTGTTCCTTCACCTTAAATGGGGGGTTAATTTCCAATTCTAGTCTAGTGGGAGTTACCCTAATGGCCCATGACTTTAGGAATGGGCACTACTTGGGAAACCATGATTGAGATAGCGTAGCCCATCTATCCCTATTCCATACTTACCACTTTCCATGTTACATTATGAGCCCCTATTCCACCTCTCTCCCTTGGGTCAACTGACCATTGATTCTCTAGGATTTGGCTCCCACACATCCTTATAAACTGGTAGGGCTTGGAAATGCAACCTAGGAGGTTAATGTAGCTAAAAGAAACAGGAAAAACATATAATGGCCACAAGAAAAACAAAAGAAAAATCAAAATGCAAAAGATGGCTGGGACTTACAAATTAGCACATGGGCAAAAGCCAAGCATGAGCTCTACCTCTATCATATGGCCATCACCTGGTTCCTGGGCCAATGTTGCCTTATCTCATAGAAGACAAGGAACCCTTGCATGTCCCAACCCTTGATGGGCGATGAACTGCCCCATCCCAAAGGGGGTAATAATTGCTATACATCATACAAATCAAGCTCTCATTCCTCGAGCTACGAGCAGTAATACAAGGAAAAATCAAGAAAAAGTAAAAGGAAATATAGAAGGGTGGAAAAATAAAGGCTGAGGTATCTCATGCATCCACGATTATTCCCTTCTCACATCTATACATCCGGGATAAGGTACTCCATCATAGCCGACCCTTTTGACTTTGGCAATTGGCCATGAAGTATTTTCCCCTTCTTTCCATCATTATTCACATGGTGCGTATCGATTGAAGGGTGGACCAAGGACATGTCACTTCCCTTTGGGGGTTGGGAGCACCTAATACCGTTGTATATTAACCACTCCTACCTAGGATGTATGTAATACCATTACGTGACCAAGGCCCCGATTTTGGAAGAGAAGCCTCATTTGAAGTGTTATTTTGCCCATTTCTTTCAATCTTAATTTGCTTAAATGATATAATGATTAATGTACCTGATGGTGAAAGTTACAACACTAGATATTGTATGTAATTGGCAGGTGGTTCCATCTATAAGTATGGGCAACTTAACTAGGGTCTAGGTCCTCCAAAGGAACATATTGATATCCACAGGTGATGTGTTGAGAGCAATGGGACTTCGAATAGTTGTAGAGCATCATTCAGAGCCATGGGCACCTTCAACACCCACAATGTTCCTACATTTACTTTATTATACATGGGATGATGCATCTGGACCAACATGCCCCTAGTGGACTTAACAGTGCACAGTGTTTGGCAATTGATCCAAGGTGCAAATGAGGTTTGTTTCACACCTTGAGACATTGGAGGGCTAACACCATCTTCAGAGCCCAAAACATTTGTTGAGCTTGCATTTTGATGCCTGAAACCATCCAATTTTGCCTCCCTTACACCTATTTTTGCCTTGAAATCCACAAATATTCCTCTAAGTACACCTTGAGCTATGCGTTGTTGACCTTTTAGTGTACATGAGGTATAAAGAATTTTTAATGATAGTTTTATGATTTCTTAGTAGCTAGAATAATTTTTTTTTTGCTCGAAGTATCTAATTGGACTATGATGAATTTAATTAGACAAGGATCTTGGTGATGACTAGCCTCCATCAAATACTCCAGTTGGCAGCAGTCCTGTACCATGCAATCGCTGTTTGGTACTTACACCCATTCGCTGTCCGGTACCTGCACCACAGGTCGCTTCTGGTACCTGCACCGAAAATCGCTCGTTCAGTACCTATAACAGAGTATTGGAACATTTTGGTACCACGATTGTTGGAGATCCCGTACCTGCACTGATCAAATTAAGCATGCGGTTTTTGACTAAGACATCTTCTTATATATTTTAAGTGATATGTTAAGATTGTAATGATATGTTTTTATTTTTATGAAACCATGGATGTAAAGACCAAGAAAACCTTCTCGAAGATATGCATTCAATCTCTTTGCATCTCAATTTGTTTCTCTATTTAAAGAGGGCCTGAAGATGGTGAAGGGGATCATCTGAGGGTAGTTGATTGAGTAATAGAAACAGAGAGTTCATGCTGTGTATGTGTATGTAATATTTAGTTATGCTGTTAAATATTTTCAAGAACAATTTGTAATTTCAATTTTCGAAGACTAATGCAAATATAATTGTTATGATATTGTGTATTTTATCTCAGTAGTCTGTAAGTTCTTATAAGCTGCCGATTGGTCTTGGCAAGGGCCCACCAACATCATCTTGGTGAGCTTCTTCTTTTTTATTTTGTAGTTAGCATTTCATTCAGTAATCGTGTGCTCTAAGTTGTAGTTGTCTTTAATTTCTGTAGAAATTTAATCAATTATTTACTCTGTTTTGCAGAAAATTTCCTTACTCATTCTCGTAGAAAATTAATTGTTTCTCATAGGTCTAGCTATGTGTGGTTTGAGATCATAGGTTGAAGGATCGATCCAATGCTGCAAGAGTGATTAGATAGGCATAGAAGTGTGAGCTTTTAAGATTGTTAACATTTCAAGTTTTAGCTGTGTGTGTGGAATTCATATGTCTTAGATTTATTTTTCATAAGAAAGAGGTTGCTTAATTGATAAGATAGAGTTGTGAATGTTATTTTGCGAATTTGAATGTTGTGTAGATTAAACAGTAGTAGTAGAGAGCATACCCTTATTCAGATTTCATTGGACTGTTTCATTTCAGATAGCAAATAGAATTCCTGAACTAGTATTATAGTACACAGTTTCTTGTACCTGTACTAAATAGTTTCTGTACCTGTACTGAATGATTTCCTGTACCTGTACTAAATGATTTCCGGTACTAGTAGAAATTACAATAGTTAATGCGTGAAAGTGTGTGCATTATTAGTAATGATTGGATTTCTTTTAAATTTTGAAAATTAAGATTGGTATGAGTTAAGTTACTATCTTTTCCACTATACTTGACACTTAGATAGATTACATGTTGCTGGCACATATAGTGTATCAACTCTACTGATTACGATTCCCTGGTTGATAATTTAATTTGTGGCAATATATCATTCATATAATTGCTCCAACAACATTGGAGCAGAATTAGGCTTATTCACCACTTGGAGACCCATGAGACCTAGTTTTGTGTTAGCTTTTGGTAACAAATAATAGGTGTTCTAGTCTCTATGATGTCTAAGAGGCTAAGGAACACGAAATCTCCAAAGGCCAGAAAAGGTTTCACGAGAAAAGATTTGGAGACACCTCAATTAAATTAATTAGCCAATAATTAAATATTTCTCGAGTCTAACTTAGGAAAATTGGTTAATTAAAGTGAATTAATTAAGGGAGTTTGATTTTGCTCTAGAGACTTCCAAAAAAGTTAATTTGCAGAGTCAAGATGATCTTAGCCATCGGTTGAGATGTGATCGTGGCCATTGAGACTCCAACGAGAGATTATAAGAGCAGGTTGAAGGGTTTGGAGAAGACATAGAGTATTTTGTGAGCATTTTGACTACCCAATTGCAAGCATTCAGCAAGGGTGCAGTTGAAGCTAGGGAAGCATCAGTAGGCAGGGTTCAACAGAGATTTGGGAGCAGGATTCCGGAGAAAATTTCCTTAGTATTTTCTTGTGTCCGGGAAATAGGAAGAGGAAGACAAATTATTTGCAGAGGAGGCCATATCCAGCGAGTGTGAGTAGCTAGTTGATAGTGCGAGTGGCAGAGGAGCTCATTCAGTGAGGCAAAAGTTGGATCTGTCATCTGAAGGTAGAGTGAGTGGGCCTAGAGTAGTCTAGGAGGCAGAACAACTTGCAGGAGGGAGATTTTGGGGATGAACGAATTTTCTGTGAGTAGCAGTGTGCATTTCCCAGAGGTAGTGTGAATAGCCTGGGAGAGTGCGAGTTGTTGTGAGAGGGCCAGATCGAGTTGCAGAGGGAGAGAATTATTCCCCAGATTTTTTTGCCAATAGACATTGTCAGGGCTTTGCAAGAAAGGCAAGTAGATCATTGTACTCCTAAATTGCTGAATAATAATAAAAACCTCATTTGTTGCATTGGTTTTCCCTTTGAGGTTTTCTAGGGACAATTATCCAAAAATAACAGTGCCATATTTCTATGTGTGTGTGCATATTTTCTTAGTTCTGTATTTTGTTTCCGCAACATATTTTTATTTATGAAGATTGCAGTTGTGAATTTATCGCTATTTGTCGTTATTAATTTAACAAAAGACAAATAAACTGTAAAAGTTAGGAGATAAATATCTAGTAACTGCAATCATGGAAATTACACATGGTATCATAGCGAAAGTTTGGATCAGAGAGGCTCTAGAACAAGGGTTGTGTAGTTCAGAGGGAGATCTGAAGCACAGTAAACTAGATTTGTCTAGGCTAGCCAGGCCGTGCGAATTGCAGAGGTAGGAGTTTGATTTCTAGTCCAGGGAGGTGATCCAGAGGAAAAATCGTTTGTCTCAGAGCAAATCTTGTGCAGAAGATTTGCAACATAAGGGTTTTGCAGTAGTAGGTCAATGTAGGGCAAGGAAGAGAAAGCACACAAAGGCTTATACCCAGTTTATTTATGGGGATGAACGAATTTTTTGTGAGTAGCAGTGTGCATTTCCTAGAGGTAGTGTGAATAGCCTGGGAGAGTGCGAGTTGCTATGAGAGGGCCAGATCGAGTTGCAGAGGGAGAGAATTATTCCCCAGATTTTTTTGCCAATAGACATTGTCAGGGCTTTGCAAGAAAGGCAAGTAGATCATTGTACTCCTAAATTGCTGAATAATAATAAAAACCTCATTTGCTGCATTGGTTTTCCCTTTGAGGTTTTCTAGGGACAATTATCCAAAAATAACAGTGCCATATTTCTATGTGTGTGTGCATATTTTCTTAGTTCTGTATTTTGTTTCCGCAACATATTTTTATTTATGAAGATTGCAGTTGTGAATTTATCGCTATTTGTCGTTAATAATTTAACAAAAGACAAATAAACTGTAAAAGTTAGGAGATAAATATCTAGTAACTGCAATCATGGAAATTACACATGGTATCATAGCGAAAGATTGGATCAGGGAGGCTCTAGAACAAGGGTTGTGTAGTTCAGAGGGAGATTTGAAGCACAGTAAACTAGATTTGTGTAGGCTAGCCAGGCCATGCGAATTGCAGAGGTAGGAGTTTGATTTCCAGTCCAGGGAGGTGATCCAGAGGAAAAATCGTTTGTCTCAGAGCAAATCTTGTGCAGAAGATTTGCAACATAAGGGTTTTGCACTAGTAGGTCAATGTAGGGCAAGGAAGAGAAAGCACACAAAGGCTTATACCCAGTTTATTTCTCTAGTGTATTTGAGTTACATAGGTTTACTAGATATGGCCGTAGAAGATGAATTCACCTAGATAGCTTGCCTCTCTAGCTCAACTTCACAGGGTGTCTGGTATAAAGATAGTGGAGCGTCAACACACATGACATGGGTTAGAGACTACTTCTCTAGCTACAAGGAGGAGGATATGGACTTCCAGATTCAAATGGGAAGCAAAACCAAATGTACTCCAGTTGGAAGAGATTCCATTAATATTCAAAGGGAGTCAGGAGCACGCATTAGTGTTACAAATGTGTTTAATGTGCCAGGCTTGGGCATGAGATTGATTTTAGTTTCAGAACTACATGACAAGGGATATGGTGTCTACTATGTAGGGAAGGTGTTCATCAAACACTAGAACTGGAAGAAGGTGAAGCATATTCGAGTTCATAGCAACAGGTTGTATAAGTTGCCTTTTGCTTTAATGATTTATCATTCTTTGGTGCATAGCTTAGTAGGCCAAGCTTGCTTTGTACTTTTCCAATACCCCTTAAGGATGTAGTAGTTTCTTGGTCATTGACATTGAGACATTCAAGAGTTCATTTTAGATGAAGCATTAAATGCTTGAGGAATTGGGTGATGGCTAATGAGGGGGGTGGATCTCTTGCTAAGGTTTTTCCCATGTGCTAAATACGTACCAACTTTTATATGCTTCTATCATTCTTTCAACTATGTCAATCTTTGGGGCCAAGTTTGCATGCCTTGACTCATGGGTGTGGATATAGGGTGCCAATCTCAATGATCAATGACAATCAACCCAAATCATGGAGATGAATTACCGGGAAAGATGGAAATTGGTATGTATGGATTACCCTAGACACTTTGTCAACCAGCGCCTCTCTAGTATTACCCTTCCTAAACCATAAAGCCTTAGAGGAGGTTCCATTGTACTAGAGTCAAAGGCTAACCTCCCAAGTGAAATGTGGGAACAAGGTCACAATTCAGAGTAGTCAATAATCCAATTTGCTCCATGATTCATATTAATATGCCCATAACATTCAATGAAAGAACATGATTGCCAAAATGGTTAGAACATCTACTGATAGATAACTCACCTTCCCTAAAGAAGAATGCTAGATCTGAGAAAGAACTGACTGGAGCAATAGGTGGAGAACTATGGCATATTGCTGTCTGAAGACCATCATAGGGCTGCTGGTCCTACGGGTTACCCACTTTTGGTGGGTAACAGGTATCTGCCAATAAATCCTCTGGGAAACATTTCTGAGATGTTTCTTTTGAAGAATGTATGGGAAACATTCCTAGACAGTCCATGGAGTTTCCTCTGTTGGAGTGTTAAAACTCCATTTAGGAGTATTAAAAGTTTGCATAAGGATGACTTTATATTAGTAACATGTCCACACTGCAATGTAACATTTAAATGTTGTGGTTAGGAGGTTAAACCATATTGACTACTTAGGATGTCTGTAAATTGTACCAAGACATGATGTAAGTGTGTGTGAGGTGTATTGTTGCAATGTTAATAATAATATGGATTCTTTATTTCCTCTCTCCACCATGTCTCTATAAATTTATGCATCCTAAATTCTCAGTGTCCATTTATGTATTGGAAATGACTCATCTATGGAAATCGTTACGATTACCTAGACCTAGAGATGGTGCGTTGTAATGCTAGAAACATGAAAGAATAGAAGAAAGAAATGGGGAACATGATGTTAAGTCCTAACATTTTCCTAATATGAAGCAGCATGTTCTATTACTACATCGTCCTGCATTCTTGGAATCTATACTGTAACAGGTTGTTGATATATCAGAGTGTGAATCTGGTTGTCTATGTGTAATTGTGTTTGTTTATGTTGGTGCAGGCACTTGAAACCAGCAAAGGCAGACTCCACTAAGGATCCTACTGAAGTTGTTTCAGATTTTCTGAATTTGGTATTTAAGTGAATGTTTGTAATTTCTCAAGTTGACTTTATGCAAGAAATTAATATGAGAACAAGATTATGCTGATGCTTACTTTGTTTCCAGGTCTCATATGTTGCTGGAGCTTATGACAAGGAGGAGGGTTTTCTTAAACTGAATGAAGAAATTGTGAAATATGAAGAATCAAAGAATGGGGCAGAAGGGCCTTCTAGAAGGTTGTTTTATCTTGCATTGCCTCCATCAGTGTATCGCATTGTATGCAAAATGATCCGGCATCACTGCATGAATCAACGTATGTTAACTCTTCTTTTTTCTCTTACAGGAAATGTTTAGAATTCATCATTGATTTTCATTTTACAACATTGTTTTTGAAAGTTGGACAACAAGTACTTTGAATTATTTATAGTTCCGAAAGAGGGATTATTTTTCTCGATGGCCTCTAAAGTGAATGTAAGGGGGTTGAAACATGAAATATGAAAAAGCTATATCAGAATTCTCCTTTAACATAAAATCTGCATGTTTCTTCTGTGCAAAATCATCGGGACAATGGTGTATCCTTTGAGATTGCATTATTTATATAAAATGGAATTTATTAAGTGTGATCATGATTCTAGATAAGATAAGATAATTTTATTAATGTCCAATGAATGACCACAAAATTAGATCAATGGGACTAAAGGATACATGCAGTACGAGTACAGTGTGGTAGTGCAAATGCAACTCCTGGAAAATGCCAAAGCTAAATCTAGGATAAAATGAATTAAAGAAGGATACAAAAATAGGACAGCCTCATATTCATGTATATGGCCGGATCAAAGACCCCAGTGATGTAGAAGGCTAAGTGAATAAGCCTAGGGCTGGAGGTCGATGGTGTCAAGAATGCCTGAATCTGATAGCCGACAGCGAGGGGGGCAATAGTGGCACTGTCTCACTATCGGATGTCTGGATCCAGCGTGGTTTCTGGCTACATGATCCTCGGGCGGACGTAGGAGCAAGGGATATTCCTAGCATCTGAGGCCGAACGAAAGAAGCTCTGGATAAGTCTCTACAGCAACCTAAATATGTGATAACATTTACTTAAAACCTGCAAATTAAAGGGCATTCAAAGTACTAATACATTGTTTCAGTGTCTAAAGATCAGCCAAGAGCCTTTAGTCAATCTTTAATGCCTTTCACTGATTTATCCTGTTATACCATAATGACGAGATGATGCATAGATTATCTAAGTTTAAATGAGTAAGAATTTATTATAGAAAACATGGTTTACATTTAAAATTAAAACTTCCTTTGCAAGAATAGGGATCAAAATGATTCTAGCTTCAGTTTGGAATGCTATGCTTTCTTGGACTAGCAAAGCAGAACTAGCCACTGGAATCTTAAGATAAATTTGTTGTTTTCCATCCTACTTTAGCATATACAGGAAAGGAAATTCGGCCTTCGATTTTTTTATCTGGCTTTTCATCCTATATGTCATTTGCCTATAAGCTTTTGTAATACTGTATACATATGGATAGCTTTTAATGCTATACGTCTTTTGGGAAAGAGAATTGCAGCAGAGCCTGCAAATGTTGTTATTAGCTAATTCTCAGAAGCAAAGCTTGTAAATGTAGGTGAGCTTTCATGATCCAGTGTGGGTGATTCTTGTACATGTTGAGACCCGATCCAACCTCCTTTCTCGTTTTGGAATGGGTATGGTATGTAGTTTGGTTACAGCATTGCATCTTGTGGGACTTCCATGATGTGGAACATCTGCATTAATTCCATATGAAGTAGTTCCCCCTCATGTTATAGTAAACTATGCTGATGGAAGATTGTAGTAATGGTGAAATGCTTGAAATTGGAAAGGCTTTCCGGTGAGGTATCATTTGTATAGACTGGAGCAAAATTTGGTGACAATGCAATGGATAGCATCCACAATTCAGGAAACACTCAACTATATATTTCTTTTTTTCCCCTCATCTAGAGTCAACCTGTGATAAGGTCAAACCATCTTGATAGAAGATATGGGTCATTAAATTGGTGGGACAAGCTTTTTTTCTTTCCCCATTATTGCTGGTGTGATCAAAATAAACAAGCGTTATAGTGTGATTGTTCTAGATAGTAACTTTTATACAGATCTGTACTCTTGATATCAGGTTCATTTACTAAGAATGCTGGGTACTCGTGAACAAATATTTCTCTTATAACCTGTAACTGTCCTGATTTATACAGTATCTGCATGATAAGCAGCACCAACAATTTGTAGGATTTCATTCTCTATCAGACATTATATGATGTCTAGAACAGTGTGATATATTCATAGGAAATTGTGGTGTTGTCTGTTAAACTTATTTAGATAAAGTACAGTTGATGTGGTTCAAGAAAAACTAATTATGGATTAATATCCCGATCTACAATTTTCAACCAGAACTTTCAGTTTTTTCCACATGTTTTCCTTTACATAGAGAGATTGCCAACAAGACTGGTACAAATAATCAACGAAAAGGTTTTCATGCCATTGTTTTTGTGAGCATAGTTGCGGTGCTTGAAATGAATACCATTGAATTGACAATGACTCTTTACTCTCTTATTTTGAACTCGTGTTAAATCTCCCAATTTGGATTATTCATGCAAATGACAGGGTATACCAGTAGATATGGATGGAAATTTATGTTTAATATGGTTCTTTTAGTTAAGCAAATGCTAACTCATAACAGCAGCATTTCTCTCTGTCTTTCTTATCTAGTAATATTGATTGTTAAAAAAAACAACGGATCATGAGAATCGTGTAGTTCTTTAATAGACATATTGTAGATTGCATCAACTGAGGGTCTTATGCTTCATTTCTTTCCCAGGAGGAGGTTGGACGCGGGTTATAGTCGAGAAGCCCTTTGGGAAGGACTTAACATCAGCAGAGGATTTGAGTAACCAGCTAGGGGAGCTTTTCAGTGAAGAGCAGATTTATCGGATTGATCATTACCTTGGAAAGGAATTAGTGCAGAATCTGGTATGCAAAACCTTCCTGTTCATATGTACAGCTCATGCAACCAAGAGTATTTGCTGTACTTTAACACCCATCTCTTTATCTTTTCCTGATTTTTAAAACTGTCTTTCATTTAATTGGCAGTTAGTAGTTCGGTTCGCAAACCGACTCTTTTTGCCCCTTTGGAATCGAGATAACATTGATAACGTTCAGGTACAGGGGAAAATATATCTTCTTCTATGCTTTATACTTGAGTATTTACATTAGAAACGAAAGCAAGCCTTTTCTATCTAGCATTACACTTTAAAATTTATCTCTAAAAACAAATGTGAAAATTCATTGCTTGTGTTACAATTACTTTATTACTCTTCAACAAAAGAATTCATTATTTTCATGTAAAATATACTTCTTGTTGATTGTGCTGGTCAGCAGTCAGAGGATGACCTTCGTACTGGATTTGCTCTTGTCAATATTCCTTTTTTAGCACTGAGAAATGTTATGTCAAAAATTGAATTGGAAAATTACAATGTGTATCATATGGTCTCTTGCATTTTCTCCCATTGGCTTTCCCGTGAATTAATATGTTTGTATGATAGCTGTAAGCATTGAAATCAAGACTGAATGTTATATTAGTAAGCTCATTTCAAAGCTTTCTTTGATATGCTACTATAAGAATAATATTAGTAATATTTCTGTGCCAAGAGACTACCTGCTACTCCAATTCATCTAAATACTAATATGCTACTTGCTACAGATTGTCTTTAGGGAAGATTTTGGAACAGAAGGTCGAGGTGGATACTTTGATGAATACGGGTACCTTTTTCTCAATTGTTGTAGTTTATTGATAATAGGAAATAATTCGTTTTATGCATTACTTTTCTGACTCTGGTGCCAAAAATGATGTGTTTTCTATTTACTGTGAAAATCCTACTTATAGCTTGTATTATTGTCAGATATTTATTTTCTTTTTATTGAGCTTTTGCTTTTGGTAGGAAGAAACCTGATATTTCTTTTTCTGCAGGATTATTCGTGATATCATTCAAAATCATTTACTGCAGGTAATCATTTCTCATCCTCATGTTCTCTCTCCTCCTGGCAATTAATAATGTTATAATGTGTGTTATCCGGTATCCCCCAGAAATTCCTTCCTGCAAAGATAGACGAGTCTGGATAACTGATAGGTGCAAAGCCAATGCCACCTCACTTTGAACCTGTCTCACTTTGGGTTGGTGCTTTTTCAACTGCGGGGGGGCTTCCCTGATTTGTCTAAGTTATCCATTGATGAATAAAAGAGTACGAATGACCTCAAAACAATAAACAAAACTGCTGTTCAGAGATAATAAAATCTAAATCAGCAATCAAATAAGTGGACAGCAAACATGCAATTGAAGAAAATGAATGTATATGCTATTCACTAGGTGTATGCCTAAAATGGACGATAACTACCAACTGTTCTATGCTAAATGAGTAAGTGACAGCAAGCGCAAGTCACTCAAAAACTGTTTTAAACACACCAAAAATGATGTACTAAATACTAGCAATGAATGGCATGCAAGCTAATGCAAAAGGACGATTAAGACAAGGTATCACTGTGTAAAGACAGATGGATAGCAAGCTATTATTGCTGCTTTGGTGCATGAATTCGCTAATGAAATACACATTTAATGCCTAGATGATATTCTAATGCACACAAACTGAGGAAGTAGTATAGTTTCTCTCCTTTCCTGTGTGAAGTGTCAAAAACCAGCGAACTACACTAGCTGTTTTTAACAGGAAAAGCATAGTGCAAACATACCTAACCTGAGTGACCTAACTTCACAGAAAATGATGAAAAATTAATTGAGTTGTTTTTTGAGACGATTAAATAACTAAGTAATTTGATCAGTGTTTTAATATGCAGTTGATAATGAATGAAAGAAAGTAAGTAGGGGAAAGAAAACTATTTGAATCCTACCACTCAATTCCTATTAAGAGATAAGTATAGTAAGAGTCAATGAAAATGTAAAATTTCTTATACACTTGAACACAGAAATGGTAGCCAAAAGCCATTGATAGATATTTATCTATATTGCATTGGGTTTGGGGACGTCGGCAACGGGGGGGATGAGTTTTTGGGATGGCTAGAGCACACCCCCAAATTTTCAGGGGACGGTAGGTTGGGGATGGCAATTTTATATATTTAAAATTTTTAAAAATAATAAATATTTAAAAAAAAAAAACTGAAACATAATATGCATATGCCATAAACATGAATGGTAACATGATAAGTAGAACACATTGAAATATTTAATAAACACTAACTAGTTAAGAAATCTATTCATCTTAGTAATTATAAAATAAAAAATATAAATATAAAACCAAAAAGATAACACTTTAAGGGGTCCAAACAACAATGTATAAGATAGTTCCAGAATCCAAATTCAAAATAACATGTGAGTGCCAAATGGAAAATGCATCATAATAAGTTAAGTACACAAAATGCCAATGAAGTCCTTGACTCAATGGCCATACTATCATGAAGGCTAAAGCTACTCATAAATTTAGATCCTCTCTAAGTTGCACGAAACGGGGAAACGGGTACGAGTTTCCGAAACGGGAAGCGATACGAAACGCGACCTCCCCAAATTTTGGAAACGGGGAAACGCGAATATATATATATATATATATATATATATTGTGTGCAATCGTAAAGCATAAATGATACATTATAATTTATTACACTTAAACATTAAGATTTAATTTACATCACATTTACTCATGAATGATCACATAATGAAAATAAAAATATCGGAATATCCAAAAGCAACCTTTATTAGATATCCAAATCTCAAAATCAGCCTTTATTTATATTAATATATGAGGCTGCAAGTACAATAAAGACTATAACGCTGCAAGAGAGAGATCAAAATGAGGATTTTCTGCATCCACATCCCATTCTTTAGAAGGACCACTGTTGTATTGGGAGTCTCCTCCTACATAGTCGAACGACCTTAGTGCTCTTGATTAAATACACGTTTCATACCCTAGTACCCTACATGATCTTGATTATTGGGAGTTTCCCCTGCATAGAGGGCTTGGTTCTCTTGATTAAATACAAGTTCCATACCCTAGTACATGATAAAATCCAATGGAAACATTGCAATAATCCAATCCTGAAATCCTGAAAAACAAATAAGTCTGCTGGATTTTGAGTGAGATCTAAAATTCTACTTTCTCCATATGAAATCCAATGAGGGCGAAACCACTCTCAAACATCCTGAGTCATTTCATGGTAATGTTAAAAATTTAAGTAAAAGGATGAAAATGAAAAATAAAGGAGAACATCACTTTTCTTTAAGAATTTAACATTACCATGAACTGCATATCAACACTAGGGCAAAAATTCACTTTTATAACTTTAGACACACATCTAGAAAATTAAAAAACAAATTTGAAAAAAAAAAATTAAAAAAAAACACAATTCAATTGGGAAATGCGGGTTGTACGGCCGGGAAACGCGTTTCCGGCCGTACTGCCACATTTCTGTTTCGGGAAACGTGGCAGTACGGCCGGAAACGCGTTTCCTGGCCGTACCGAACGCGTTTCCGCGTTTCGTCCCAGTTTCCAGCCGGAAACGGCCCCCCCCACGTTTCCTGCAACATAGGATCCTCTGCAGTAATGCTGTCTGTTGTCGCACAGATTGTCACGACAACGCTCAGACCGGGGGCTGTCACCCTGATCCCCGATCTCTCCATTTAAGCCATCTCCCGTGGCTAAGGGGGGTAGACCCTATGGGACGAATGAAGACCAACTGTGGACCAGTTGGGTTGGGAGACACAACAAGGCAATTTTAGCACTTGATTGATTTAGAAATTAATGTACCAGTGCCTTATGGAGTTAATGATAATTATTTATTAAATGTTGCAGAAGTATAAACCATGTAAAACAATCATTTATCATCAAATAACCCAAATGATGTAAGATATTCAACCAATGCACAACGCCTTAACGATGATCCAACAATTAAACTTCAAGAAAAATTAAATGCTTTAAATGATCATAAAATTTAAACTCTTGACCAGTTACCACTTTCACATAGCTAACTTTAAAATAAACATGAAGTAAATTTTTTTTAATTTTTATATTTTTTAAATATTTTTATTTTTAATTTTTATTTTCTAGAAATAAAACAAAACTAGAATCTTAATAAAACTAAAATAAATGAAACTTAAAACTATTCTAAACTAAACTAAACTAAACTAAAGGAACCTTTTATAGATATTTGATATATTTTTTATTTTTATATTTTTTATATTTTTAAATGAAATAAAACTAATTCTAAACTAGATGAAAATTAAAATATAAAAAAAAATCTAATTAAAAACTAAGATCTAACTTAACAAAATCAAAGTCTAATCTATTTTAAATCTAAACAAAAATCAAACTTCTAGATTTTTTATATTTATATTTTTTGACAAAACCAAACCAAAGTAAATATTTCTCATTATTAAAACTAAAGCCTAAATAAATAAAATTTAAATCTAAATTAAAACAAAAATAAAAAGTCTGAGAATTACTTTTTTAATGATTTTTGGGAATTTTTTATTTTTATTTTTTTTATTTTAATGTTTTGGAGATTTTTATTTTTTATTTTTTATTATGATCTCTTGATTTATTTTGAAATCAAAAGAAATAGAACTAAACCTAACTATATGAAACAAAAAATATATGCTAACTTAATAAATCGAATGTAATCTAAGTTCAAACGTAAATGAAACTAATCTAAACCCTAAACTAACCCGCACACATAAAAAATGAAACGCAAAAGAAAATCAAACTATATATTTCGTATTGGTTTTGCACGTTTGTGATGGCGGGAGGAAGTTTTGTTTGCAGGACAGATATTGCTGCAAGTTTGCATGGAAGTTCGACGACAACATGGAGAGTAGACCACAGCGAGGGAGGCCGAGGGAGCTGGAGCGGATTTGAGTGCAGTTCTGGCAGCATTTTTTGCAGGTGCAGGAAATGGAGGAAGGACGTTTGAGCTGCGTTGGGTTATGTGCAGGTTAATTGTTTTGCAGGTGATCGATGGTAGAAGGAAGAGACAACGAATTTGAGGAATGCATATTGCATATTTGGACGTGAATGCTGCGGGAGAGGCATATAAGGAAATGCGATGGTGACTGTGAGAAGATGGCAGCATAAAGTGCTGAATATTGAGGGTTTATTGCAGGTGAAAAGGAACACAGAGCTAGAATGGAGGGTAATGGCCAGCATGAGGAGAGACTTTCGACGGCAAGCAGGGAAGAGCAGCTGTGTGGATGAGCAGTTGTCTGTGTGGTGGCTGAGGATGCATGGAAAGAGGGAAATGACGGAGGTATGGCAGCGACAAAAAACTATGATCCCTTAAAAAAAAATTTCAAAATTTTTCTGCAGCAATAAAACCCCAGGCAGCAGTGAAAAATGAAAACGCAGTTTGCAAACCCGCAGTCCAAAAACCTGATCAAAATTTTAAATCTTTCCTGCTCCAAATTGCCTGATGGAAACCCTGAAAAATTCTCAAAGCCTATACCTGCAACTGCAATGGCAAAAAACAGAACACCCAAAAATAATATGTGCAGGAAACAAAACTGAAAACCCTAAATCAGCGAAATAATTACAGTATTTACAGATTTTCGATTCTTAAGCAGCCAGATTTGTCAATAATCAAAATAATATTATCAGAATTTAATTTTAATGATACTTCATAAAAAATTTCAAATGATAAGCTCGGGATCAAAACTGGCTGGACTCTTTCAAAAAATGCAATCCGGGAGTTGGCTGGTTCAGCCGAGAACTTCCTCTAACGCCCGGTAAACTCAAAACTAAGATTTCCTGCACAGCTTAAAATCAACCATTAATCATAGAGGGAGAAAACAATAGTGAAATCTAGATCAAATGAAGCTACCTGCCATTATATTTCAGAATCTAAACTATCATTCAAACCCCAGAGATCAGACAAGATACCTATGCCTAGATCAATCTTCGTTAAGCTATCATTAATGGCTGAAAATAAAATTCTGCCGAAAAATAAAACAATCTTACAACATTTCCAGAAGAGTAATACCAACAAGATTTTCAACCCCAAAGTCTTTCTTTATTGCACAGAAAATGACTACAAGAGAGCTTTCTTTAGATCCAGACTCTCAGATCCAAACTTGATCTCAAATGACCCCTAGCACCCTATTTAAAGGAAAAATTCCCAACGGCTAGTTCGAGTGATCCATGTCAAAATGATCTCGACCGTCGATGAGGATCAAAATCCCTTTTAATCTCATCCGTCGAATTTTTAAATGCAGTTTAATCTAAAAAATTGAAATTTTGCATTTATTTACTCAAAACTTTGACTTATTATTATTTTATTTTATTTTTTAAATTTTTATTTATTTATTTTTAAATTTTATTTTATTTTATTTTTATTTTTAATTTATTTAATTTTATTATTATTTTTATCTATCTTTTAATTTTATTTTTGGATCCTCGAACTTAGCCTTTGGAAAAATCACCTAGGACCTAGGACTTGGGACTTATGAGGGGATTAAAACATTTTCTAACCCTTAAGAGATGACTTTTACAATTTTACATCTCAAGGGGGAAAACCCATTTGACATAGACCCTCATAGACCACCCAGTTTTGCGACCAGATATAATTTAGCAGATCAACACGCTAGGATTCCCCTAAGATTCTAGTGACAAAATTCATTCCGGCTTTGGGGTTAGGCTGAAGGAAAACTCTGCCGATCATGGATCGGTGAGACAAAAAACCTTTCGGAACGTAGATTATCACTAGAAAATTAGGTCAACCTAGGCAATTTACATACATGACTCAGATCTGCTAAGATTATTTACAATTTACACATGCAGACTGGGTTTACAAAATAGCACGATCAGGTTGATGACGACAGTTGAATGGCATGGACATATTGATCAAGCACTATCCCTTTTGCGAAAAAAGGGGGTGTACTGCTCTGAGTAGTTGACACGTAGTGGTCAACATCTGGCTCTACTTGGGGACACATTGCTGCACTGTAGGAATGTGAGAATCCAGAATCTGCATCCATGCAACACACAAAAAAACATAAGTAGCGTCCATCCAAAAATCATCATATAACATTAAGCACAGGAAAGATATAAGCTCTTCTTTTATTAACTATCTAGTAACATGAAAAGTAAATCTATTCCTAAAACAGAAATGAAAATGCTGAAAAAACAAGGAGTAGGGTTAGAAATACAGAGAATGCCCCATGGCATCAGATGTGTTCAATATAGTGAATACTGAGCATTTGTCTGCTTTTAGGCAAATCCGTCGGCTGCTTGTTGGATGTGCCATGTCCAATTCTGCATATGGTAGGACTTTTCCTATCCGAAAATCAAACTGCTCGTGGCCGTCTGATGCATCAAATCTTCTTCTCATTTTCTTTCTCTTGTGCCTTTTCTTTGTGGCAGGTCGTATCACTGCTGATGTGGGACTTTTTGCTTCAAAGCTCTCAGATGAAGTATGTAAGATATGCGTGACATGTCTTTCTTCCTTCTGCATTTGCCCTGTCAAGGATGATGGATCAATCTCACAAGTGCCATGAGTTATAACTTGACCTTCTATGACTGGTGGATAACCATGTGAGCATCAACCTGATTATTAATTTCCCTTTTATCCAGGTCATTTTCAATGGAATAAAGGACCTCATAACAAGATGGAGCTTGCTGTAACAGATAAGGAGGCTCCTGATCTATTGAAATTCCCTGGTTTCTTTCATCTTCCGACTGCTGTTGAAATTTATGAAACTATATTTTAATGGCATCCATCTGACTAGAGTGCTCAACCTTTATAGCACTGATTTCCCTGGCATGGTCTTCTTCCATGGTCAATAACTTACTCTGAAGACATATTTGATTAGCTTCCATATCCTTTATTACTTTATCACCCTTTTCCTTTATGGTCATCAAGCAACGCTGCATAGAGTTTATCTCTTTCTTATGATTTGCTTGCATGGTCATCATATTTTCCTCTAAGCCTGATAACTTGCTTTGCATAAAACTAATTTCTGTGTCATGATTAGTTTTCATGGCCTCAATTTCCTTAGCATGTTGATTTTGCATGTCAATTATGTAATCAGAGTTTAATTTTCATGATCTCCATCTCCTTATTGCGTTTTTCAGGTGGGTGCATAAAGTTTTCACATCATGGGCGTAATTAGTTTGATTGATCTCCATATTTTTTACCAGCGGCATTAGTTCTTGTATAATTTGCTTCTGATTTGCCTTTTCATTATCAACACTATTTTTACAATTTGTCCCTGATTTTCCAGTATCATGGATTTGATCTGCAATGGTACAAGTGGATGGCACATTTTGATATGAAGAATTGTCTTGAAATCTTTCATCAACAACTGGACCTTTTATAAGATTACTTTCATTCCGTTGCACAATTTTAGGGGCACAAGGCAAGCTATCTGGATCACCATGTCTATCTTTAAAAGCATCGAGAATGTCTTGTAAAGAAGTGAAAGAATCTTTAGGACAATTATTAAATCAATTCAAAGCATTACCCTCTAAAGAACGGACAAATAGACGCATTTTGACATCTTCATGATTATATTGAGGAAGTCTACAATATATGATCATTACACAAGTAAACCTGTTTAAATGCTTTCTAACAGCGACTGAATCACCATCTGAGAACAAAAGTAATTTAAAAATGGCCTCTTCTGGAAAATCATGGAGATCATCATTGAAATGACATGGTTTAAACAAATAATCCATGATGAATAATGAGGGACAAATGGATGATAGAACGAGATCTCTGCTCAAGAAAATCAATAGATGAAAGAAGTGGAGTTGCCACTTGAACAATGAATCTAATTCTAGGATCCAAAAAGCAACAAACAAAGCTTATATGAGAGAGGCTTCTTGTTTGGGAAACAATAAATAAAAAGAAATGGAGTGGCCACCCAAACAAGAAATGAACTGAAGAGTAGTTGCTGTTATGACAAAAGATAAGGCGATGAAAAGATCTATGAGAGAGGCTTCTTGTTTGGGAAACAATAAATAAAAAGAAATGGAGTGGCCACCCAAACAAGAAATGAACTGAAGAGTAGTTGCTGATATGACAAAAGATAAGGCGATGAAAAGATCCAACTGATGCCAAAAAAAATGTTGAATCTGCCAGCTCAAATGAGAGATGAAAAAGATGAAAGAATGGTGAGAAATGAGAATATGAATGTCGAATAAACCAAGGACAGAAAAAACTCTCTCCCTAGCAGCGGTGCCAAAAAATGTTGTCGCACAGATTGTCACGACAACGCTCAGACCGGGGGCTGTCACCCTGATCCCCGTTCTCTCTGTTTAAGCCGTCTCCCACGGCTAAGGGGGGTAGATCCTATGGGATGAATGAAGACCAACTGTGGACCAGTTGGGTTGGGAGACACAACAAGACAATTTTAGCACTTGATTGATTTATAAATTAATGTACCAGTGCCTTATGGAGTTAATGATGATTATTTATTAAATGTTGCATAAGTATAAACCATGTAAAACAATAATTTATCATCAAATAACCCAAATGATGTAAGATATTCAAAAAATGCACAACGCCTTAACGATGATCGAGCAATTAAACTTCAAGAAAAATTAAATGCTTTAAATGATCATAAAATTTAAATGCTGACCAGTTACCACTTTCACATAGCTAACTTCAAAATAAACATTAAGTGTATTTAACTATATAGAAATGGAACATAGAGACACCAAAAATGAATTTTTCAATTTTTTAGTTAAGCTTTTCAAAATTTTTTTATTTTTTAAATTTTTTAAATATTTTAATTTTAATTTTTTATTTTCTAAAAATAAAACAAAACTAAAATCTTAATAAAACTAAAATAAATGAAACTTAAAACTATTCTAAACTAAACTAAACTAAAGGAACCTTATATATATATATATATTTTTTTTAAATGAAATAAAACTAATTCTAAACTAGATGAAAATTAAAATATAAAAAAAATCTAATTAAAAACTAAGATCTAACTTAACAAAATTGAAGTCTAATCTAATTTAAATCTAAACAAAAATCAAACTTCTAGATTTTTTAAATTTATATTTTTTGACAAAACCAAACCAAAGTAAAAATTTCTCATTATTAAAACTAAAGCCTAAATAAATAAATAAATTAAATCTAAATTAAAAAAAAAATAAAAAGTCTGAGAATTAATTTTTTATGATATTTGGAAATTATTTATCTATTTATTCTTAATTTTTAATTTTAATTTTTTATGTTTTGGAGTTTTTTTATTTTTTATTATGATCTCTTGGTTTATTTTGAAATTGAAAGAAATAGAACTAAACCTAACTTATGAAACAAAAAATATATGCTAACGTAATAAATCGAATGTAATCTAAGTTCAAACGTAAATGAAACTAATCTAAACTTTAAACTAACCCGCACACATAAAAAATGAAACGCAAAAGAAAATCAAACTGTGTATATCGTATTGGTTCTGCAGGTTTGTGACAGCGGGAGGAAGTTTTGTTTGCAGGACGGATATTGCTATAGGTTTGCATGGAAGTTCAACGGTAGCATGGAGAGTAGACCACAGCGAGGGAGGTCGAGGGAGCTGGAGCGGGTTTGAGTGCAGTTCTGGCAGAGTTTTTTGTAAGTGCAGAAAATGGAGGAAGGACGTTTGAGCTGCGTTTGGTTACGTGCAGGTTAATTTTTTTGCAGGTGATCAATGGTAGAAGGAAGAGACAACGAATTTGAGGAATGCGTATTGCAGATTTAGACGTGAATGCTACGGGAGAGGCATATAAGGAAATGCGATTGTGACTGCGAGAAGATCGCAGCGTAAAGTGCTGAAGATTGAGGGTTTATTGAAGGTGAAAAGGAACGCAGAGCTAGAATGGAGGGTAATGGCCAGCATGAGGAGAGACTTTCGACGGTAAGTAGAGAAGAGCAGCTGCGTGGATGAGTAGTTGTCTGTGTGGTGGTTGAGGATGCATGGAAAGAGGGAAATGGCAGAGGTATGGCAGCGGCAAAAAACTGTGATCCCTAAAAAAAAATTTCAAAATTTTTCTGCAGCAGTAAAACCCCAGGCAACGATGAAAAATGAAAACGCAGTATGCAAACCCGCAGTCCAGAAACCCAATCAAAATTTTAAATCTTTCCTGCTCCAAATTGCCTATGGAAACCTTGAAAAATTCTCAAAGCCTGTACCTGCAACCTGCAATGGCAAAAAACAGAACACCCAAAAATAATATGTGCAGGAAACAAAACTGAAAACCCTAAATCAGCTAAATAATTACAATATTTACAGATTTTTGACTCTTAAGCAGCCAGATTTGTCAATAATCACAGTAATATTATCAGAATTTAATTTTAATGTGAGATACTTCTTAAAACCCTTCATGCATTCATAAAAAATTTCAAATGATAAGCCCGGGATCAAAACTGGTTGGGCTCTTTCAGAAAACGCAATCCGGGAGTTGGCTGGTTCAGTCGAGAACTTCCCCTAATGCCCGGTAAACTCAAAACTATGATTTCCTGCACAGCTTAAAATCAACCATTAATCATAGAGAGAGAAAACAACAGTGAATCCAGATCAAATGGAGCTACCTGCCATTATATTTCAGAATCTAAACTATCATTCAAACCCCAGAGATCAGACAAGATACCTGTGCCTAGATCAATATTTATTAAGCTATCATCAATGGCTGAAAATAAAATTTTGCCGAAAAATAAAACAATCTTATAGCATTTCCAGAAGAGTAACACCAACAAGATTTTCAACCCCAAAGTCTTTCTTTATTGCATAGAAAATGACTACAAGAGAGATTTCTTTAGCACCAGACTCTCAGATCCAAACTTGATCTCAAATGACCCCTAGCACTCTATTTAAAGGAAAAATTCCCAACGGCTAGTTCGAGTGATCCATGTCAAAATGATTTCGACTGTCGATGAGGATCAAAATCCCTTTTAATCTCATCTGTCGAATTTTTAAATGCATTTTAATCTAAAAAATTGAAATTATGCATTTATTTACTCAAAACTTTCACTTATTATTATTTTATTTTATTTTTTGAATTTTTATTTATTTATTTTTAAATTTTATTTAATTTTAATTTTAATTTAATTTTAATTTTATTATTATTTTTATCTATTTTTAAATTTTATTTTTAGATCCTCGAACTTAGCCTTTGGAAAAATCACCTAGGACCTAGGACTTAGGACTTATGAGGAGATTAAAACATATTCTAACCCTCAAGACATGACTTTTACAATTTTACATCTCAAGGGGGAAAACCCATTTGACATAGGCCCTCATAGACCACCCAGTTCTGCGACTAGATATAATCTAGTAGATCAACATGCTAGGATTCCCCTAAGATTCTAATGACAAAATTCATTCTGGCTTTGGGGTTAGGCTGAAAGAAAACTCTGCCGATCATGGATCGGTGAGAAAAAAAACCTTCTAGAACGTAGATTATCACTAGAAAATTAAGTCAACCTAGGCAATTTACATACATGACTCAGATCTGCTAAGATTATTTACAATTTACACATGCAGACTGGGTTTACAAAACAACACGATCAGGTTGATGACAATAGTTGAATGGCATGGACATATTGATCAAGCGCTATCCCTTTTGCGAAAAAAGGGGGTGTATTGCTATGAGTAGTTGACACGTAGTGGTCAACACTGTCGAAAAATGCTTGAACCTCACTTCCTTCTCTGTCATCATCACCAATGCCCTGCAACTGCAAGTCAATGCCATCTAGTGGTACATTTACCAATCCTCCCTAGAGAGATGGATCATCCACCTCATCATCAATCTGGGAAGGATCCTCAGGATCCACATCCCATCGTGTTGCTGGTCCCTATAAATACTCTGGTGTTTTCCTTGTAAGAAGACGAAGATTGCTATGCACATAAACTAGTTTTTCCGCTCTCTTAGAGGTAAGCCTATTCCTCTTAATAGAGTGGATAAAACTATATGTGGACCAGTTCCTTTATGTCGCTGAGGAACTAGAAACCTGAGATAGTAAACGCATAGCTAGTGTGCAGATTTATGGTGTTTGGTCCCCATACATCCTCCACCATCCACTAGGACTTCTCTGTGCCATACCCATCAAATCTTTCTTTGCAGAAATAGTGAAACTAGGGCTATGGAGCATTGCAAAGTCAAGAAATTGTTCTCGAATTATGGTTGCTTTCTCCTCTGTATGCAATAAACAGAAGTATGCTACTTCAGTATGTAGAACCTGCGTGCATACGCTTTTGTATTAAGACCAACCAGCGTATACGCCGTTTTGACTTACTGAACCAACGTGTATATGCGCCTTTGCTGTGCCGAACCTGCGTACAAATCTATAAAAGATAATTTACCCTTTTCACCCAATGTGGAAAAAGTCGAAGTCAGGATTAATTCGGCAAGGGTCCAAAAGTTGAAAAATTCGGCAAAGTCGGGAGTTTTTTGAAAAAGTCGGCAAAATTAAAAAACACAAAATTATTCATTTTTTTAATCTTTTTTTAACATCTAGAGTACCCACGACATCAAATAAATGCATTTCCACATAAACATGTAAAGAAAGCTAATATATAATATGTATATGAAGTCTAGTGCTACATCACATATCAAAATAGTGAATCAACTCTTGAATTTTGAGTCCTGTCTGAGTCTCAACTCTCAAGAGTCAAAATATCAACAAAAAATATAATAAATGTACATCATGAGTCATCTAAAAGTCATCAAGTAATCAGTGACTAAGATCCTCTTCCCCTTTTACGGGAATAGGGAATGGCTTTGCCTTTTCCTCTAGAGGAAGAAGACCCTGCCCCTGGGGATACAAAATCAAATGGACTCAATCGTCCTCTAGAAGCCTATGGAAGAGGTGGCCTCTTTGCTATGCTGCTGCTGTTGCCCATCCTAGATGGTGTCACCTCCTCCTCAGCATCCTCATCTAGCTCTGCTACTACCTCCTGACTCTAATGTTGCTCCACTGCCTCCTCCTCTATCTCTGGCTCTCCCTCCTCTGCAACTGCTACATCCTCTAGATCCACACCTAACCAATCCGGGATCGAGTCCAAGATCGGCTCTCAGTCTCGACTCTCCATGAAGAGGTGGTATCAATATTGTCCAATGAGATGGCTTCCACATCAATAGGTTTCTGAAGCTATCTCACCCACAATCGAAGATTGTAGTAGACGTAGACCATGTCATTGAGGCCTTGGGACTCCAATTTGTATTAGGGTCATAGATTGTAAATTAGTACTTAGAAAATTTAAATATTAAAATTAATCAAATGAATTCAAAAAATTTAGTTTGAAATCCTTTAAGTTTTTACCTGTTGTGCTTTTTGGAGTGTATTTTGTCAAATACACTCCAGTTGCGCTCACACCCAGAGGAACTGCATGTTTGGTTGAGCACTCGAATGGCAAGCTTTTGGAGATGGGGTACTCTGGCACCATAGCTTGTCCACCAAGCATCTACAAGTTAAAAGAAAAATGAGAAACATAAAAAAGAACATTGAAATTCTAAACTTGAAAGTTTGAAACAAACTGAAGCTTACCTGGCATTTTGGTTGTCCTATTCTTAATAGCCATGTTAAAACCAAATGTGCCACCTCCCATCCTATAGACCTCCATTTCTTTAGAAATCTCCTCACGTTCTTGGTCAGATGACACCATCCTCTCGACACAAGTGAAGAATCCATCCATCACCTCGGCATCAAATCTGAAACCACAAGCGTAAGAAAATGCAGGGTTGAGGTAGACACCTGCAGCATGAATGGGGCGATGGAGGGTATTGTTCCATCGCTGATCAATCACTCTCCATATGACCTGTTGTTTCTCTAACCCCTCGTCTCCCTTATCTGCATAATAAGCACGAATGGCTTCTTTGGCCCTATCCATGGCCTCATACAAGTAGCCCATTGCGGGCTTGTCTCCATCAACCAACCGAAGAACCTTTACCAAAGGTTTTGAAATGGCACACACCTCCTCTACTCCTGCCCAAAAGCTCTGATCATATGAAACTAGTCTGCATATGCCCTCTCCCTCCGGTTTGCGGCTAATAGCTAAAGAACGCCAATCCGCTGAGAGAAACATGCTCTTCACCTCCCACATAGAATTCAACAGAGACTGAAGAGATATGAAAGTAGTGGCAAATCGTGTAATGGCAGGCCGCACCAACTCTTTGTTGTTGGTGAATCTTCTCATCAAGCTAAGCACAGATGAATGATTATATATAAATTTTGTTATGCTCTTGGATGATTCAACAATATCCCTCACAGTAGGAATCTTACCTATATCCTCCAACATCAAGTCAATGCAATGAGCAGCACAAGGTGTCCAAAACAAGTTAGGATACCTCTCCATAAGCATCTTGCCAGCTGCAACATAATTTGCAGCGTTGTCTGTTATGACTTGGACAACATTGCGTGGGCCTACTTCCTGAATGAAGAGGTCCAACAACTCACATAATGTACGTGCATCTTTAATGTGTGCAGATACATCAACAAATTTCATAAACATTGTCCCCTTGGGACAACTAACCAAGAAGTTAAGAAGGGTCCTACCCTTCTGGTCAGTCCAACCATCTGACATGACTGTGCATCCAGTGTGTTCCCATGATGCCTTAAACTCTGCCAATCTAGCAGTGCAATCAGTCTTTTCATCTTGAAGAAGAGGCCCTCTCAACTCTGCAAACGTGGGGGCTTTGTACCTCGGGCCAATGACAGCAACAACATCAAACATAGGCTGGTAGAATGGGTTTGTCTTGGCAATGTTGAAAGGAACATCACTCCATAGAAGACACCTACTAACCAACCTGTCAGCTTCTGCCTTTTCCTTTTTTCGTTGATGATTTGATCCCAGGTTGTGAACCAGATGTTGTTCTAGGAACAAAAAAATATGAGATAGAAGGATGAGTACCCATGGGTGAGGAAGGTGATGCTGCTGTAGAAGCACTGCCACTCTCAATTCCCCCCACTCTTGAGCCCCCTACAAGTTGGTTTCTTAGCGCTGCCCTGGTGTCTTTTCCGTCCTCTTCATCCATCAATGGTTGAATGGCTCGTTGGATGATTTCTGGAGTTGTTTTTTAGCAAAGTTCAATATTTTGCCCCGAAATTTGTCCCAAATGGAATTTTAATCTGTTGATGCCTCCTGACATATGCTTGCCACACAACTTGCAAGTCAAATACATTCTATTGACCCCCCAGTTTCGGGTGTAGTATTAGGCTCACCAAACTCCCAATAGCATCCAAAATCCTTGGCATTTTGTTTTAAACTTTGAGCTTGAATTTAAAGTTTAAACTGGGCATAAAAAAAATTGAAACAAATTAAATTAGCAATGATCCATCAAAATAGTAGCAATGATCCATCAATTTAATGACAAAACAAAATGTCACTGTAAGAAGAACATATTTTTTTTGAAGAAAACAATGGATTTAACAGGGACAGGTTGCTTGGTTATTTAATAACCCTTTAAAATATGTGGATGAAATAAATGAGGTCTTCCTTCAGGTATTTTAAGATGGATGGCAAAACTTATTGAATAAACTTTTGTTGATTTGCCATAATCATCAAAGAAAATTTGCTTTTGAATTAAAAATTAATTGGTTATCATAAGTTTTTTCTTGAATTAATTTAAATAATTACTGTGAATAAATCTAGCTAATTGGTAGAGGTACATTTACTGGCATGGGATGTAGATTGCTGTGGATAAGTTTGTGCAGAGTTGGATGCTGTAGCACTTTTAAAAGTGCAAATCAATAGTTGGGTTTCTAACTTTCTATACCTCTCTCTTGGTATCATCTAGGGCATGGGCATGTATTGTAATGGACTTGGTTTGTTTGTAGAAAAAGATGTGGAGTTGTTGCAATGACTATTGGCCACATTTACATGGTTTAGTTTATATTAATTAGACATCACATCATCTAATACCCATGGAAAACACTTAACTCTAGCAACATGTAATCTATATTGCACTTTGAAGGGAAAATAGCCCACTAACAAAGCTTGTAACAACATTATAATTTCAAGTCTATAATCTGAGATTCTGATATGAAGTTATGAACATTACATCATGATAAAATATTAAAATGATGAACCTAAATATGTTGCAGCAAGAAGATTTCATTGACTTCCTCCTGCAGCTCGAACAGGTAAACATAATATCAAGCAGATGTCCAAAGATAATATAAACAACAATGCAACAACTTATGTTAAATTCAAATGGGTACATATCACTGGAAGATGGTTATAGCAGCCACAAAACTCAGATTTCTCCTCTGAAATATCTCAGGAAAACTACAAGAATATATGGTTACCTTTAGCAATAACAGATGCACTTAATCAGCTCCCAAATCTGACTTATATGGTTTGGAAATTTCTCTCTGTGCACAACCATCCAACTCAGCGACAAGAAAGGGTTTAAAGTTCTGCTACACGGGTCTGTCAGCGAGTTAAGGGTTTGGTGTTAAGTTATAAACTTAGAATTGTTTAACTGTGACTGTTGAGTGTTGGCAATGCACTGTGGACATACCTTGCTGGCTCCTCTCCACGCGATGGCAGTTGCAAACGGAAGTTGGATTTGCCAATTTGGAACGTAACCCTCGTTCTCTCGATTCTCCACAGCAGCCAAAACAGCGAACAATGAAAACGCATAGCAAAAACTAAATCAAAATCACCCTTTGCGGCTCTTTATCCACGAAAAAAATTCATGCCGATTTTTTCCATTGACTTGCGATTTACTCTGGATTATTTCGATAAAATCGCGTTTTTTTCGTTTACGAAAAAATCGCCAAAAAGTCGCCCGATTTAATCCTTTTGCCCAAAAAATCGCAATTTTAGGAATAAATCCCGATTTTTTCGGGACTTTTTCCACAAATTTCACCTATTCAGACATCAATTATACCCAGATTATCAGATTTATAGATCAAGTCATGCGCCAAATATAATAGATCAAAATCACATATAGATATTACTATTCAAGCCTTGAGATCTTGACCCATCAATAGAACTTATCCTTCTTCTAGCGCTCAGGTTCTTCCTTGGTTCAGATCCAGCTATGCACCATAACCCGATTCTAGATCTTGCTCTTCATAAGATATTCAATGCTTGAGTGAATGCCTTTGCGTAATGATCTCCTTTCCCTTTTATAGTTTTAGGCCTTTCTTAATACCATGGTCCAAAACCATAGAGAATCAATACCATGGACCCAATACTTGGGTTGAACACTTCGGACGAGATATCATGGTCCAAAAACCATAGGTCCAAATACCAAGGACTAAATACCATGGACCAAAAATAATTTTTTCCACATGTACATGCTTTTCCTTGCATGAAAGTGCGTGCATACGTATACGCGTCTTTTGATCGTCGAACCCGCGTGTATACGTGACTTGGTTAAGAGGAACTTGCGTATACCTCTTTTTCCTTCATTTTGAGAGCCTGAACTGTGATCTGTCATTTGAGTGAGTTGCCATCAAGACAACCCCTGTGTCATAGCGCCAAACCTGTGTCATAATGCCAACAATAATTACTTGTGAATTTGTTGGCTTATTTAGTAAATTTATTTTCTCTTCTTTTCATCAAGCAATTACCAAAATGCAAAAATATGAAGATCACAGAGAACAAGAGACACAAGATATAGGCTCCAAGCCCGAGAAAAAACCCCACAAGGGGGAAAACCCAAAAAATCTCCTCTTCTTATAGAATTAGATCAAAGTGAGAAATCCAAGACCCAAGACAAGAATTCAACCTCCAAGTTGCCAAGTCAAGCCCTCAAATTCATCATCTTAGTCTCAGCAAATAACATCAATTTCAGTGACAGTAACTTCCATCAAACCTAGCTTATATGCCACATGAAACTCGTTCTTATCTCATTTCATTTGTCACAGAAAATTCGTATTTCTTCCAGACATTCTGCCACAGAAAACTCACATTTCTCTTGGACATTCTCCCTCAGAAAAACTCACATTTCTCTTCAAGTGTTCTGCCACAGAGAACTCACATTTCTTTTAGACATTCTGCCTCAAAAAAACTCACATTTATCTTCAAGTGTTCTGCCACAGAGAACTCACATTTCTCTTAGACATTTTGCCTAAGCAAAACTCACATTTCTCTTCATCAAATTAATAGCCCAGGAAACTCACATTTCTTCATATTAATAGTCCATGAAACTCGCATGTCTTAACCATAGAATAACCTTTGAATTTTGCATATCTACACCTCAAGATCGTCACAAAAAAGCACTGAATTGCTTTCCTTTTGATGGAGGACGTATGCCAATATATAGTTGTTCTCATATGCAAAAAGACACATCTTTTGAGTGAGCCAACTTGTCATCCAGGAGGGCTGACTTGGCTTCTTGAGTTGAATTATCGAAATTACATTAAATTTTTCTTTTTTTTTCTTTTTCTTTACAAGAAGTCCAAATAGGACTTTGCCTCATTGACTCAATAAATCCTAGAAGCATGAAGAACATGCTTATCCAATAATAATAATTTATTTTTCTTTCTTCCTTTTTCTTCTTTTTTCTTTTTTCATAAAATACAAGATAATTATGAAGACCAAACCTAGTTACACTTTTCAACACGATCCACATTGTAGATGGTGATCCCAATGATAATGACCAACATTCTTCCCAAAACAATGCCCCTCAAATACCTTTTATATATCATGCTCAACCACTTGACCAACATTCTCATCCGATGATGGTGGTTCAAACACACATGAGGTACATTAATTGTTGTTTCATACAAAGTGCTTACATTTAATGTATTACACATGTAAGTAAGGATCATGGTTTGAAGTTAGATAATGGATCATGATGCTTGGAAATTATGTTTGTATCCTTATTTCACCTTGGTGGTCATCAATTCCTTCTAGTCAAGTGTAACCACCTCGGGGCTTTCCTTTCATTGTCTAGAAGAAGCACAAACAGGAGGCATAGATAGAGATAATGTGTCCATATCCTCCATACTTGATACTTTCCATCTCTATTGCCCTTTCTTTGGGTTAGTTGTTGTTAGTCACTTATTGGTTTCCTATTTGGCTCATCCTATGAGAAGAAGGGGCTTGAAAATGCCTAGAGGTTGATGTTGTTGCAAGAAAGAATAAAGGAGAAAATGCCAAAGGTCAAAATGCAAAAAAAAGGCAAGGGATGAATTATAGAGTTAAAAGGCAATATAGCTTGAGCTCTACCTTGTCATATGAGGGCATCACCGATAGTCCCATCTATATCATGCCTATCAAAGTAAAAGGGACTTAAATAACATCTCAACCCATATGAGCAATGAACTACCCATGCTAAAAAGGGGAATTTGAATGAATTGAATGAAGATAGTAAAACAAGTTAATCAAATTAAAGAAAAATACTAAATAGGGGGTGGAAAGACACAATGCTAAGGAAAGGGTAACTTAAGCACAAATGCAAGCTTTATGAGGCAATAAGGCGAGTTTATATGGAGGCTTATTCTGAGTTATTGTAAGTCTCTTGAAAGCATATTCCTAAGACTAATACTTGATTCCTTCCTGAAGCTAATGCAAGTTTCTTATGACTATACTCCTGAGTTTAATGCGAATTTCTCGAAACCATATTCCTGAAGCAAGTACGAACTTCTTCTTTGTGGAATTAATGCAAGGCAGTGATGCAAGCTATCTCCTAAGACTAGACTTTGATGTGAGTTCCTAAAATCTGTTATCCTATGTGAAAATGTCTATCACTGTGTGATATTCCTGTTTAGCAAGATTGCTTAGTGAAATATCAATTTTGACCAATTTTGCCAATTTTTGGATGGCAACTTAGGAAATGTGGGTTGTCTTGTGATTTTGAGGTGAAAGGAGGCTCCAACATAAGGAAAAAGGAAAAATTGATTTGCTAGTGGGTGATGGGGGCCACCTCAAAGAGAAATACTCCCCTTGGCTAATTCGCTCTGATGGAGGGAAGAGAGATGGGGAAATCGAGGGATGGGGCCCACATGGGGAAATTGGAGGCTCATTGACTAAAATAGGAGGTGCCATCTTCATTTGGATATCTTTTGATCATTTGACATTCACACTTGACTAGCATGCTTGAGCTAAGAGCCAAGTCTGCATGTGATGTTGAGCACACGAGATTTTTAAGTGAGAATCTCACCATACCTTCAGTGGACTGCGAGTGCCAACCCAAGGAGGTGACCTACATCACATTTGATTTGATCGGGAAGTTTTCCAAGCGAATTCGTGGAGCTGGTTCATCAGGTTGGACGCAGGAAAGAGGAATACGCAACATTTGGAGGAGTGGGTTGTGGAGCCGAGGATTTGTTGGGCTTTTAGGGATGGCCTAGGGCCGTCATTTGCTGAAGATTTGGAGTGTTTTCAGGGCTCCATTTTGTGTGACATTGTTGTGCCAGGTAGCCATGACTAGGGACTGCTTGGGCCTGCGTAGTGGTACCTTTGCACCACATGTGGGAGCTTGGGAGGAGGCATTGAGGGCTGAAACGTGTGGGGTCATTCCTGAAGGGAATTTGCTGAGTATTGCAGCCATTTTGGGGATCATCAACAGTGATATTTTCAAGAGGGTCGATATACCTAGTAGCTGGAGGAGTGAGTGGAAATTCGGCCGAATTTCGGAGTTCAGCATTTGGTTAAACCAGTGTTGCACTAATCACGATTATATCGTAAAATCGCGAGTTTTTGAAACTGGCGATATTATTGGCTGATTAATACATGTATTTTTTTCAGCAATTTTTATGAAAAAATCGTGGAATAATTTTTTTTTTTTTTTTTTTTTATTTTTTTATTTTTAACTTTTAATTTTTTAATTTTTAATTTTTTTATTTTTTTTTTTATTTTTTATTTTTTTTATTTTTATTTATTTATTTATTTTTTTTCTTTGGATTTTTGATGAGGAGGAGCAACAGGAGGAGGAGGTGACACAACCTACCCAAGCTACCCCTGTCACCAGTAGAGGACGTGGTCTACCTCCTGTAGCTCCTAGTTCTTTAGCTTCTAGAGCACAGTAGAGTCCACTGCTAACTCCACCGGCATCTACATCTAGAGGGAAAGAGGAAATCAATGGTATTAGACTTTAGTTATTTGATTCATTTCATTGTATATGACATTATGACTCATGATATGAGATACATTATTATATTTTTTATTGATATTTTGAGGCTGAGTTGGGAGTCATGAGTCAGGAGTCAAGACTTACTATTCAGGACATGATTCGCTGTTATGTGTGATGTAGCACTAGAAATGATATTAAACATCTTATATATTAGTTCTTTTATCATATTTATGTGTCAATGTATTTATTTTATGTTGTATATGCTTTAGATATTAAAAAAATTGAAAAAAAATGAATATTTTTGTATGTTACAATTTTTTCCCGATTTTTACGATTTTTCCGTTTTTTCCCCGAACCTATTTAATCCCGATAATGATTAATGCAACATTGGGTTAAACCCTTTCTGGGTTTTGGTGGGTTATTGGTTGGGAGACTGGGGTTAATTTCCTGGAATTTTCTGAGCACTGGAGGAGGACCTAGCAGCCATTTCTTGCAGCCAGCAGTGCATTTTCTGCCATCTGGGGCCAACACAGAGCTTTTGTGGGGGACATTTTCCTAGTGGTTGAGCAACTGATTTCATCCCCTGGGTCTTGTTAGCTTGCCTTGAGCAAGCCCAGGTGCATACATTTCGATCTCATATTGTACCCCTTAGTTATCGTAATAAAATGGCTCAGTTCTACGTAAATCTTGAAATTTTTGTGGGTGTTTAATATTGTGTGTGAATTCGTGTGTGTGTTTGCTATGCATGCTTTGTTTATCACTGTTAATTTTCCTTAGGGATATTACAAATTGAGATCCAAAGATGCCTATATGAAGTTACATGTGACCGTGATTTGAAGTTATTGTGATACCTATCCGAGATAATCTTGACAAGTGATCCGAGATGTTACAATATTCCGAGATGTCTCTATAGTGATCCAAAAACTACCTTGAAGTAGGTGAAGTTTGTCAATGGTATGAAAATTTATCTTCCGAGGTATGTTATGACAAGCAATACAAGATACTTGTTCCAAGTAATGCAAATTGACGCTCCTGGGGTATGACAATGATGCAAAGGTTTGACTTTGACATATTGAGGTAATACAAGTTACTTCTTCTGAGAAATATGAGGTATGACTGATTGGTATATGACTATGAGTCTAATATGTGAGAGTCTTCGGAACAGTGAGTGTGATACACAACAATAACATTGATGATGTGATAATAAACATGACAAATGGCAGTCTCCTTACCTAGACAACATGACAATAATATGACAATAACTTTGATGACATGACCTTGATATGATAGTAACTGTATGGCAGTAACCCTTGTATATGGTAGTCACCTCTTTATATGGCCATAATCCTTGCTACACGACAACAGATGTAATGGAGAAATTGCAGACCCCTGTTGAGGATAAATATTTGACCTTTTATGAACAATTTATTATCTGAAGATACATGAACGAAGTACTGCATGAAGGGCTCATATACTAGAATTGAAATGTGTTGAAGATTACCTCTAGAATTATAAACCGAGACCTTATGAAGAGCATGCTTATCAATATAAGAGGCAGTAGCAGGACTATGACAAAGAATTTTGGAGAACATCTTTAAGGCACAAATGTTTGAGGCAATCTTCCTTCTTGTACGTAGAAGAAGGATTAACTATATCCATGAAAACAATGTACTTGATATTAAAACTTGGAAAGTGAAGGACACCTTTGTGCTTGGAAGACGAAGAACTGAGATCTATATTCAACCTTTTGAAGATTATTTGAGATTTGTCTTGGAAAATGATTAATGGCATCTATTAACCTTAGTTTCCTTTAATCTTGATATTTGCTTGTGAATCTTATTTATCTTCTTTATGTCTTTTCGTTAGATCCTTTCATCAAACAATATCAAGAACAATAATAGACACAATAAAGGACACAAATATTAGGCTTCAAATGAGATACAAAGACCCAAACCCTAGACCAAGTCCTCCTCCAAGTACCAAGTCGACCCTCCAACAAGTCCTTCCTTGATTCTGCACCAACTGACTTCAAACTACTAGCTTCAGTACGACAATTTGTCTTGTTGCTTCGGATCTGTAATTTCGTCCTTGCAACTTCCAAGGAAACCTTAGATCAACCTCCTTTTGAGACCCTTCCTGGAGCAAGACAACTCCTCCTAAGGTCAACGAGGTCTAGATAGAGTATCCTTCCTTCCAGCTACAAGATGCTCCACTTCATCCTATTGCAACTCGGTCCTGCAATTTTAGCCTCTTCTTGCAGCCCAAAAACCCTAGAATTTCGCACGTGTGAGAGAGATAGAGCCCAAAAACAGATATTTTTGTCCTTCCTTTTTCTTCCTTGGCCTTTTCTCTTTTCATTTCTCTTCAACGAGGTCTAGATAGAGTATCCTTCCTTCCAGCTACAAGATGCTCCACTTCATCCTATTGCAACGTGGTCTTGCAATTTCGACCTCTTCTTGCAGAGCAAAAACCCTAGAATTTTGCACGTGTGAGAGAGATAGAACCCAAAAACAGATATTTTTTTTCCTTCCTTTGCCTTTTCTCTTCTTTTCTGCTCCTCCCAGTTTTAGATCAAACTCCTCGATAAATCGAACTTTGTGAGTCCAAATGAGGTCATATTGCTTCTTTATATAGCCTTCTCAAGGGGGCGAATTCCCTTCTTTAGGCCGAATTGATGTTGCCAGGGCCAACTTGTACTTTTGGAGCTTCCAGGACTTTCTAGACTAAAAAATAATTCTTTTTACAAGTATATTTTGCCTGGGAGGGTCTTATAAACATAATGTTGACTCCTTTGGCTCATGACAATAAATTCCAAGACCTAACAAACCCTAGAAGCACGAAGAACATGATTTTACCTAGAAGACCATCAATAATGAACATGGAACCCATGCTTTAATAATAATAACTTTTTCTTTTGTTTTCTTGTTTGTTACACAGGATACATATTGAAATGAGTACAACAATTATGAAGACCGAAACTAGTTGCATTTCTCAACACTCCTTCTTAACTAGGGAGTTATTCATAATTGTACAATCGGTACAACATCATATCTCAAACTGAAGAGTTCTCACAAGAAGAATCAGATTGATAAGTCATATTGTAAGCACCATCATCATGACCAACATTGTCTCTGAGGCCTAACTAGACAAGATCTTCTTTATTCAAGAGCATTATGTTGGGAGGCTTTATGTGTGATACCACACTACCTCTACCAGGTACATACCCCATCCATATGTCTACAAGGCATGTCCTTTTAGCACTATTCTTATCTTAGATCTCCATACCTAAGTCCTCAAAGAATATCAATCCTCTTCGACCTCTCTTCTCTTGGATTATTGTCCCATACTCAAAGAGTGTCGGTACCTTTCCTTTCTTAGATGTTATATCCTCAAGGAAACCACAGATTCTTATCCAATCCTCTGTCATTCTCTCTTCATCACCTAAAGAGGAGAATTCACACGCGATGTCCAACATCACTCCCTCTCAACTAGAGAGGACATCCCTATTCTCCTTTAATTTTGAGAATAGAACCTTGCTCCTATTCAAGGAGACTCGTTTACTCCCTCTCAAATGTAGAGGAGATTCTAAACTTCCTTTCTATTTGGGAAGTCATCACTACCATCCTTATAGCTTGTCTTCATTAGAGTATCAGCTACTAGTTCTTCATAGTTGCTTGACTCCCTCTTTCCTCTGCATCATCGATATTTCTTTCTTTCAAGGTATCATGGAGCCACCTTCTCTCTTTAATCTTGTGACAGGATCCAGGTCACCTTTCTTGCTCATCACTTTCATTTTTAACATGAAGGCATTGCATTGAGCCTTCCCAAACTTCAAGCTTGATAATGGCTTCCCTATGAAAGTGATCTTCTTTGACCTTCAGGTTATCTTCTCGTACTGCTACCTTCCAATTCCAAGATGAACATATCTTGACTTCATAGTTTCCAAGTACTAGAGCTTTCCTCAATAATCCTCATACATTTTCATCCATACAGTTGAACTTGCTTCAACTGTTGTCATGTATCCCTACAACATTCTACCAGGTAGAAAAATAATATGTTAACCATATAACCAACAACAATGAAAATCAGACTTACCTCATTACGATAACCTTCTCATTCCATCAACATCCTCATGGTCCATCTCCATATGAATCTTCCTTCGTGCATCAGAGTGCCCAAGGATCGAACTTGATTACCAAGTTAGAATTTTTCATCCAGAGACTATACTGGATGTTAAACATTATTATATATATTCTAGAGAAAGTCTTAAATTACTTATACATCCTTAAGTAAGTCAAATCTCATTCTTTTCAAGCATCATATATCCATATACCTAAGCATATTTTATGACCAACTTCCTTTCCACAAGATTCTATACATATGAATCTTATCCAAAGTTTTATATCCAGCATGCATTCCTATATTTTATTTGATCATCTAGTTATTTATATATCTCACAAAGAGCATGCATCCTGACCCAATGCATTCTTTCATCCCTTTACCAGTATTAATTCTAAATTACATGGAATTTTTACTAACCTTTGTCATAGTGCTTCTTCCAAGAACCTTTCATAATTATGGTTCTTCCAAGATCATGATGATCCACCTAAGCAAGATGACTTCTTCCAACATAATGTTAGATTAAGGCCTAGATGATCAGTATGCAAAAATGGTCTATGTATCCATTTATCTAGATGATCTCTACAAAGCAACTTAATCATCTAAATCTAGACATGCTACTATCATATGCTTCTTTCTATAATGCTATGCAAAACATACTATTCTAAAAAAAAGATTAACCATCATAGAGAACCTGACAGTCAGTGAACCTTCTTTAGTAGTAGAGATCCTTCACTTCTTCCTTCTTTGCCTTCTTCTCAGGTTCTCCCATTGCTTTGGCTACATGGGCTTCACTCCTTTCCTTTCTCTTGTTGTTTTGTAGGCTTGGACAATCCCTCTTAAAGTGTCCGAACTCATTGCACTTGAAGCATTGAACCTTGGACATGTCTTTCTTCTTGAACCTACCAAATTTTCCCTTCTTCAACTTCTTGACTCGGGTAAGAAAGGCTTGAGATTTCTCATCTAATCTAATATCATCCTTGACCTTGATCCTTGATTCTTCCAATATGCACTGTGTCCACAACTCATCAAAGGGAGATGAATCCTTCTTGGAGTAGATGCTTGTGGCAAAGCCGCTCCATTCTGGTGGCAATGCATTTAGTAAACAAATGGTTACGTCAGAATCAGTAATTGGTTCTCCAAGTCCTTGTAGATGGTCCCTTAGTTGAGGGACTCTCATGAGAAAGGATGTTACATCCTCATCCTTTGATTTCTTCATTTTGTACAACTTGTTCCTCAATGACATCTTGTGTCTTGTTGTACTTATCAAGTACAAATTCACTAGCTTGTCATACATAGCCTTGGAAGTCTTTGAATTTGCAATGAATGGAACAAGGGAATATTCAATGGATTCCATTATGATTCTTTGTGCCCTCACTTCCCCTTTCTTGTATTTTGCTAGTTCTTGTGTCTTATCTTTCTTAGCTTCAGTAATTTACCCAGTAACATATTCCATTACTTCTTGTTCTGTGAATATCAAGTCAATTCTTTTCTTCGATGCTAGATAGTTTGATGCCCCAACAAGCTATTTCTCTCCTTGCAGAAAGAACCAATGTGACTTGAAGATTCAAACATGATGTACTGATATGATACTTACTTGAGATCAGTATTCTCCTTGATGATGTCTTCAACTTCTTGATGCCTTCAAGTTCCTTGAAGAGTCTTCAACAATGTCTTTGAAAGATGTTCCCTGGGATTCGATTCTTCCAATAACAACTTCCAAGATCCTTGATGCGTTCTTCAAAGATGCCTTCCAAATAGATCTTATTTCAAGAGAGATCAACACCCTTCTTGTACTTTTCCTTTGATGTAGTCTTGATCTTCTTCATTAGAAACCCTTCTTCTAGGTCTTCTATCAATGAGTCTTCAATCCTTCTTGAGTCTTCTTCTTGAGAGTTTCCTTTTCCTTTCCCCTTGACAATCAAATCCTTCTAGTGTCCTTTCAGCTGGCTTCCTTGTTCACCTTAGCTCTGATACCATGTTGGAAAATGGTTAATGGTAGATATTAATCTTATTTTCCCTTAACCTTGATATTTGCTTGTGAACCTTATTTATCTTCTTTATGTCTTTTAGTTAGATCTTTTCATCAAACAATATCAAGAACAATAATAGAAACAATAGAGGACACAAATATTAGGCTCTCAGCTAGGGCAAAACCCCTCCAAGGGGAAAACCCGAAAACTCTTCTCTTCTTAAAATCTTCTTCAAATGAGATACAAAGACCCAAACCCTAGACCAAGTCCTCCTCCAGGCACCAAGTCGGCTCTCCAACAAGTCCTTCCCTGATTCTACACCAACCAACTTCAAACTGCTACTTTGACTTCCAACTTTAGTATTGCAATTCATCTTGCTACTTTGAGCTTGCAATTTCGTCCTTACAACTTCCAAGGAAACCCTAGATCAGCCTCCTCTTGAGACCTTCCTGGAGTAAGACAACTCCTCCTAAGATCAACAAGGTCTAGATAGAGTATCCTTCCTTCCAGCTACAAGATGTTGCACTTCGTCCTACTACAACTCGGTCTTACAATTTTTGCCTCTTCCTGCAGCCTAGAAACCCTAGAATTTCACACGTGTGAGAGAGATAGAGCCCAAAAACAAGATATTTTCATCCTTCCTTTTTCTTCCTTGGCCTTCACTCTTCTTTTCTGCTCCTCCCAACTTCAGATCAAACTCCTTCTTGGTAGATCGAACTTGTGAGTGAGTGAGTCCAATTGAGGTTGAACTACTTCTTTATATCGCCTTCTCAAGGGGTCGAATTCCCTCCTTTAGGTCGACTTGATGTTGCCAGAGCGAAATTGTACTTTTGGAGCTTCCAAGATTTTCTACACTCAAATAATTCTTTTTACAAATATATTTTTTCTGGAAGGGTCTTATAAACATGATGTTGACTCTTTTGACTAATGAAAATAAATCCTAAGACCTAACAAACCCTAGAAGCACGAAGAACATGCTTTTACTTAGATGACCATCTATAATGAGCATGAAACCCATGCTTTAATAATAATAACTTTTTCTTTTCTTTTCTTGTTTGTTATATAGGATACATATTGAAATGAGTAGAGCAATTATGATGACCGAAACTAGTTACACTTTACAACAACCTGAAGTGTGTGGACAAAATTGTATGAAGTGTGAGCAACCTAGCGTCATACTCGAAGGCAATCATGGAGATCATGTAAAATTAATAAGAGGTACCTATAAACTATGATCATTTGCAGTCAATGATAAATAGTGATAATGATCTCGTGAAAATTAGTAATGCATTATAGAAAGGGCCTGTTTTAGAAATCATTAGCATTTGAAGTCTTTTCTTGATTTGGAATGAAATGGATTCTATATAGATAGCTTGCTAATGATACTTCTGGGGTTTATATATATATATATATCTATCTAGAGAGAGAGAGAGAGAGAGAGAGAGAGAGAGAGAGAGAGAGAGAACTTGTAAGGTCTTGAAGATTTTTGGCATTTAGGGTTAGGGTGTGAGAAACCTAGCATCGTTTGGATCAAGAAGAAACCTTAGGTACAAAAACTTATTGTTAAAGATAGATCTAACCCTTGATGTTTAATGTGAAAACAAGGTTGGTGAACAGGTCCAAGATTAAGAGGGAGCTAATCCTTCTCAAAAGATAAGTACTCTATATCTCCTTGTTTATTATCTTTGTGCCTTGTCCTTTCTGTTCTTTCATGGTCTTCTAACAAAGGTTGCAGGTCAAGGTAAGTTCTATCTAAAGCTTGACTAGCAGATGTAAGAAGTGGAAGAATGTGGCAAAGCATGAAGATGAAGAAGAAGGGAGCAGTTTGAAGCTTACATCAAGGAAGTCGATTAGAGGGAAAGAAGTTCACTTACCTCAAATGGAAAGAGGGAGTTGTAAAGACCTTGATAGATGCGATAATAATTGAAGCGTGGTAGAAAACCCAAAGAAGCTTGTGACCAAAAGAGATGGTGTTTGATCTAGGGCAATGTCTTTTAGCAAAGAAATTGAAGAGTTCTGAAACTGGCAGTGGATTGGTTTGTTCCAGGAACATATTGATTGATGATTGAAAGTTGAAGAGCATGAAGTAGAACTTTGTTGCAATACGATGATAGACAATTTAAAGGAATGTTGACCTCAGAGGGAGCAAGTAGCAGAATTTGACATGGAGAATCCCACACCTTGACTAGAATCCACTATGATTTGGTAACTCTAATATTGATGATTTGGCTCGCTGAAAGGACATATTGTAGAAGCATGTGAAGAGGTAATAGTTGGTAAAACTTGTTTGATGATATTGTACCGACAACCGTTTGATTTGGGAGCACATGGATTCAGTGGACAACAATGATAATGGGTTGGAAGCGGATGAGGACATAATTCGGTTATGTAAGGAAGAAGGCATGTGCTAGCAGCTGTGAGGAAGTTTGGCTCCTTGAAGATGTGAAGATGACGGATGAAGCGCTTGATGGCAAAGTTGCATGATGATTGTCAAGATCCATGAAGGTCAAAGTTTGATATGATGTAATGCTATTAGGAGCCGAGAAGCCCTGCAAAGATCTAGAAGCCCTACAAGCTACTACGAAGATATCCACGGAAAAACAAGCAGCTAATGAATAAGACAAGTTGAAGCCTGTGGTTATGTCTCCATAGGCTGAGAGGGAATAAGGATCTCCTCCTTGGTCGAGAGGGAGTGATGATGGACACTGTATTCTCCATGTGTCATACACTAGGCCAGGACTAACAACCGTAAATCTAGTGAAAGCACTAGTAGGGAGAATGGAGGATTGGATAAGCATCTGGACACTGGGATTGATACTCCTTGAGGATTGGGAATCTAAGATAGGAGTCGTCCCGAGGACATATACTCTTTAAGGATAGGGCAGGGTATCCAAGATAAGAGTAGTCGAAGAGGACTGATATTCTTTGAGGATTGGGAATCCAAGATAAGAATAGTCTTGTAAGGACATACCCGGTGAGCATCTAGATGGGGTATCTGCCTTGAGAGGCGATGATGGTGGTGTCCAAATGCATGCCTCCCAGGGTTGTGCTCTAATTTAGTGGAGAGTTAGAGCTTGTTAGTCAAGGCCTTGCTATTTTGTAATTGACAATGCTGCTTATGATGTTGGTGCTTGATGATGCTTATCAATCCGAACTCTTCTTATGTGAATATTTCAATTTGAGAGAATCTTTGTATCTTGTTGTGCAATTATGAATACCTCCCTAGTTAAGAGGGAGTGTTCAAAAGTGTAACCAGGTTCAGTCTTCATAATTATCTTGTATTTTATGTAAAAAGAAAAAAGAAGAAAAAGGAAGAAAGAAAAATAATTTATTATTATTATTATTAGTCAAGCATGTTCTTCATGCTTCTAGGATTTATTGAGTCAAAGAGTCAAAGTCATATTTGGACTTCTTGTAAAGAAAAAGGAAAAATAATTTTTATAAAAATTGTAATTTCGATAATTCACCTCAAGAAACCAAGTTGGCCCTCCTGGATGACAGGTCGGCTCACTCAAAATATGTGTCTTTTCGCATATGAGAACAACTATATATTGGCATACTTCCTCCATCAAAAGGCAAGCAATTCAGTTCTTTTCTGTGACAAGCTTTGAGGTGTAGATATGCAAAATTCAAAGGCTATTCTATGGTGAAGACATGTGAGTTTCCTGGGCTATAATCTGAAGAAATGTGAGGTCTTTGTGGCAGAACACCTGAAGATAAATGCGAGTTTTTTTTGTGACAAAATGTCTGAGAGAAATGCGAGTTTTTTGTGGCAGAATGTCTAGAAGAAATACAAATTTTCTATGACAAATGATCTGAGATAAGAACAAGTTTCCTGTGGCATATGAGCTGAGTTTGATGGAAGTTACTGTGACTGAAATTGATGCTATTTCCTGAGACTAAGATGATGAATTTGGAGGGCTTAACTTGGCATATTGAAGGTTGAATTCTTGTCTTGGGTCTTGGATTTCTCACTTTGATCTGATTCTATAAGAAGAGATTTTCTTGGTTTTCCCCCTTGTGGGGTTTTTTTTCCCTGGCTTGGAGCCTATATCTTGTGTCTCTCGTTCTCTGTGATCTTCATATTTTTGCATTTTGGTAATTGCTTGATGAAAAGAAGGGAATATAAATTTAATAAATAAGCCAACAAATTCACAATTAATTATCATGACAGAGAAATCAACCCTAATACATAAGCCTATTGATTTCTCAACAGATCATGGAAGAATGATCTCCTCTAGCTACATCTAAGAGAGGGTGTAACAAACACTATGCACAGAAGATTCCCAAGTCTTTGAGAATCCATTCAACGGAATAGGCACCAACTCATCTTTCTTAGCCTTCATCCTAATGGTTGCAAGCCAATCTTTGATTTGGGTAATCTTGAAGTAACTAGATACAATATTCGTGTCTCTCCTGTGTTTGAGTGAGTTTATTCTTTAGAAACAATTTCTGGAATGCATTCCCACTTTGACATAGAGTGATCAATATTGCATACATTCAGTTGCTGACTTCCCGACGATGTGAGGGATCAAATGGTCCTCCGTTGGATCCATCAGGATTCCCTTTGCTTTGGGAACACTTTTCTTGTTTGTGACCAATAAAGTAGCATTAATTTGGAAGGTTATAGTCCCTTCTACAATCTCCCAAAGATCCATCTCCTCCAATAAATTGTGCAGTTGACACTTCCAAGATACAAAGTTGGAAGCACACTTTAGATCGTCACACTTTCTATGATTGAGAGCAGTCATCATGTAAAGCTAGGACACACTTCAACAAACTGATAAGCCAATGAAATAAGCCTATCATAGGTTCTATATGCCTATTTTAGTGAAAAGGTCCACTCCAGTAACTGAAGCTACATGGGCATCACACCAACAACCTTGCACAGGTCATGGTGCTTATCATAAACACGGGTCACTCCTATATCTAGTATTTTGGGTATCACACACCAAGATCCTTCAAACACACACTTTCACAGGTAGTAATCCATTCCATATGTGGATATGAGAATCTCATATGCTCATTTCTGATATCACGTTCTAATTTTACATCCACATGATACATAAATATACACTCAGAGAATTTTTCCTCCAACTAAAGCAAAAAGACAAGCACAAATCAAAACTTCAAATCCACATAAACAAGAGTGCTGTATTGAAAAATCAGAAGTGCAAACACCACATATCGAGAGATGAAAACAGCCCTACAAAAGATGAAATCTGTTTTGCACAAACAACAGCATGAATGTAGCAGACATCAAGCTGAAATTTTGTAAGAGCAAGCACTATCTTTTCTTTAACGCATAAGATAATACAATTCTCTCCTAAAAGGACTTATGATGGCTTTCCTCAGGCCTTCACACTAACACTAAGTGTTCACACACCTCACATGTATGAATATATAACGCTCACTAGTGCATCCTCCCTCATCTAGTGGTTACAAAACTTAACTACTAATAATAAGTCTTACACATTCTTCCTTGAAAATAATCTCCTATAACTGTGGCATAACTATGTAAAGAATCTGTCATAAAGCTGTCATATATATGTAAGAGAAATCTGTCATAAGTTCATAACCTAAGCCACATTACGGGGAGACATCAGGACATCTGATGTCTTAATTTCAATTCCATTCCTCAACACACTTTGAGACGTCCTAAAGAGAGATATTTGTCTTTAAAAATTAAGTGGTACAACTCATGCAAAATGTGGTAGGATCTTTGCTTTCCTCTGTGGCAGAACACATTAATGGTATCTTATGTTCCGTTTTTTGGTATTAAGATAAATATTTGATAAAGGCCACCCAGTTTCAGTTCATGAGAACTAATGATGCTGTTTGGAGGGCCCTTCCTGATTTTTCCTTATTTTTATTCTACAGATTCTTTGTTTGATATCTATGGAGAAGCCAGTTTCCCTTTACCCTGAGCACATTCGGGATGAGAAAGTCAAGGTGTACTCATTTTTTGTGCCCTGAAAATTTATTGTGCAATTATTCTATATATGCTGAGTTTAATTCTTTTAAGCTATGACACTGGTGTTCTTTTAGTTTAATTTATGGATTATACTTTAACTAAATTTAGGAACTTCATGCACTATGGAAAAACCAAAGAATTAAAAAAATCCCAACAATAATATACATGCAAGCGTGCAAATTCTTTTAGGATTATCTACTTTCATATATGTGTTGTTCAAGAGTAAAATGCAATGCTTAACAAGGCGGTGATTCTAAACTCAGGTCCTTAAATCTGTTCAACCTATAAGAGCTGAAGATGTAGTTCTTGGACAGTATGAGGGCTATACAGAAGATCCAACAGTTCCAAAAGACTCCAAGACTCCAACTTTTGCAACTGTGGTTTTGAGAATAGATAATGAACGCTGGGATGGTAGGTCTTTTGTTGGTCAAAAGATTTGGTGTTTATGTCGATTGTTTTACTGTTGCATTACACGTTTCCTGATTAGCAATTCCTTAGTTCATTGGTTCCCATTTTAGCTTTTGAATTTTGATGTGATCGAATATTGAAGCAATATGTCTATGTTCCGATCAGATTGGATAATAAATCTCCAAATGTTTTTCAAATTGTTTCTTTTAATTATTTTTATTCTGGATCTAACATGCTTTAATTGATTGATGACAGGGGTTCCTTTCATACTCAAAGCAGGGAAGGCATTGAATTCGCGAAAAGCAGAAATCCGTGTTCAATTCAAGGATGTTCCTGGTGACATCTTCAAATGTATGAGCACTAGTTTTCATTTTTATCTGAAAGCATATCTTTTCATACTTATTCTTACCAACACCTTATTATACCAACATGGAAGCTATTTTCATAATTTACTTTATTTCTATTTTTCCAAGTGGTTTTGTCTACAGCCTAGTATGAGGGAGATGTGTAATTCGTTCCAAATGTGGAGCTGACACGTGGCACTTAAAAAACAATACTAATAACAAATAGACATATTCAATGCCAGTGTTAAATAAAATGTTAGTGTCCTTGAATATACCATGAGACTGTTCACTTGGTGGAACCTCCAATGCCATAATCTCATTAAATAGAATAGTCAAACCATTCTGCAATGCATTCTCAATGTACTCCCTTTTGTCGTAAGGAGACACATCAAAATGGGGTCGATCCCTTTCCCTACTGAGCAGCAAGGGAAAAATATCAATGTCCTTGCTGCAATTGATGTTATATAAGATTGATTTCACTCGTTCCACCAATGGGTGATGCAACACTACAATGTCGACCTTTGGTGTCAACATCTTTGTCTCCCTTGGTGTCATAAATAACATTGTTATATGAGGTTGGTCATCCACCAAATCTCAAAGTAAAGGAGCATCCATATCATCTCCTCTATATGTGGAACTAAAAAACATTGTTCCCACAGTGTTTATTGACTGAGGAGTGAATAATGTGGTATCCTACCTAGTGTCCACCACTACCTCTGTCACCTCACCATCCAATGGCTCACTTAAAGAAATGGTGTAGAAACTATTCCCTTGGTTGAATGTAGGATCACAATCGTGTGTATACTTGGACCCTAATGACAAGTCCAATTTACTTGATAACGCTGATGGTAGAAATGGACTAACCCCATCCTCATTTAAGGCATTTTCTCTTGCCCAAATGAGGACGAGCATCACTGAACAAATATGTGACCTTTGGCCTTTGTGTCATTGCGTCTCTTTGATCCTTTGCAATTTTTGTTAGAAATTCATTGTCAACTGTCACATCGAGAAAAATGCTCCATTGTGCCCTAGGGTTTTTTGAGAAATCTAACTAGTATCGGTCTTCATAATTGTACTTAAGTTACGATGTAATATATTTTTCAAAAAGTAAGAAAAAGAAAATTATTCTAATTTAATTTTTTTTAATGAGCATGGGTTTCATGCTCTATGTGTTTTGTTTCTAGGTCAAGCCTCCTTTGAAGGCTTCTAGGTTTGTGTCTTGAGTCTTTTTCATTATCATTATATTTTAGACCCTTCTTGGGCTTTTTGTGTCAAGAAAGAAAGGGATTTATGTAATAAAAATGTGTCTTGTCCCTCCTCCACCAAGTTGGCTCCTTCAACTGCCTAGTCGGCCTCATGAAGGGATTTGTCCACCTTGTAAAAACTATAAATAAAAGGAGCACTCGACCTATTGTTGTTATCATCCAAGAGACAACTCAATATGTAGTTTGAAGTGCAAAAGAAGTCAAGAAGGGGATGCGAAGAAGAGACAACTCAAGCAAAGAAGGAAGAAAAGTTTATCAATCAAAGAAGATCGAAAAATCTGTGTTTTTGTGCCACATGTGCGAAGGATCTAAGGCAAGATGCAGGGGCCGAAGGTGCAGGCCAAATTTCAAGAGTTGCAAGGAAGAAACCAAGATTTTTTATGTTTTGATTTGAAGAATTTGTGTTAAGGGCTGATTTGGTGGATGGAGGAAGTTTATGTCTTGGTTAAAAGGTCTAGGTTGTCTCATTTGATTTGGTTCTAAAGAAGAGAAGAATAATTTTTTGGGCTTTTCCCCTAGAATAGAGGTTTTGCCCTCGCTGAGTGCCTACATCTTGTCTTCTTTGTTGTGTTTGTGGTTTTCATTGTTTGGCATTTGTCTTGATGATAAGAATACAATAATTGGAAAGAAGAATTAATAAGAGACATCACAAGAAATTGTCAAAGAAAGAGAAATCAATATAATAAAAACCCTAACTATGTTGCCTTAAAGATTTCTCAACATGGTTTTAGAGCTAAGGTCAGTGGCATAAGAGGCAGTGAAGAAGATCACTAATGGTTAACAAAAGTCTCATGTCTAGCCCTCAAGAATGACCAAATTAAAATAGATCATTCTTGGACTTGTCTATGAGACAAAATCTCAGTGGTTAGGCTGCAGGCTTAAATTAGAAAATCGTAGGAATAAAGGGAGCCATGATGTATTAGTTAGAAATCTGAGAAGGCTAAAATATGAGCCTTGACCAGGTTGAGATCTCAAAGTGGTAGAAGCAAAGTTCCATGCATGAAGTATAGAGTTAGAATATACCAATACTGGGTTGATTAAAGGTTGTATAGACCTATTTACAAAGCCTACTTTAGAGCTATACCCGCCATAATCTCTGAAAGGAACCAAGATCTCTGTGGAAAATAATGAAGATCTATGCATATATAAGGGAAGGTTGAGTCTTCATAGTATCATAATAACTGACCCAAAGGAACAAAAATTACAAACCTATAATAATCATTTTCTAAATCTTGTAGCAGAATTGTGGCATTTTGAAAAAGGAACCATAATTGCGTTCTTTGGAGAAGTAATAGAGCAAGTTTTGTGAACAAATAAAAGGGCCAAAGATATCTCAAAGGTAGCAAGAGAAGAATTTTGTGCGAGTCTATTATTCAAGACATTGACCATATACCAAACCTGAACTTAAGAAAAAGGAGTAGTCTATCTTCTTGAAAATTGTTGACTTAGCACCTTGGAAGCTTCTACTACAGTTAAGAGAAAGCATCTAGCATTTTGAAACAACTTGAAGTCCTCATCAAACTCAAGTAAGTATTGATATTCTTCTTTATGTTTTTATCATCTAACAATATGATTTCAGTTTGCAAGAAAGAGCAACAAGCACAATGGAACATCAAAGAACAAGGTATGTATAGCATGTTTCTTTAAGACTCTAACATGAAATATTTAGTTGCTTAGGTTGGCAAGTTCCCATTGTGTTAAAAGTTATTAATATCTAGGGTTTTAAAACCTAGACAGTATATATATGAAAACATCATTCGTTTGTTCTTTCTTAGAAACCATATCTCATAATGTCTAGGTTTGTAAGTAGTCCAAGATATATGGCAATCCTTTGCAAAAATTGGAATTGAATGATGTCTAGATTTTGTACTCAAAATCCCTAGGAATTCATTCTCTAAAAGGTGATGGAAACCCTAAATAATCGTCACGCTATTGTACTTGTATACTTTTGGTGGTACTTGTTAAGTAAATGTTGCAAGTACATATATAAATTTTGTTCTTATATAAGATAGGAGTCATTCAAGAAGAAGCTTCTATATTGTCACAAAAGATAAGTATTATTTATGTTTTCTTATATATTTAGCTTTATCTTTGTTATTTGATTATTATCCTTTCCTTGGAAGGACTAAGCTTGTAAGAATAAGGATAATGACTAGATTCAGAGGTAGTCTTCAAAAGACTTGTATCATGAAAGAAGCCTTGTTGAAGAAGAAACCCTACCAGGTTTGTGAAAGAAACAACTCTAGGTATGCATAAAGACTTGTAGCAGGTCTTCTTCATACAAGGTACAATCATTTTGCTTATTACTAACTTTCATGTCTAGGGTAACCCTACAACTCTACTTTGTTGGAGTTTTGTAGCTTTGTTTGTTCTTCATAATGTGTATTAGCCCTCCAAATTGGCAAATATATATTGGCTTCAAGTAAGATCTAAACGAAATGAAATTTGAATTTTAAAATATGAATTTCTGCCTCCAAAAATGATAGGTCGGCCCCTCCTTTAACTCATGTCGGCTCACCCCTAAAGTCACACCACTTGGGCAATATTGTTCACTATAAATAGATCCATTTGTCCTCCACTTTTGAGCATCCTATTCGAATCATCTGAGGCCTCATTTGGATCACAAGAAGGATGAGTTCTTGTCTCAGCAAGATTTGTTTCAGCATTTGAAAAGTAGTTGTGATGATGAATTCAAGTTGATTAGTTTATGGTTGAGGCATGGCATGTGGTACATGTGTTGAAGTACTAGTATGGTACTTGTTACCCACCAAAAGTGGGTGACCCCATAGGAGATTTTTTCTCTTAGAGTTCTCTTCATCTCGCAGCCAACAACCCTTGATAGCCACCAGTGTCACTGATTTATTGTGCCATTTGATCTCCACTCCCTGAATTAGTCATATGTCCCCTCGTCCACTTGTTGAGAGTATATCTTTGAAGGTGGGCAATCCGACCCTAAAAGTATGTTTTTCATTGTGCAATTGGGTGCTTATGCTTGTTTTTCCTTAGGCATATTGGACATGGATTATTGGGTGATTTGGAAAAAGGAAGGGTTTTGACTATAATTTTGTTTCCTCACCTTAAATAGGGGGTTAATCCTCAATCCTAGTCTCGTGGGATCTCTCCTATTGGCTTATGGCTTCAAGACAGGCACTACTTGGGAAACCTCGATTTTGGTAGCGCGTTCTTGTTTTCCCATTTCACATTTTTCACTCCCCTCCGCGCATGAAAACCCTATTTTATCATCTTCCCTCTTTGGTTCCACATGACCACTGGGTCTACAAGGCATTGGTATGCCCCTCCCCTTGTTCACATGTCTGGGTTGAGCCTCGCACTGTTGCCCCAGAGGTTTGATGCAGCTAAAAGAACCTTAAAAGAATATCATGACCACAAGCAAGAAACAAAAGAAAAGAACATCATAAACTGCAAAAAGTGGTTGGGACATTCAATATAGCACGCGGGCAAAAGCTAAAGATGAGCTCTACCCCTTCATCATGGCCATCACCCTGGTTCCTAGGGCCCTTGAGTGCCCCACACATCATTAAGGAACCCATGCACGTCCCAACCCTTGGTGGGCGATGAACTGTCCCACCTTAAGGGGGTAATAGTTGTTACATATCTCTCATAGCATGCTCTTATTTCAAGCACCAAGTAGTAATACAAAGAAAAATCATAAAAAGGCAAAAGGCAAATAATGAAGGGTGGAAAAACAAAGGCCAGGGTAACTCATGTATCCACGATTGCTCCCTCCTACATCTATACACCCAAATATGTGGACATCCCTCATCATTACCATCGTTGAACCCATGGCATTTGGCTTTGAGACCCCTGTGTCCCCATACATCCCATCAATATTCACGTGACCCCTATCAATTGAAGGAACACTCAATAGGGTTGTTTATTAGCCACTCCTACCTAGGGAGGTAACTATTACAAGCTTAAAGCCCCAAGTTTGGAAGGGAAACCCATTATGAAGTCTTAATGTGCCCTTGATTAACAAGCTTGGTTCACGTAGATGCACTAATGAATTATTGTACATGATGGTGCGAAAGCACATTGGATCTTATATGTAATTGGTAGGTGGTTTCATCATGGGCTAGGCAACTTAACTAGGGCCCAAGCCCACCAAATGATCATATTAACACTCCTAGGAGATGCATTAGAGGAAATTTCAACTCAAAAATAACCACCTAAGAAAAAATTAAGAAATTAATAAAATAATGCCATGTAGACAAATTTTTAATATATCATTTTTATTATTTTACTTTTATCAAAATTACCTAAATAAATGTGACGTTTATCAAAATAGCAATATATATAATTTACCTTTAAAAATTAATTTATTAACACAAGATTTAATAAAATTTAAATTAAAAAAACAAATTTTAAATTTAATTTAAATTTAAAGTACCTAAATTTAGGTTAGACGTCATTAAAATTAAATAACGATATATATTATATTTAAATTAATTTATTAACACAAGATTTAATAAAATTTAAATTAAAAAAGTGAATTTAAAATTTAAATTTAAGGTAAATTTAAATTAACCAAATAAATGCACTTTTTTCAAAATAATAGTATATATATTTTATATTTAAATTAATTTGTTTACATGATTTAAGGAAATTTAAATTAAAAAGGTAAATTTAAAATTCAAATTAGTTACTCGTCATTAAAAATATTATCGATACTATAACTTTTATAGAATAAGATATTAATTTTATTTTTAATATTTAATGTAGTTTTGGGTCACTTGGGGACCACTCACGCTTAAAATAGGTAAATTATATTAATAAAAAATTTGCCATTGCCTAGTCACACCTGTATCTCTTTTGAATTTTAAGGGATTTTGATTGGATTACATATTATGACATGGAAATTCAATGTTAACCTTTTCAAATCAAATTTCCTCTAATGCGGTGAGAGCCATGGGATTCCATCATGTGTTAGAGCATCATTTCATGCCATGGGCACCTTCAACACCCTTAGCAATCTGTTCATTGCCCCACATTATTCGCGAGATGATGCACTTGGACCAGTGTGCCCTGACCGACTTAGCATATTATGGCAGTTGATCCAAGGCCCAGAGGAGTTTTGTCTCACCCTTGAGACATGGAAGGGTAGGTACCATCATCAAAGCTCTCATTTGGAGCATTATACATGTTATTCTATCATCTGGAGACCCATGAGACCAATATTTGTACCCCAAACCCACTTTGGGGCCCACATGATGACTTGCATGGATATCGAGGGGTCATCCCCTTATTCGAGATTTATAGAGCCCTCTCTCACGTTGCACAAAGAGACTCCATGTGGCCCTCGAATGAACTACATCAGCGTGACATCATCAATTCGACTAACATTTGGATGGCTAATTTATGAAAGCTACTTGATCGACTTGTGACCAAGGTTTGTTTCTTTCCCATTATTTTAATGTTTTGGGGGCTAATTAAGCTAATTTGACTTAGTGAGGTTCATATAAATAAAACTCACCCTCATTTGTGAGAAATCATCATCATCACTTCGATTCTTCTCTTGTAAAAGAATCAACACCTTTTCTTTAGAGCTATTGGAGGTTTCTTTGATGCATTTTGACATTTGGAGCTGAAATTTTCTATCTTCTTTGGAGCTATCTCATGATTTGTGGATGGATATATCATATTGTCATCTTGTAAGTGCTTCTTGTTGAATATTTTCTTGGAATAATGTCTAATGTATGGAATTGTTGTAACTAGGTTAATGCTCTTGTGCCCTAATTTGTTGAATATCATTTTGGAAAACTATTTGGTTCTCAATTGCATATGTTACTCATTAGATGACAAATGATTAATGTTCCTAATGGATGAAGTTTGGTCTTTCTTCCACAAAACTCCATAAATTTTGAGTGGGTAAATGTTGAAGGTTGGTAGCTAGGGCATCAACCTTTACCCTCCTTAAGGATGATTTTGGCCAATTTAAAAGCATCTAGGATTCCATATCCCAAAGCACTAGTCCAAGGATTTTGGGGATCAAATTCCTCCTTCTCCAAACATCAAGCTTAGGGTCTAGGCTACCTATGCTCCAAGTTTGGTGGGCATTCACCCAAATTTCATCCATAAAATATCTTTCCCTAGGTGCTACCCCAAGAGGGAAAACCTAGGTCTTTCTCTCTCACATTGGGGCCTTCTTTGAGGGCTGTACGAGTATAGTATTCGTTGGAATAAATCATAAGAAACCCTTTCTTCTCCCTTGCCTTGACCTAGTGAGTACCTTGGAAGTATTTCTTCCCATGGTTCTTCATAAAACCCTAGGTCTAGCACAAGTATTGCCTAGGTCTCTTAAAGGGTTTGAAAAGCCTCTTGGAAGTGTTGAGAAATCACATAGAGCTTCTTTGAGAGGTCTTACCCCATCACTTAGAGTCTCGATCTTAGGAATACCCATTATCATCACAAATCTCAAATTCTATGTCTTGATCTCAAGTCTTTCTTGTAGAGCGTTTAGCTTCTTAGAAGCATTGAGTCGTTGTTCTGTCTCTCCTTGAATGGGCTTTGTGGAATCTCCTCATACCAAATCATTGATCTATTCATTCTTAGTGATTTCCTTCCTACCAGGACTCCTCCCATTGATGAAAACCCATAAAGAACAAGGGACTTTGACCGAGGTGACAATGGGTCATTGTCCCATTGTTGTCACTTAGTCTAGTGGTTGTCCCTTAGGTTTTCCCTTCCTTAGGGCCCTGCTAGATTGTGTGGTAACAATACTATTGATTGAGATATGTTTCATATGATAAAGTACAATTGCTAGATATAACGAATTCATATTAAATATATATTACAGTTTGTTTGATCAAGTGCAGGAAATGACCATGCTGAAAGGTCATAGCGCATGATACAAAAGAAGTAGTGAGGCTCCTATTTATTTCTATGGTCGAGTTGGTTAAAACCTCTATCCTTGGATGAGGTTGGTGTACTTCTGGGATAAGCTTGGAGAAATTGAGAATGCCTTCCTTGGTGAAAGGAAGTATTGATGTAGTAATATCCATGAGCCTGGATAGTTCCATTGGTCATGGGGTTTGACCTTATTGCCATGGAGTTTGGCTAGGAGATTGGCTCTATAAGCATCAAGCATGGATTGTCTCTATGAATATTAAGGCCTGGAGTACTCCCTTAGGTCATGGGGTTTGACTAGGAGACCATTGGTTATGGTCGGGGATGTTGAATCTATTGAATTTGAGATCAGGATTCATCCCTTAGGTCATGGAGTTTGACCGGGAGACCATATGGTCAGGAATATTGACTTTGAGATTGGGATTCCTCCCTTAGGTCATGGAGTTTTATTGAGGGACCATTGTTTATGGTTGGGGAGATTGACCCTGAGTACTCTCTTAGGTCATGGGGTTTGACTGAGAGACCATTATTATGGTCGAAGAGATTGATCTTGATTATGCCTTTAGGTCATGGAGTTTGGCCAGGAGACCATTGGTTATGGTCAGGGATATTGACTTTGATTACTCTCTTAGGTCATGGAGTTTGACTGGGAAATGATTATTTATGGTTGGAGAGATTGGCCTCATGAATAACATAAAAATGCTCCCTCGGTCAATGGCATTCTGACCTTATCGCCATGGGGTTTGGTTGGTGGGTTGAGATTGTGCTTGATGCTGATGCCAGATGCTTCCCACATGGTTTTGGTATTGAACATGTGGTGGATGGATTCATTCAACCTTTTCTTGGAATATAATTTTTTTTATTCAAGAGAACATCTGTGGAAGTCATTATTATGAATACCTCCCTAGCTAAGTGGGAGTGTTGGAGTTTTGTAGCTTCTATCGGTCTTCATAATGTGTATCAGCGCTCCAAAATTGGAAAATAAATTGGCTTCAAGTCGGCTTTAAAAGAAATGAAATTTGAATTTTTAAATCATGAATTTCTGTCTCCAAAAATGACAGGTCGTCTCCTCCTTTAACTCAAGTCGGATCACCCGTAAAGTCACACCACTTGGGCTCTACTGTTCATTATAAATAGAGAAATTTGTCCTCTATTTTTGAGCATCCAATTCAGATCATTTGAGGCCTAATTTTGATCACAAGAAGGACGAGTTTTGAGGACAGAATCTGAGGTTAATGAAGGACAAATTTTTGGGCACATCTAAGCAACAGGACCAAGAACTTCTGAGAGCAAAGAAAGCCGAAATTATGAAGCAGAGGGACGAATTTCTGAGGCTTGTTGATGAAATTTTGACCGGGTTTGCAAATGCTTGGGACTCGCCACCTTGAGGTCTTTGAATCTTCCTTTTTGATACTAGCCTAGACTCCTCTTAGGTATAGGAAGCCCATAACTGATCAAACTTTGGAATGCCTAATCTACCACAAATGCTTGATACAAATGAATCCCATGAATCTGGAAATCCATTAAGGGTCATAGTCACAAGTTCTGATTCATCAATATTTTCTCCAATGGCCTTGAGCAGATCTCTCAATTGAGAGATCCTCATTAAGTAGGAAGCCACAATATTTGATCCAGACTTTTGAATATCACGAAGTTGATTCCTCAAATCCATTTGCTGACTAATGTTGTTCATTGCATACAACCCTATGAGGGCATCATGTATTTTCTTTGAAATATTCAGCCCAAAAACAAATGGAATCAAATGGTATTTGATAAATTCAACAAGAATCCTGTTGGTCTTAGTTTCCATCTTCTTGTGCTTGATCTTTCCCTCATTATTTTGAGGTTCCGTAATCTTTCCTTCCACATATTCCATGACATCATTTCCTTTAAGAATGAGATCCATTATAGTCCTCCAAGCCCTAAAATTTGTTGCACCTTCCAGCCCAAGGTTACTTGGGAGCAGGAGCGAGAGTGACATTTTCAGAAGCTCCCAGTTTGGGAGCGAATCGGGGAGCAAATTTTTATATAATATATATTTTTTTATATTTTGATGCATATATGTCAACAAAAGCATGCAAAATGATGAATTAGATATAAAAAACATAAAAACATAGATTGAACCATATAACATCAATCATCTAGAAGTTATAATCTTAATCAACCACATCCACAAGTTAGTAACATACAACATATTGAGTCTCATGATTCATCAATCTTAAAGTTTCAAGCTTTCAAATTTCAAAATTCGATATATAACATTTATCATCATTGATCACCAAAGTTGTACTTGTAAGCTAAGTGTAACCATTACAATAAAGAATATCTAACGTGAAATGAAATGAAATGAAATAACTTTCAACTTTCACGAAGCATCATATTCATAATTTATTACCAATGAGTTATAATTGCCAAATTCAAATTTCTAACTTAAATTCACATATATTGTTTAAAAAAATATAATAATAAATATGAAAGATTCAACAGTTATAAAAACTACTAGAAACTAGAAAAGACAAGTAAATATGTTATCTACAGCTTCCTTTTGCTGCCACGAGAAATGTCTAATTTCTTAACAGGTCATGGTACTGGTGGTCTTCTAGGAGTCTCCTCCTACATAGTTGCACGACCAGAACCAAAAATTACATGCCCTCCACATGAGGATGTAGATGGAGGCGACGACAACAAAGGAACAATAGTTGGAACTCGAGCACTGGCACTGCTACTAGATGGTGGGGGTGGCATGGTTGTTTTTGCTTCATCATCAACTCTCAAAAGTTGATCCGTAAACTGCCGTGGATATTCCATTGGACAATTCGTCACAACAGATTTGACAATATTATATTAAAAATCTAAGATTCAACACTATTACAATTTTATTTAATTTCTAGATCTGTAGATCTTGCTGTAATTAGTGCATGCATGTAAAAGTAAATTATGTAGAAATTAAGAGAACGACAAAATAAGCTCACACACATATAAGACACAAGATATGCTCTTTAGGAAACCCTTTAGGGAGAAAACCCAGCTGGAAGGTGAGACTGCTTCGCTCTCTTTCTCTGTCTCGAAATATGGTTGCAGATACAAAGAAGTAATGCTTGTGGCCCATGGACTACTACAGTGCACAAATCCTCTCTGTGTGCTCTACCTCCTATCTCTCCTGGCTATCTTTGTTCATCTATGGAACAAATGCTCTTGAAAGAATGGATTGCCTCTTCCTCCTAGTGGCCCGGTTATAACACAACCCGATAGCCTACTAGTGGTTAAGTTTGACTACATCAAATCTTAATTAGAGTTACAAAATAGATTCTTCTAGAGTCTTCTACATCACAAACACGTGGCTAGCCTCTTTTCCATGAATAATGGGGGCTGATGCGGCATCGTCCCGAACTATAGGTATGAAAACAGGAAGGTCAACTTCTGAGTGGCATAACTTTTGCATACGGACTCCGATTGACATGATTCTTGCGTCGTTGGAAAGATTTATGTATGTAGAACAACACGAAAAGGTGTTGCGCTTAAGAGACATAGTTTTACCCCCAAAAAACATCGTTTGATGCCTCAAAACGCTCCCAGAAGGTTTCACACCCTATTTTGCCAAATTGGGTCCCGCGGTAAAAATGGTTCCGCGAGTTGATTCCTCCACTTTTTCCATTCCAAATGCATTGGGATGGATGAAAAAAATATAATGATCCAATTTGGATCAAAAGTTCTACTTCCAATTCTTCAAGATGTATAGTGCCATCCTCCAAATTATCGTCCTTTGGGTGGTTGTTCCAAATTTTATATATTGGATCCTTATAAGCTCGATCACAATAATGATTTAACAACCTCAAGTTGTAGTGCACATAAACCAAGCTTTCTGCTTGTTTTCATTGACTTTGTTTCTTCTCACATTATGTATGAAGCTGTAGGTGCTTTAACACCTCTTTGTGGAGGAAGTATTTACAACCTATGGGAGAACTTTTTTTTGCCAATTTTGGCAAAAGTCCCATGCTGCCATATGCTTCCCACCATGTGAGAGCATCAAATCTGTCTCTATATTCCAATGCATGCAAAGAACCAAACAAACTAGTGCAACTGAAGTATCTTGCTAATTCAAGACGCAGATTAGCACACTCCTCCCTATCAGGGATTGGCTTGTCTAATTCTTTCATATATCCCTCTTGTACCTCTGGATCTATATGGGGTTTGGCCTTAGCCCCACCCCTAGGTGCAGGTTTTCCCAACCAAGATGGAGAGTAGTATTTTGGCATAAGGATATACACCAAGGCATGTAGTGGAACATTAAGTTTATTCCACCATGTACACACACAATTGTGAATCATTGTATACAAGTTGGGATCATTTTCCTTAACAATATCTTTTATTTGCCCCAAAATGGTATCCTTCTGCTCATACAACTCCCTAATCACAGGTTTATATATATCTGCAAAAGGAATCATGCTATAAATGGGCTTGGTGAATTGCAATACTTCCCTCGCACGTGCCCAAAATAGGCCATCAAGAGCAGTCTTCTCCACCTATTCAAAACCTTGCTTGTCAGCTACATCTGTAACCTTGTCCTTTAATACCTGCCAGTGTTGACTTGATGCCATGCTAGCCAATGACTCTCTTACCTTCAAAAGGCGCCTAAAGGTGAGGTTTATAGCTAGAAAACCTAGTCTTCACAATGTTCAACAACTCCAATCTTGAGTGACTGTGGAAAAGCCCATGGGTATTGCTATGATTTGCAATAAATTTTACCATTTGTTTGCCTCTCTTATACAAATCACCAATCCATTTGTATTGTTGGTTTTTGTTCTTAATAATATCACACATCAAAAGGTTCATTGTGTGAACCAAACACCCAAACCAAAATATGTTGGGATATTTATCCTCAATAATTGCTCCCGCTGCCTTAGAATTAGTAACATTATCAGTGATGATTTGGATGACATTGTATGGCCCAGTACGTTCAATTGTTTCAAGTACTGGTTCTGCAATGTTGATGTTGGTCTTGAACTTTTGTGAGTAATCATATGCTGAAAGGAAGATGGCACCACTAACAGACATAGCAAGAACACTTTTCAATGGCTTGCCTTTTACATTTGTCCATCCATCAGATATAATGGACACCCCATGCTCAGTCCAAGAATTTGTCATTTTATTCAATGAATGTGATATTTTTGCTTTTTCATGATCAAGTCCAACAGTTCTAGCCTTGTCATACCCAAGGCTCTTGTATCCTTTGGGGGCATCATTTATGGCAGAAACCATTTCATGCCAATAAGGTGAGCAAAGAACATTGAATGGTATCCCACATGCATAGAGAAACCGGTAAATTTTTGAATCCACATCATTCCTATACCCTTCGTCAAGGAAATCTGATATGGTTCTACGCCTTAAAGAGATGTTTGTTCATGTGCCTCCATATCCACTGCCATGGGAGGATGTTGATGGAGTTCTTTGTGCATGTGATTGTGAGCTATGTTCAAAGAAACCCTTTGATTTTTTAGATTTATATTGGGCTTCCTCCTCTTCCCTTATGTATTTGGCTCTTTCTGTTGCTGATAGACTTACACAAGCTTTGATTCCTATTGGTTTATCTCCATCCCATGGACTTTTCCCACAGAGGTGCCTTTTGGACGGGTGTATGAACCTGTGTAAATGTTGTTGCAATGATTGCATGTAAATTTAGTGGTTCCACCCCCTTTCCCTGCTTCAGACCTACTAACATATTTCCACAATGGGGTTTGGTCTTGTTTAGTTTTTAGGGCCTCATCGTGTCCACTCTCTTCCTCCTCACCAAGGTACTTCTCTCTAGGCTTTTCATCAAATCCATGATAACTCACTTCTTCATCCTCTTATTCATCATGATCAACCCTCCTTCTTCTACTCCATCACCATAATAACCAAAAAAGGAACCAACAACAAGAAAATTCCAAGCCGTAATAGCCATGATGTTTGAAGTTTTGAGTTTGCAAAAAAAATGGAGGAATGAGAATGGGGAATAGAGAATTTTTGTTGTTGTTGTTGTTGGGTTTAGCAATGAACATATAAAAAACAAAAATGCTAGATTAGAGTGTAGATCCTACCTTTTTGGCCTTCAATCCCAAGCTCCAATCTCCCTTACAAGCTCCTCTCTTTTGTTCTCTCCAAGCTCCAAAATCTCTCTTGCTCTCTCCAACTTGACAAATGGGTAAATAATGGGAGGGGAGAGGGCCTTTTTAACCTTTTCCCCGCTTCCCTTCCCTCCCTTTCCTCTCTCTCTCCATCCGTCGACCGTTGCCTCCCTCTTCGCCATGCGACTTTTTTTCAACACTAATGAGAGCGATTGCTCCCGACTGCCCTCCCTCTTAAAACATCACTCCCGAAGTGAAGGGGAGCGGTCAAGGAGCGCTCGCTCCCGACCGCTCTCTTAATCACTCCGTAAAAAACAGGGAGCAATTTTTTTTAAAGGGAGCTACCTTCGGAGTGCGCTTGGGAAATTCTCTCCCTTCAGGAGTGCTTTCAAAAGCGTGCTCCCGAGGTAGGTCCTTGGTCTCAAGTGGAGCTCGGATTGGGAGCAAATTCAGGGGGGGGTGCTTCCCCGCAACCCTATTCCAGCCTATCTTCAGGTTTGATAGAGGGATCCATTTGGTCAAAAATACGATGATAGATAAAATTGGAAAATAGGTGTTGTTGTCACCTAAGATGTACACCTAAATGTGGTAAAAGTTTCTCCAATGGCCTTGAGTTGATCTCTCAATTGAGAGATCTTCATTAATTAGGAAGCCATAATATCTGATCTAGACTTCTGAATATCACGAAGTTGATTCCTCAAAAGCCATCTGCTGACCAATGTTGTTGACTGCATACAACCCTACTAAGGCATCATGTATTTGCTTTGAAGTCTTCAACACAAAAAAATGGAATAAAATGGTCTTTGGTGGATTCAACAAGAATCCTCTTGGCCGTAGTTTCCATCTTCTTGTGCTTGGCCTTTCCCTCATCATTCTAAGGTTCAATAATCTTGCCCTCCACATATTCCATGACATCATTTTCTTTAAGAATTAGATCCATTCTAGTCCTCTAAGCCCTAAAATTTGTTACACCTTTAGCCTATCTTCAAGTTTGATAGAGGGAGCCATGTGGTCAAAAATATGGTCACCGATCAAATCAAAAAATAGTTGTTGTTGTCGCCTAAGATGTACACCTAAATGTGGCAAAAGTTTTTGACCCCACAAGGTACACAATCTTTAAGGCGCAACGGTCAGAGCAGAGGTTGTCACCTAATTCCTATTCACTCCATTTAAGCTTCTCCTAGGTAAGCTATGGGGGGTAGTCCCTAAAGATGAAAATAAAAACTTGTTAAAGGCATCAAGTTTTAGGAGATTAAGGGCAAAGAAATTACCTATCTAAGTAACTCAATTTAAGATTAATTAGCAAGATTATTATTGAGTAATGTGGATATTAAAGATAAATTCAATTAGATCATATGACCCTCAACACGATATAAAAGTGTTGAAGAATCAAGGGCAATGACATATATTAGGATTCTTCTTGACCTGATAACAATTTGTGAAGCAATTTTACAATTATCTTAGCTTGATCTTCTTCTTATTATTAGTGTGTGTGTTTCATCAAATTGCTACCAAAATCATAAAGACAAGAACACAAATGTTGGCTCTCTGCCAGGGCCAAAACCTCTCTCTCTTAGAGAGGAAAACCCTTTGGTAAGTTTCTCTTATTGAAGCTTCTTATTGATCAATTCCAAACCCTATGTTGAAGAATCTAGGGCAAAGTAGTGCAGTGTGATTCTTCGTTAATTGATAACAATTTGTGGAGTCTTTTTGCTTTTCTTGTTAGCTTATTCTTCTTCTTCTTATTATTAGTGCATATGTGTGTACTTCATCAAACTGCTACCAAAACATAAAACAAGAACACAATATGTTGGCTCTCTGCAAGGGCCAAAACCTCTCTTGTCTTGAGAGGAAAACCCTTTAATGAATTTCTCTTATTGAAGCTTCTATTGATCAATGCCAAACCCTAGACCCCTGACTAAGAGATCCTCCAAGCACAAGTCAAGTCTCCACTCCTTTCTACACCATATACCCTGGCATTTCTCCCAACACTTCTTCCGACACTTCTTCCGGCACTTGTTTCCCGACACTTTGTCCTCCTACTTCCGGCACTTTGTTCTTCCTTCAACTTGTTAGTAAACCTTGTTGCACTTTCTCTAGAGGACAAACCTTTGATGAGAACCCTTCCATGTGATGATTCCTTCACCTTCTTAACCAAATGAGCTTCTTCTTCAAAGTGTAGGTGTAGGCTAGATGTGACTGTCCAATAGCCCTAAATTCTCTTGTGACTGTTTATTTGTTGTTGTAGCCTCTTTCCTTCTTTGCTTGAGTGCGCTTCCTCTTCGCTGGATTGGGAGGCCTTATAGACCTTGTTTGCTAGCCCAAAACATAGAGATATGTCACTGAAGTTTTCCTGTTGTAATGGTTGCAGGCAAGCCCTTCTTTTCTCGCACGTGTGGCTGTGATAACCCTAGAAAACAGTGCCTTCACCTCGGTTTCTTTTCCCTCTTCCTTCGCTGCCCTAGAAGGCCTCTTCCTTGTCCTTTTCTTTGTCACTTTTCTGCGTTGATTTTAGAGTGATGTAGTGCGTTCTAATTGGAGTGGAAAATCTCTATAAATAGAGGACTGTCCGTCCATTTAGGCCGACTTGATTGACTGTTAGCAGATAGACTTTGAGGGTTGTTTGTACTCTGACTTGGAGGGTAGTTTGGTGGCTGATTTGCTGAGCAGAGATCACACATTTTCCATGGTGGTGTAGCATGCTTGAAGGTGTCATTACATAGGATTATACTTGACTTTGCTTGGAGGTTTCCCTTTGACTTGGTATATATTTATACATAGTGTAACATGCCCTTAAGGCCTTCAATATCTTCTCTTGACTATTTGACTCACCTATAGCACTTTGACATGTGCTAGACCTACTTCAATGTGCAAGAAACCCATTGACATATATTATAAAAAATAATATTTCTTTTCTTGAATTAGTATAAATATCAAAAGTACATCTATGAAGACCGAACCTAGTTACACTTCCTTCAACACCCTAGACCCTCGACTAGGATGTCTTCCAAGCACAAGTTAGGTCCTCCCTCTATTCTGCACTTTGTTCCCGGCATATAGACTTCCTCTTTCTGACACTTTTCGCCCAACACTTCATCCTCCTTCTCTGCTTCTTATCTAGAGATAGACCTTCCTTGAGTGAGCCTTCTAGAAGAGATGTTCTTCTTGTATCCTTTACTCAAGTAGGCTTCTTTTTTTGTTGACCAAACGAGATCCTTCTTGAGGTATGACAATAATAGTGTTCTGTTGCCCTAGTTTTTCGCACGTGTGGACAATACCCTTAGAGAATTAGGGTCCTTTCACCTTCGCTAGAGAGAGAGACTTCTTTGCTTGACTTGAGAAGCCTTATAGGCCTAGTAACTAGCCCAAACACTAACAAAACTTAAACTGTGATAATACTGTTGTTGTACTAGCAATCCGTCCTCCTCTTTGCATGTGTGACTGTTTCTAGCGCTAGAAACAATCCTCTACCTTCGCTGAGCTTCCTCCTTCCTTCGCTGCACTTTTGGGGACCCTTTAGACTTGCTTCTCCTTCCTTTTCTTGGCTTATCTCTTTGCTGATTTCAGAGCTTGCTTCGTTGACTATATGAGGGTGTGGACAACCTCTATATATAGAGGATTGTCCCTCCTCTAGGCCGGCATTCTGCCTTTAGGCCGACTTGACCATAGCTTCATTATTCTCATCATTTTGCTCCTTTTGGAGGATATTGCTGCATGGAGAGGACTTGCACTTGGCTTCAAGGTATTCCTTTGACCTTATACATAGTGTAACATGCCCTATAAGGGTCTTATGTAAATACATTGACTTTTGACTTCCTAGAAGCACTTAAACATGTGCTTGACCTACTTCAATGGGCAAGAAACTCATTGACATATATTATAAAAATAATATTTCTTTTCTTGAATAAATACAAATATCAAAAGTACATTTATGAAGACCGAACCTAGTTACATTTCCTTCATGATGATAGACCAATGTCTTGTAAATTATAATACTTGCAAAAATAAGAAATATTTCAAGTTATAAGATAAGCAATGTTGCAAGAGAAGTGTTAGTACAAGAGATCAAGAGATTATAAACAATTAAAACTATGAGCAATAAGATTAGAAATACAACTTGCAAGAAAATGAAACTTGTACGTTAAGTAAGGACGATATGATATTCAAAGGTAATGAACACAAAGTTGACAAGTACAAGGAAAAGCTTGCAAGGAAATAGTTAGCCCACAATTCCAATTACGAATAACCAATTGAAGGAGAATGCTAGATGAATGAATGCAAGACTAACATATGTGAGATGTTAAGTCTTGGTTAATTTTAATTATATGCTTAAAGTAAGGGTGAATGCCTTCTCCTCAATTGTCAAAACTTGTCTTAAAACAAGGTTGTTGGAAGAACTGTTGGGGAAGGAGGCTATGGTCTCATTAACGATGCCTACCTAGGGCTTCTAGCAACTCAAGTGTCTTTGTTCCTACAAGGGACTGGGCCATAAGAGCACTGCAAGGTCACCTATTTTAATCGTTGTTCAAGGGTCAAGCTTCTTAAATTGAGTGGGGGAGAAGGTTGTCCTAAACTTTCTATCAACCAAGCTTAAGCTTGGAGTAAATTTTAAGGATGCAAGCCTAAATCTAAAGTGAAATGCAAAGGAGATGGAATGTAAATGGAAATGCTTTAATGAGATACAATTAAAACAATATGTTTCAAAGAGAGAAATGCTAATCCATTTATGATGAAAAGCACTTTAAGCCCAAAATCACAAGATCAACGAAGCATGTAAAATTACTTAATGAAACAAGGCAAGATTAGAGAAATGTTAAGTGTTATCAATAGAAATTGCTCTTATATGAAATGAGTTATTGATTAGATTAAAAATGACACTCCACTTAGGATGTGTCTTTAAGAATGTTAAGAGCATATATGGGTTATATGGCACAAACAATTGTTTAAATGATGAGAGATATAAGCAATTCTAATAGAAATGTAACTTAGATCTATTAGCCAAATAAATGTTATTCAATGTAAACAAAACTACTTAGATCAAGAGATGACAATCAAATGAAGTGCTTAGGCAAATGCAAGTTAGAAGTAATGAAACTAGATCTAAAGGGTTAGTGACCCACTCTAACTAGTGCAAGAAAATAAAAGAGTTAGTGCAAGACAAAAGAGACTCCTCCTAGAAGCAGAGATAAGGATACCAAGAGGTTAAAACCCCAAACTCCCATAAGAAAAGAAGACGCCTTTTCTTATTGATGTTACAAATCTCAAGACCCCTTTGAGAGAGGAAAAGGGTTTCAGAGATCCTAAAATGGCTTACTAATAAAATAATTAAATACCCCCTATGTTATCGAATCCGTCAGCCTTGGGGGTTGGATTCACGGATCCCCGGATCGGATCCGGATCCAGATTTGCTTGGATCCGCCTAAGAACCGGTTTAAAAATGTTTCCTCCACCATAACATGCATCTGATATTTAAACTATGGTTCGTGTGATTTTTGGTTTTTTACAATACAAGTAAAATGTTGAAGTTTCTAAGTCTACTTACTTAGAAACCTTCCATGCACTTTATCTGATTTATTCCTACCTACTTGTTCTATTATTTAACAAGTTATTTACAATATAAATACTGAAAATAAACACTAGTGCATGCTCAACATATTACAGATCAACAACTGAAGGAAACAAAAACAATCACACCATATGACACCATTATTTTTGGACCAATGTCCCCGGAAAAACTCAATGTGGGAAAACCGGTGCAGCTATCTGAGGGTTTTCTTATTAAGCAATATCAGAGTACAATCTGGGTGCCGAAACTGGCCTACCCAACAAAGAATTTCCTTGGCAGTAATACCTCTCAGTTTGAGACAAATCTCCTAGCTGAAACCCTGGATAATCCTTCCGGCAGCTCCTCAGCTCCAATCTGCCCCAGAAACCCCAGCCTCAACCTTTTCTGGACCGCGTCAGCACCTCTTTGCCCAGTGCTGGCCCTGCATCACCCCTGATGGGTCTGCATCAGCCTTAGGAGGCTCTGTGCTAGCCCTATGGCCCTCTGTGTCAGCAACGCTGGCCTCTCTGAGGCTCTACGCAACTCCCGACTACCTCTGTGTGGCCCTGCGTGAGCTATGGCTGCTACTGCGTCACTCTCCTCGACTATTGCGCTGCTCTCCCGACACTATCTCTGCCTCTCTGTACTCAATGCCCCTCAGCTGCAACTCCGAACACTGATTCTATCTCTCTTAGCAAACCTCGCTCTAGAGAATAGAATGACTAATCACTCTAGTTTATTCTCCAAGTGACCCTCAAGCCCCCTCTTATACTTTTCTTGTTGACATATCAATAGCCGAGATTAAGTCCCTAATCAATGGCTAAGATTAGATCTGACTTGATCCATGTCTTTTGGACCATTCTAACACAGTTTCATATTAATACACATTAATATTTATTTTCCTTAAGTTTAGACTTAGGGAGTCCATTAAAAATATTAATTATTTTAATATCTCCTGAACTGTTTAGAATTCGCCCAAACCCTTTCTAGGTATTGGAGATCTCATGTGCCCCAACCTCTCCACCAAATTTCGTGGCTAGAGCACATCCGATGCTACCCCCAAATCAACACTCCCTTGTAGCGAGGATTGTGTTCTAGCAATACTCCTCACTAGGTATCACTCTGATCATCCGACATCGGTCCTTGTGCTGATGCTAGGCCTGCTGCCCACCATCCTCTGCACTGTTGTATCTTGTAATGCTGCCCATGGTTCTGCCACTTCAATTGTTGCATCTGCATGATAGCTCCCTCTGCATTCGTGTTGTTGTTGGTCCTTTCCCCCAGCACTGCATCCGCACTGCACCTCCTCTCATCATGTTGCATCGTGCTGCCCACTGCTGCACTGTAACTCAGTTACTGAGAAGTAAGTAACTGATCTCCCAACTCTGACCTCTCTGTTGGGCTAAAGACCCTATTGATGATTAAAGCCCCCTCTGTCGCTGACAAGTGCTCCCTCTCTGACCTCTCTGCTGTTGCAACAACTCCTTGCATCTCGCACCGTTGCACACCTCTCTATGCCATCCTGCACTGGTGCAACACTCCCGTGCCTCTCTCACTGCTGCAGTCTGCTAGCCTTGCGCTGTCTCGGGACTCCTGCATTGTAGCTCTCTCTGCCGCTTCATCTGCATCCGTCTCTACTCGACTCAGCCAGTCCTACTACTCCTCTTTGGGGCTCCCGTATCAAGGTCTAATCTAAGAGGCTGGGTACCTCGAGGATCCTGCCCCTCATCACCTGTAGTCTGCCTGAATACAACTCGCTATCTCCCCACTTCCACTCAAGTGGTGTGTGTGCACTCATGGCACAATCATCATCTGTCAAAACTTGCTTCTCTACCCTTGCTGTCGCTGCCTTAGTCTCAGAAGACTCTCCCTTGCTCTTCTTCCTTGGACACTGGGTCGTATAATGACCCAGCTCCCCACAGTGGAAGCACTTGATCTTGGAGAGATCCTTCTTCTTCCGCTTTTCCTGCTTTCCCTCAGATCCTAGGGCAACATCTTCCTCCTCCTGCTTGACTTTGATCCCCTTGCTGCTGCTACTCGTCTTCGACTACTGTCTGATCTCTTCTTGGCGAAGAGCAACCCACATCTTATCCCAAGGTGGAAGTGTCCCTCTGCCCAATATACTCTGGACAAATACCTCCCAGTCTTCTGAGACTACATTCAGGGTCGTCCTCACCATTAATTCCTGATCCGGCATGGCTTCTATAGCAGTCCATTGATCTTGGATCTCATTCAGTCCTCCGAGGAAGGTGTCAATCGGTTCTCCCTTCTTCATCTGATATGACCTCAATTGATTCTCAAGTAACATTATTCTCTGCACAGAAGTATGCTGGTACAATTTCTTGAGGGCCTCCCACATCTCATATGTCGTTTCCTTCTCGGCAATGTGTGGTACTACATGGTCCTTGACCCCGTCAAGGATGATGCTCTTGGCCCTCGCCATTGCCTCCTCGTACTTGTTATCATTGGGGTCGATTGGGATGGCTATAACCTTCAAGGCGAAGTTCTTGACACAATTTCTGTCAAGTATGGATAATATTTTGGCCTTCCTGACTGCGAAGTTCGATGCTCTGTCCAGTCTATCTTGGTCTCTTACTCCGTGTAGTGCCATGATGCTCTTCTACTTCCCTCCTCGAAGTTCTCTGTTCGACTCCTCCGAGTCTCTACTTCCTGTCTGGAAGTTCTCTTCTGGACTCCCTCTGAGTCTCGATTTCTCTCTAGGAAATCCTTCTGCCGTTGTCAAGATGCCCCCTACTATGATGGTCTTGTGCAACCGCACCACTGATCCGGGTTCCTTGGTTAGAAAACCTCGGTAGAAACTCCCTCCTCTTGGCCTTGCTCTGTCGGGTACTGTTTTGACTACAGTACCTCACCAATTCCACTCTGCAATATTCCCATAGCCTTCTAAACACCGACAACCTGAAGGTGAGAGCTTCTAGGCTCTGCGCAATCCCAACACCAGCGACCCGGCCTCCTCAGCCAACTGCGTGGCTCTGCGTGAGGCTCTCTTTGCCTTCCTTAGCCTCTGCGTTGCCTCTTCCCGGCTCACCCTTGATGATGCAAGCACTGCATCACCCTTCCCTTGTTGCTGCTCTGTTAGAAACAACTTATGTCACCTCGAGACAACTGTTTTCTGCTGCTATTGTTCTGCTCGGCTGATGTCCTTAGTCCTCCTGTGATCTGCGATCACCCTCTGATACCATGTTGAAGTTTCTAAGTATGCTTAGTTAAAAACCCTCCATGCACTTTATTTGATTTATTCCTACCTACTTGTTCTGTTACTTAACAAGTTATTTACAATGTAAATACTGAAAATAAACACTAGTGCATTCTCAACATATTACAGATCAACCACTGAAGGAAACAGAAACAATCACACCTTATGCCACTATTATTTTTGGACCAATGTCCCCGGGAAAACCCAATGTGGGAAACTAGTGCAGCGATCTGAGGGTTTTCTTATTAAGCAATATCAAAGTACAATTTGGGTGCCGAAACTGGCCTACCCAACAAAGAATTTCCTTGGCAGTAATACCTCTCAGTTTGAGACAAATCTCTTGGCTGAAACCCCAAATAATCCTTCCGGCAACTCCTCAACACCAATCTGCCCCAGAAACCCCAACCTCAGTCTTTTCTGGACTGCGTCAGCCCCTCTCTGCCCAGCACTGGCTCTGCACCACCCCTGATGGGTCTGCGTCAACCATTGTTTTACAACCCGGCGGATTCAACTCGGAAACGGCCGAGTCATACCGAGCCATTAAAAATTTTTATGACCCGGCCAGCAACCCGGCTCGGGAGACCGAGTCATAGTTGACTCGGTCAACCCGGCCGGGTCCGTATTGACTCGGCCGAGTCAATGAAACGACGGCTGGGCAGGTAAATCATGAAATTTATTCACTTTTTTTTGGATTTTTGGTAAAGTTAAAATCAGTTTATGGATTCCAAAGGGTTTAGGTAAATTGTTAAGTGCTTTTGGGGTCCATTTCCCCCTCCCAAACCCTATTTAAGACAGCCAAATGCTCTCATTCACTCACAGCAGTCTTATGCATTTGAGTGAGAGTCTTCTTTGAGGATTAGTGAGCAGTTCTTGAGCTTGTTTTGGAGCAGCAGTGAGGAGTCTTGGAGGAGCATTGTAGCTGGAGTGAGGAGCTTCTTGGGCAGCCATTTGGAGCAGCATTGAGGAGCTGATTTTTGGAGCAAGCTTGAGGAGGCAGTTTGTGCCTGGAGGTATTTTTTTCCACCTCTATAAATCTGTTTTTGCTTAGTAAATTTTAGGTGCATATCAAGAAAGCTTAGAGAGTGTTTTTAGTCAAATAAATGAACATTGAATCAATTTTTTTTTTTTTTTTTTTTCATTTTCAGATTGTTTTCCTAGTCAAAAAATGGCACCTAGAGCAAAAGATCCTGCTTGGGCATATGTTGAAATGGTTGATAGTCAGATGTGTTGCAAGTTTTGCCATAGGAAAATTAAGGCAGGTCCTGGGGGGATTAATAGGCTGAAACAACACTTGGCAGGGATTAAAGGCCAAATTACCCCATGTCCCTCTGATGAAATTGAGGAGATTAGAAAGAATTTGTTGGCCAGCTTTGAAAAATTTAAAGAAGATAAGGCTAGGCAACAAGAGATATAGGCTGAGATTGGGAGGAAGAGGGAGATACAAAGAATGATGGCTACCAACCCCCACTATGATTTTGAGGGTTCTTCCTCTATCCCTCAAACTGAGGCATCCAACCCTTTCCGTTATGTTCCTCCCTCTTTTGGTTCTGTTCAAGATAAGGGAAAGGGTAGAATGAAGGGTGATGTGACTATCAAAAGTTATTTCACTCCCTCCTCTCCATCAGATGCACATGGTCCTGAAGTTAGTAAAGGTCAAATTCAGCCCACTTTAGATGACCATTGGAAGAAAGAATTGAGAGAGACTGCTTGTGACTACATAGCTAGATGGTGGTATGATGCTGATATCCCTTTAATGCTGCTCGTTCACCATATTATGAGCCTATGTTTGATGCCATACATGCTGCTGGAAAAGGCTTCAAAGGCCCTACTATGCAAGAGCTAAGGGGGTTTCGTTTGCAGAAAGAAATTCAATCCATTAATGAGTATTTGCAAGAGTTCAGGGACTCATGGGCAAGAACAGGGTGTACCATCATGTCAGATGGATGGACTGATCAAAGAAACCGTACCATCATAAACTTTCTTGTCTTCTGTCCACAGGGAACCATGTTTTTAAAATCAGTTGATGCATCTGATAAGGTAAAAGATGGCCACTTGTTGTTTCAACTATTGGATGAGGTTATTGAGGATGTGGGGGTGGCTAATGTTGTTCAAATCATCACAGACAATGCCTCTAACTATGTTCTTGCTGGTAAACTGTTAGAGGAAAAACACAAGACCATCTTTTGGACCCCATGCGCTGCACATTGCATAGACCTCATGCTTGAGGATATTGGAAAACTAGATTGGGTCAAAAACACTGTAGATAATGCCAAAAGCATAACAAAATTTATCTACAATCATACACTGGTTTTGAGTCTCATGAGGAAACACACTGGAGGCAAGGATATTATTAGGCCTGCCATCACTAGATTTGCTACACATTTTTTGACATTGCAATCTATGCTTTCCCAACATAGAAACTTGCAAAAGATGTTTTCCAGTGATGAATGGAATCAAACCAATTGGTCTAACAAACCAGAAGGCAGAGAATTGAAAAGGAAAGTCCATGATGAAACTTTTTGGAGAAAGGCAGCAGAGATTGTGAAGCTTGCTGAGCCACTAGTTAAGGTGTTGCGGTTGGTGGATGGGGAAAGGTTGGCTATGGGCTTCATTTATGAGGCTATGGATCAAGCAAAGGAGCAAATAAAGACAGCATACAAGGATAGAGTGGCAAAGTATGGGCCCATTTGGGCAATCATTGATGAAAGATGGAACAATCAACTCCATCGCCCTATACATGCAGCTGGGTATTTTTTGAACCCACGGTATCATTATAGAGCTAAGGAGTCAGGAGCTTTGAGGGGGGAGGTCAGAGATGGACTGGTTGATTGCATTGAACGCATGATCCCATCGGAGTCTGATCAGCTGCAGATACATCAACAGGTCACATCCTTCAGCAATGCAACATGTACCTTTGGGAAGAACCTAGCAAAGATTGCAAGAGAAGCAGATGAGCCAGGTAAACAAAAATTTCAATTTTCAATTTCTTAATGGTTTTACAGTTTTACTTTTTTTATTAAAGACTAAAGTTTGTTAAATCATTTATAATTTGAAAGTTAGATATAATTTGTAATTGTAATTTTGTTGAGCTTCAGCCTTCATCTAACTCATAATTCATTACACTCCTATGTTTTTTGCAGCACAATGGTGGGAGGCCTTTGGTGGCCAGTGCCCTCAATTGCAAAAGTTTGCAATTCGTATTTTGAGTCAAACTTGCAGTGCATCTGGGTGTGAGCGCAATTGGTCTGTCTTTGAGAGGATTCACACAAAGAAGAGAAACCGTTTGGAGCAAAAACGGTTGAATGATCTAGTTTTTGTCCAATACAACCTTCGGCTCAGACGGAACCAATTGCTGAACAAAAGACCTGATTCAGATCCCATTGTGTTGGAAGACATTGATCCAACATCAGATTGGGTAGTGGAGAGTCGTGCACCAGAGTTTGATCCTGATGAGGATCTTGATGAACTTGAACTGGAACATCCACTTCAGCCTGTTCAGTTGAATGCAGATCCCGATCCACCAGCCTCAGTCTCACAGCCAGCAAGGACTCCGAGGAGTAGGACTCCAGTTGTAGGTGCTTCCTCTGCTCAGCCACGACAGAAGCGCAGCCGCATATCTACTCTATCTCAGCTTGCATCTGCTGCACAGCCTGCTAGTGGTACTGGCACCACTTCTACAGTTGCAGTTGGAGACGATGATGATGAGGAGGAGGCATGGGGCCCCTTGTCTGACTCTGATGATGATGATGAGTCTGATCCAGAGATTGGTCGAGATGATCTTGGCTCCTCTGGCAGTAGCTACTAGCCAGTAGTACTAGTATTGGAGTCTGGTCAGCATCACAGTTTACTTTTGTTGTAGAGGCCATTTCTAGCCTCCTTGGTTATTTGTATTTTGTTTTGAGTCTTTGATCATGTATGACAGTTGACTATGTATTGCCATTGGGTACCATTTTGATATAATGGATTGGTTCATGAGCCTACTTTGATCATATGTTGTCTTCCATCTATATTATAATGCTATGTGTTTGGAAACATGAATGAAAATCTTTAAAATTATGTTTAAAATATTTAAAATTATGTTTTTTTATAAAAAAATAAATATTTAATGTATTTTTTACAACGACCGAGTCATTGAAATCGAGCCGGCCGAGTCATTACCGAGTCGGAGTCGGAGTCGGAGTCGTAAAACATTGGCGTCAACCTTCTAGCCCTCTGTGTCAACAACGCTGGCCTCTCTAAGGCTCTGCGTAGCTCTCGGCTACGTTTGCGTGGCCCTGCGTGAGCTCTGGTTGCTACTGCATCACTCTCCCCAACTACTGCGCTGCTCTCTTGGCACTATCTCTGCCTCTCTATCTTTCTGTACTCAATGCCCCTCGGTTGCAACTCCGATCACTAATTCTATCTCTCTCAGCAAACCCCGCTCTAGAGAATAGAATGACTGATCACTCTGGTGTATTCTCCAAGTGACCCTCAAGCCTCCTCTTATACTTTTCTTGTTGACTTATCAACAACCGAGATTAAGTCCCTAATCAATGACTAAGATTAGATCTGGCTTGATCCATGTCTTTTGGACCATTCTAACATAGTTTCATATTAATACACATTAATATTTATTTTCCCTAAGTTTAGACTTAGGGACTCCATTAAAAATATTAATTATTTTAATATCTCCTGAACTAATTAGAATCTGCCCAAACCCTTTCTAGGTATTGGAGATCTCATGTGCCCCAACTTCTCCACCAAATTTCGTGGCTAGAGCACATCCGATGCTACCCCAAATAAACATAAAAGTCTTTCTTTGTTTGTATTCGCTGAATTCCGGTCCATTTGTTCATGGGAGATATTCTTCCCCAATTAATACCTACCTTAAAACCTGGCTTGTAAACCTACCTTAAAACTTGGCTTGTAAATGGATCCGGTGTGTTGCTTGTACCCACCACTGCGGGGCACCCTCGTTGGGTCCTTCCGACACCAGTCGAACATATCAGTATTGGACAAAAAGAGTGTTAAAACTTTGGTTCAGGCTTCAGCGCTATAACCCATCTTTGTTGATTTCATGTTCATAGTATTAAACACATTCAACGCTATAACCCAACATTGATATTTTCTTTCCATTGCACAACATAAGTTAGAAATACTATTGGTATAAAAAATCAGGGCCAACCATTCGTTGAAACGTGGGGACATTTGACGGAATTTTTTTTTGATGTTTTGGAGATTATTCACGCTGACAAATGTCGCAACTCAACTTTAGGAATAGCAAAGAAGGGTAGTATTAATAACTATATTATTTATAAACATATTAAAATGATAGTATAGATATCCTATAAAAAAAATTAAATTTATAATACTATAGTCTCTAGGATTATATAAAGCAAAATAGAATATGCCTCTTTCCTGAGTTTGACCTAGAGTTAAATGACCCACCTAATATTCAATCAACTAAGACACAACCATTACCAACTAAGACACAACCATTAGCGCACCCAACAAAAAATCACGTTTTTATTAATGGTTAAGATGGCGGGTGGAGAATGACTCCACATTAAGTCCCTTGTGTTGTTTCATGGCTCGTGAACTCTCCCATTTGTTTTAGGCATCTTGCATGCAGTGATCAGATTTGAAGGTCGACTCTTAATCTTATTTGGAAGGACATATACTCATCTAACCCTTCAAGGATGAAAGGTTACAAAAAAAATGCACTTCTACTGAAAAATATATATTAAATAAACCCCTCATAAAAAAAAAAAATTCCAAAATGAAATAGTGTCCTTTTAAATCTTTAAAATCTTAAAAATTTAAAGAGTAGCTTCATTCAAACACTATAAAATCTCAATATAACTAGTAAATAAGCAAAAAAAAATCTCAAATTTCATTAAAAAAAGGTAAACATATGTTTCTTCTATTCATTCGATGATCTTCAAAAGTATTTGGACTTACATAATTGAAAATATAAATCCATTTTCCTATGGAAATGACTTTCTAGCTTTCATTTATTTCCATACATCATAAGTAGCATTCCAATCTACCTCATTTAGGGCATGACGTGCACTTAGAGATAGAAACATTAACATATCTAGTGTCTCCAGTGAAAGTCTTTATCTATCATCGTTTTTAATCCTGTTTAATTTTCAGAAACCTCTTTCACACACTGATGTGGTTGTTGGGATAACAAGAATAGCTTGCCATAATCACATCAAATATGGAATTCCTTCAAATCATTCAGGTTCATCTCTACATAGGTCTCATGTCATAAATATTCTTTTTAGGGTATGATTTACAAATAGTACAAATAAATTGATCAATTTCACCCAAACATCTAGAAATATCCACAATAGATGATTCCCTAGATTATTTTTTTCACATAAAAATTTCAACTATCTTTTTGTTGGATAGTCTATATCATTCACTTCTTCATAATACTGTTGAGAAGTGAAAAACTTAACCACATTAAACACATGTAAATCTATGTATCTCCTATCTAAAGATTTAATCACCTTTACAACAAATGTTTTTCCCAAAAGAAGACATTCATCTAGTAGCCCCGATCTTTTCATCTTTAGAAAGCTTTCGAACTTCAATGGAAGTACAAATTCAAGGGCTCCTCTTTATGCTTTAACTAAAAAAGAGGACATGGGCACTACATCTCCACCAAAAATGCTTCCCAAAAATTGTTTACTAAGCATGCTAATAGAAACATCTAAAGTAGTGCCAATAGATGTAATATCAAAATGATCCTCTTCAAAATTTTGATTCAACTTATTTAATTCAATGAGCATGTCTTCAAGTAGATGAATGAAAAATTGTATTTGCAATATTGTTGCCAACTTGTACATTTTTTTCTCCCCTAACTCCCAATCCTTTAACAAAGAATGCATTAGTTTAGCATGTTTTTCCATGACCTTTCCTCTAGAGAGCCTCCTAATTTGATGAATTTGTAAGACTGCTAACTTAGTGATTTGAAATTTATACATTAGCTCTCTCAATTTTCCATGTCTTTTAGTTGATTTCCCAAGACATGAATAAACTTTGTTTCCAAATTTGTTAATATATTGCAACTCTGGAAAATGAGATGAAGGCTCATTAGTTGTTAATGCTTCCCTATGAGCTATGCAATGGATAACTAATAAATGAGGAGCATATGAAGCTTAGAAGATAAGCCTTCATGAATACCCCTCATGGAAGATGCACCATCTGAACCAAAACCAACAAACTTCATCAAACATAAATCCATTTATGTTAAAAGAGTTCTCACTAGATCATACATACATTGAGCTATTCCATCCTTTATTTGAACCAAACATATAAACTTTGTTAAACATTGAACTCTTCCTCCATTCATCAAATATGTAATATAAACAATCAATTGGTGTTCCATAATTTGATTAGTGCTTTCATCAACTAAAATTGAGTAAAATGGGCTATGCAAAATCCCCTCTTTTAGTTTGTTACAACACAACTCTTTAGCAACTTGAAGAAACTCTTTTCTTAGTGCGGTGTTTGTGTATGCAAAATATTCATCTGCTAGAAGCACGTGTGGAGTGAATTTATACCTATTCAAGTCACATATTGACTTGTACATTTCTAAAGATAAATCATGTATAGCAACAAAATACATGGTTTTAATCACTGATATAATTCTCTTCTTCTCAACATCTACCATTAGTTCTACATGTTTAGTGATTGGAATATTGCTTTGTTTGCTTTTTCCCTCCAAAAGTTGTAAAAAACAATTATGAGTTTTTGATTTTGCATGGCCACTTAGACCACTAACTTGAAGAGTGGTAGTTCCCTCTTTTGCAAATGAAATCTCACTTTTAAATTTAACACATCAAGAACATTTTATCCTTTCATTACCATTACAATATTTTACAACATAAGCCCATGGAAATCTTGTATTTCATTTAGATTTGAATATTATTTTGTGTTTATTTGATGGGTTTTCTCTTTCAACGAGCTCTACAATATTTGAGTCATCATATTCATGTAGATGAGAATCAACTTCATTTTGAATATTACATGGTTGATTAGAATGTTGTGCAAGGCCAAATGATTCAATAATTGACAATTTCTTTTTATTCTTCTTAGAACTACTAATAGGAGACATTTTTCAAGATTTACACCTATTAAATAAATAAAAATAATAGAATAAGTAAATACATAAATTAAAAATCCCTTAGCAAGATTCAAATAGAAAAAATTCAACCTTAGCAAGATGCCATAAGATTTGACTATAGATTTCTTGATAGGTATTCATTGCTTTGTTGAATTGTGTTTTGTAACATTCAAGGAAACCTATAGCTTTATGACAGAGAACAAACACTTCATGAAAAATGGTACTTGGACAAGAAGTCCATATGGATTTAAGCAACAAAGCAAAACAAGCAAGAGTTTGAATGAGAGCGGTATAGTTTTGGAGTCCAATACCCTCGGTATATGATAGATATTCTTTTCATAGTTGGTAGATTCATATAATTATGAGAATAAAAATTTCCACCATTAACAATGTAGAAAACAACTCCAACACCTATGCCTAGGATGGAAGGATGGAAAGCAATTGCATTTAGGGTATCTAGAAACAACATTGATTTTCTGGGGTGTGGCTTCTATGGTGCCTAGGATACATAGTGTGACCACAAAGGCTGCTATTACTTCAAGGAATGTTGCATTAAAGAATCCATAGAATGAAAAACCAAATGCTAATGAAGATATGAGGAGGATAATGAAGAATATCTTAGTCTAGCTTCGAACAATAACTTTCCTTCTGTAGATGATGGATTGCAATTCAAATGAAAATAGAAAAATGGATGGAGGGAAAGAACGCTAAAGGATACTTGGGGAGGAGCGAGAGCACGTGCAAAGTTGTTCAAGGGGTATTCAATGTGCTCTGCAACCTTGTGCTAGGTGTAATATTACCATGATTGTTGCATGTCTTATTGTTGCAGGTTACATCATGTTGGTGTAAGTTGGGGGCCTCAAGGAAATGTCCCCAAATCATGACATAACTATTAAATTGTATGAGGTCATTTGGAATTTGACTAGTCTTATCTACGAAATTATCACTAGTCAAAGTGATTTATGGGCTGGTCTAGACTTGAAATTCTCGTAAACTTAAAAAAATTATTGACAAGTTATTAACAATATTTCTGTTGTTTTGAAATATAAAAATTTAATCTAACCTTTGTAATTGACTAGTAATTTTGATATTTTAAATTTTTTTAAAACTGTAATTTTTTAAACCCTTCTAGAAAGGGCCATTCTCTCCTTTTGAATGTTGCTCGCATGATCCCACATTATATATATTAATTAAACTTTATTATATTTTAAAGTTACTTTATTATATTTATATTTACACCTTTCAAAATTTATAATTTAAAATTATTATAAACTTGGTTTTTAAAAATTATAATTTAAAATTAAGTTCTATTACCTATATTATAATTTATGTGTGGCAAGATAAATAGAAATATCAAAATTTATATTTATAAAATTAAATATATTAACTTATTGTATTATATATTTAAAATATATATTAAATATTATATAAGTTATACATTTGAAATTATGTAATATTAAATATTATATAAATTATACATTTAAAAATTTGTATTTTTACAATTTATAAATTTTTCCAATAAACATATTAATAACTCAACGCCTAAAAGCATCTTGCAAGTTTGGAAGTCACCTTTATTACAAACCGCACTACACATAATGATGTAGGCACATGTTGAGGTCTTCATATTGTATCAATAGAGGTTAGACTAGTGACCATAAATATTATAGCCTTTTCCCTACCATGGAAAATATTCATATACCAGGTTTCCCCGCCGTATCCTGGATTTTAAAAAATATGACGGATCCGGATCCGGATCCTGGTAACTTAGAATACCCTAGAATACCCCTGCTCAAATATGTTAATGAGATAAAATACAAAGGTCTTACAATATTCAAAATGAGATAATTTCTCCCAGAAGAAGATGAACTTCTTTCAAATCCCTCGAAAATATTTTTTATTCCAAAAAGCTTTACGTCCAAGGAGAGACGATATCCGTATAGGAGGAAGTGAGGGACGCTTCCAAGCTCACGGCAAAGGGAAGAAATCAAATATATCAGAAATTTCCCCAGGCCGTAAATAGTAGATCTAAAAAATTAAACCCTTTGAAATGTATTTCCGCTCCAGGATTACTGCTTGCCGCCAAGGAGATGGCTTTAAAATGCAGACAGTCCTGCCAAAGCTGAACAGAAAACTCTAGATGCTCACGGCCAGGAAGAAAAGGGAGCCACCAAAAGGCTTACGGCCAAGCCAAAGATAGATCATAAATTTCATTTTGTGACCATTTTCTTTAAACCTCAAAGGGCTTGGCTCTTAAAAAAAAAATGTTGTGATTTCATAAAACGTCCAAGCTCTGCAATAAAGCAATTTTATGGCCTCCTTAGCTCTCGGCCCAAAGAAATTCTTTTGCTTCAAGGAAAGGCTTACGGCCTGCAAAATTTAGAAACTAATTTAAGCCTTCAACTAATGAATTCTCGTCAAAATTTTGATGAAAACCCTTCAAAAAAAATCGGTGCTCTGCAAAATATCCAAGGGTTAGTTTTTTTAACAAGAAGAAGAAATCAAGCTTCCCAAAGCTTGCGGCTCAGAGAAACTGTGTCCAATATCTTTACAGCCTGCCACAAAATTTTCTCCAATTAAATTTTTGACAGCTAATTTTTTTTGTTTTTTTAATTTCAATAGTCGTTTCACTACAATGCCTGCGGTTTCAACAAGGAAATATCTTAGATCTACACAATGTGAAACACCAAATTAGATCCGTTAAGAATTTTTTGAGAAACAGGCTTTAAAAAAATTTGCAAACTTTGTAAAAAGAAAACCCTAGAGGAAAATTCGAATTTGAAGCCTTAATCATGCTTGCGGCCTCAAAGTAGTAGACGGACTACAAAAAATTTGGAGCTATGTTAAGTTATGGTATGTTCTATGCTTATTACAGTTTACTTCTTTTCCTTATTCCACAGATTAGCAATCACATGTACATAAAGTAAAGTGCAGATAGAACATTAAACGATCGACAGAAAACAAGCGAAGACAAGAGACACAAGATGTGGCGGCTAGCCAGGGACAAACCCCACAATGTGTGGGGAAACCTTTTGATCAAATCTTATTTTATCTTCAATAATTCAACAGAGAGAAATAGTACAATAAATCTGATTCATATCAGTGGTAGCACACCCTAGATCAGCAACATCAGCATTAACAGCTTCATCATCAAACTAGGGCAGACGATATCTCACAAACCGACCGTCGGATCGGCTTGATCCACCATCAAAAGTTGCAGCTTCTAGAGGAGGTTTAGATGAACCTACAACATAGTTCAAATAAGGAGATCTTCTAGTCCATGCAGATCAAACTTTACTTCTGCAGTTGTAACGTCAGTTTCAACAGCTTCCGGCTTCAAACTAGGGTAGTCGATATCTTGCAAACCGTTCGTCGGATTGACTTGATTCCACCACCAAAAGTTGCGTCTTTCAGAGGAGGTTCAGATGAACCTATAGCACAGTTTAGATGAGGAGATCTTCTAGTCCACGTAGGTCAATCTTTACTTCTGCAGTTGTAGCTTCAGTTTCAGCAGTTTTTGGCTTCAAACTAGGGCAGTCAATATCTTGCAAACTGTCCGTCGGATTGACTTGATTCCACCACCAAAAGTTGCGGCTTTCAGAGGAGGTTCAAATGAACCTACAACGCAGTTCAGATGAGGAGATCTTCTAGTCCACGCAGGTCAATCTTTACTTCTGTAGTTGCAGCTTCAGTTTCAGCAGCTTCCGGCTTCACATGTGTGAGGGAGAGACCCTTTTTTGCGTAGTAGAGAAGAGACTCTTTTTTGCGCAGTAGAGAGAGAGAGATGTGATGAGATGAGCGAGTCAAATGAGGAAAAGTCCTCCTGTATTTATACACAATGTTGGTGTTTGAATAGATGCGACTGTTGGGCTTCTGAGCCTACATGAGTTGTAGGTCGGCTTGATAATAATTCCATAATCAAAATAAATTCATATCTCCATGAATACTTATCGGAATTGGATGATCTTTATATCAATGCTACACCTCTCGACGATAGGAATCTAATAAAAATATTATCAACCATGAATAATATGAACCACATGAAGTTTTGCCCTAGTTGCCAATTTTAACAAGCTAGCCAGAAACCAGCCAGAAACCCCAGCTGTCTAGCCAGATGAGAGGATTTGGCCTCAAACAAATTTCGATTTTCTCTTGAAATTCAAATCCTCCACCTGCAAACAAATATTCTCAAGAAATCCCAATCTAAACCCCTGCCTTAGCGCTTCAGATCTGCAAAAGAAAATAAAATAAAATTCCAATAAAATACAAGATGAACAAAAAGAAAATTCCAATAAAATATAAGATGAACAAAATTATATTATAAGGGTTAGATCTATACACATAATCCATTTACAAGAACTAATAATTCATTTACAAGAACTAAATTGAAGGAACATGAGTACAACTCCCTTCCTCAATTAGTAAATGATAGCTCTATATGAGCAGATCTATTCAATAAAGCACTTTAGAATAAGAAAAATTTGAAGATAAATAGATTTTCTGGAGCAAATGGCAAGAAAGCCTCCTCAAAGTCCCAAATGATAAGTCTTTGAGAAATCCCACTATGGGTTCTTAGCTCTTATGTCTTGAGTAGTTGGTTGATTCAAACAAGAATGTCCCCAAGTGCCCACGATCTGATCAAATAAGATAACACAATTTTGAAAAACTTGTTAGATCCATAGGGATTGGATGGCACAATGAGAAGGAAGTCTAGTGGTTCAAATAAGAATCCACTAGATCTGCCCAATCTAAAGTGTTTTCCCAATCCAAATAATGGTGTAAGGTAACTATACAACAATAAATCCAAAAGGCAATAGAAATAACAAGTAAAAATACCACTAGAATATTTAAGCACAATAGATCATAATGATATTAACATAAAAGGCTAAAGAAAAACACCATAGCTTTGCCCCCAAAGACTTGTGTTATATTACTCAAAAAAATGTGGAGCTTCCTCAGCAAAGAGCTCGTTTACAATGTGTTACAATGAGGAGCGTTGAGCTCAATTTATAGAAAAATGAGAGATATAGATACCTCTGCAAGTGAAAACAACTAGGTCCAGTGAGTTGCACAAATTTGATTTGATCCCAGGAAAAAACAGCTAGTTGAGAGCTTGATCCATGTCAAAATAATCTCGTCCCTTGATCTGGAGGAAAAAAATTGATTTCCTTGGAGATGAAGTTGATCTCAATCCAAAAAATAGTTTTCCTCAAAAATTTTGTCCTTCAATTTAACCACCTTGGACCAAAAAAATCGATTTTCCTTTGACTAAATTCTTTTTTCTGGCCCAACAAATTTTTCTGGGATTTTTCTTTGCCTAATTTGTGGAGATTCCTTTATTGGAAAGTGCACATCCTTTTTTTTTCACTTGTAGAGAATTTTTTTTTCTCTCCCATTTTAATTTTCTGACCATTTATTGCCGGAAAATAAAAATAATGACTCGAGAGGGGTTTAAACATATTTTTCCATCCTCAAAGTGTGTCTAGATAGAAAGTTTAGGGGTTAAGGTGTAATTTTAAGTACTCATAACCCTAGAACTTCTATAGACATTACATTTTACAATTTACATCAAAATAATTATTAAAATCCCGACCAGTGGGAAATTTTAATAATTAAAATTAGATACTTTGACAACCAAATTCTGCAAGACTTTAGAGATGACCTAGTATGGTATTTTACATCGACTCTATACACTAGAACTCGCTTTAAACTTCACCATCAAGCCTCACTATAGCTTTGGGGTATGTTTGAGAGAAAACCTTAACCAATTATTTAATGTTTGGGAAACACAAATAATTAGCTAAGGAAAAAAACTCTCTAGAGTGAAACTTTCTAGCAAATTTTTACACTTACCTAGGTGTGTTACATGGATTTATAAACATACTAGAATCATTTTTACATAATGGCCCATAGGGGCTGCAAAATTTGGATTGATGATGATGAAATCTGAAAGGATTGATTGCTCTGAAATGTACTCTGCTATAGGGTAGTAAACACATGAGTGGTCAACGAGTGTCTTCAAGGGATGATCTCAATGGCCTTTCACCAAAGCTCTGATACCATGTTGATTTTCTAGTGCTAATTAGACAAACACAATTTTCCGCTACTAATAATTACTTCCAATGATATATGATTTACGTTAGCATATTCTAGACTATCATTAAGCAATTATAGTTAGAAAATTCAATTGTAAATGCAGTAGGAACAATAAAGATTATAGTAGAATAGGCATGCACGATAGACACCAAAATTTTGCCTTGGGAAACTCAAACTTGGGAGAAAACCCAACAATCTTTTGTAGGAGAAATTGTTCAGTTCAACAAAAGAACAGTGTAATATTTTCAAGTAAAACTTGGTCAACCTAGACCAAAATAGGCTGAAATTTGGTCAAACCTAGGACTGGTCAAACCTGGTCAAATAGGCCAAAATTTGGCCTTTTGTAGCCACATATTAGTTTGGTCAAATTGCCCAAAAGTACTTGATCAAATAGTCAAATAGTGCGACACACACGTACGAAGTCAAACTCAGGCAACTACATGTCAAACAGACCTTAGAACAACTCAGTCAATGTAGCTCAAACAGACCTCAAAAACTCAGTCAAAAAAATCTCAAAAACTTGGTCAAACTGTGGTCAAATAGATCTTCAAAACCTATGGCCAAACAGAGCTTCAGAATCTTGGTCAAACTTCAAAAGTCTTCTTTATCTTGCTCGGGTGAACGGAAGAACAATAGATGTGTTGATGATCCAAATTGTCCAAATGCTGGAGGTCAAATTGTATTTTTAGTGATCAAAGGAGGTGGGTTTTGACCAAGGGTCACACCCATTCAAATGGTGGGGCCAACTTGACGTTTTGAAGCCTACACGAGGTCATAGATAATAATTTTTCTTTCTTTTAATGAGCCGACTTGTGTAGCTAGGGAATACCTCCCACAACTACCCAAAAAAATCAACACCTATCTAACTTATTGTTTCTTGGTAAGCTGCTAATTATTTTCTATCATGTCACAGGGTTTTATATGCGTGGTGCGGTAGCACTACTGCTTATTTCTTTCTTTCTTTATGTTATTTTTCAACATTTTCTAGTAGTTGCGCTTGTACTCACACATCATATTCATGTTGATTATGCTTTTTTTCAATCCCATTTTGTTGGACATTAATAAAATTATCTTATCTTATCTTATCTTATGCTTTTATGCTAGGAGATCAAGTAGGAATAAAATTTTCTTCTAGAGGGACTTGCGGGATGCTATTTCCCATTCTTGGGAAGGTTGGCATAAAATGGCTTGTGAGTTTACTTTATATTATGTGGATTGACCCACTTTTTTGAAGATAATTGGGCTCATCCCATAGGAAGAATCTTCATGATGAATATTGATATGATGGGTTCCTTTTAGTGGGATTGAGTTGAAGGTTTGAACGACCTTTAACCCAATATGATTCTCATAGGCTTTACTCCATTCTTCATTAAAGGCATATATTAGGTTCAGTTCTTAATGCTCAGTGGGTTTCAATAGATGATGAGAGGTGTTGGATTAGGAGGTTACTTATAAGCTTCAGGTGTTCAATTGGTTGGTGATATATTAGGGTTTCATTTCCAAATCACATTTAGTCAAGAGTGGCCTTTTTGATGGTCTCTGTCACTTGTTCTTTTTTGTTGTATCTAGAGGATACTACAACTAGGCTGGTCTTGTACTTGCGTGACACAGGGTTTGAGCTGCCCCCGGGGCTCTCTATCTCCCTTGTTTTAAGGTAGAAACAATAAAGCATATTTTATGAGATTGTCTTTTTGCAAGGTCTTGTTGGCACAAGTGTATACTCAGTTGTTAAACATTCTTTAGGGACAATTGCATTGGAGGGCAGCTTTGGTTGGGAGATTCCATATTTGTGTTTTGAGATTCCCCGCCTTCTATTTTGCACTGTTTGATATTTCTGCTTTGTTTGTTCTATAGAAACTTTACCAAAAGTATGTATTTGATAATAAGGTCAGTTCTGTGGTTGCTTTTGGTGAGTTATGGTGAGATGAGTTACATATGCAATTGTTGTCGAAAGGATCGTTGTTAATTAAGGATGCCAAACTATTAGACCAAGTCTCTTATTCTGAGTTTGTAGCTACCTTAGTTGCATTAAGGAAGAGGTTATGAAACACATTATATATATCCCCTATCTTTTAATTTTTCTGTTTTTAGCTGATGTAAATATATATCTATATATATAAGAATGATATTATGAAAAAAAGACACGGAGCAACCAACAACCACATTGAACTATCCCTGCAAATCAAGGTAATCAAAGAGCTCATTCATCATCAACACAAGCAGATGGCGAGTCAAAGCCTTTCAAGAGAAGACATCAAAACTATAGTAAATACCATCAATGAAGCATTCACCGAGGCACCCATAGCACTGGTGTGCACTTGAGGTAATATTGTCGGTCAGGCAAACCAATAAAAGGACTTGAAATCAACTACCAATTAGAAATTACTAATATCATACAATGTAAGTCTTTGGTGATGGTTGAGACTAGAATTTGTAATTGGTTTTCCAATTGAATGTCAATGTAATTTTTGATCTTTCCAAAAAATAATAACAATTAGATCTTTCCCTTGAAGGGTTCCTTATATTTTAACGTTGCAGAAGAAAACTTTGTAAAACATTTGAAAGAAACCATCCTTTTATATGATTAGAATCCCTTTCTATATTTCCTTCAATCACTCTGTCAAGGCTCCCCGTACTTTTCAACTTGGATTTGTGGCTAATAAGTAGATGATAAATCTTTTCAGTTTGGGAGAGATGTTTTTAAATATGGCAATTGAGTTGTTCTGATTTCCTCAAATTCGTTATCGAATATCCTGATTCCACTTCCTCCAATAATAATTTTTCTTTGACTATTTAACCCTCCAATAGTAGTCAGCTAATAAATAAGTCCTCTTATTTCAAACTTTAATTTGACTTAGTACGGCTTATTAATCTTTTACAATGAGCTTCAATGACTCAGTAGTCCACTTTATAACTGGACTTTTCCTCACCAGAGATGCCCTTTTTAGAGATTTTTAATCGTTATTTTCAATGTTATGTTTTGCCACAAACGTAAATGTTTGGAAAATGTATGAAATCGTTGGGAAGCTACAGTTTCTGTGGGGTATGATTGCAAACATGGTTTTAAATTTTTCCATGGGATTCAATATTCCTTTCACACAGCACGATCTCTCCATATATCGTTGCCTACTTTTGTTTTCTTTAAACTTTTACACATCATGTTCTATCAATTTGTTGTAGCAACGTCCCTCTATCCCGTATGCTTGTTTTTTTCGACTTTCCAAAGGTGAAATGGGTTTCTCATGTCTTTGTATTTTTGGCAGCTTTCTGTAACTGTGTCAAGACTGCTTAGTGGTGAACTACTGTAATGCACACAGGATCTGTTGTAATTGTTTTATTTTCACTTGGTTTTATTTTCCAAGAAAAGCCTCACCGGAAAACCCCCAAATATTTCTTTGTATTTCATGGATGGTATCCGGTGTAAACTGGTCGGTGTTGATTATAGTGCCTGGCCTGTTAAGGACATTGAGTGAACCACACGACAGATACAGCCAGCCAGGGGAATCAACCTCAAGATGTTGTTCTGCATGAACTCAAAGCACTCAACCACTTTGAGCTAGCCCACTGACCTTTCTTCACTGGGTTGTAGCTTTTTTTGTGGTGCCTGTTGGAATCGGCAACTGGGGCAGTCTTGCCAGGGGAATCAACCTCAAGATGTTGTTCGGCATGAACTCAAAGCATTGAACAACTTTGAGCTAGCCCACTGACCTTTCTTCACTGGATTGTAGCCCTTTTTTTGGGTGCCTATTGGAATCGGCAACTGGGGCAGTCTTGTTCTCACGTGATGCAGCGTTGATTCTGTTTGATACCAATACAACCACTAGGTGCACCATACCTACTCCTAACATGGACACGGGGTAATCAGGGGATCGAATCAAGAACCTCATAATATTTACATAGCATATTTACATGCTTTGCCAAGTAAGCTACCCAGTGGCTTACTGGATTGTAGCTTTAGTTGAAACTTTATTTATTTATTTGATTATTTGTATTATATGACAATATTATGCTACTGTTATACAATGTTAGTCTCAGACCAATATGTAACCATTAAATGTAATGTTAATCTTAGGTGGTAAAGGTACCATAACTAGTCTGTGCTACTATAAAATCTGTAATAAGAGTTGATGTATTTACAGAGAGTGATATGCACATGGCAGCTTACCTTGGGCTTGCCTGAAGTGTATGTTTTCTGCTGGTTAATACACTGTCACATATTCTATGTACATTTCCTATGTAATTCATATATCAGATGAATCGTAAATCAGGATTTGGGGAAAGGTAGATATAGTGCTCAAGGGAAACAGATTTGAAATTCAAAGTTTGCATGAAAGGATGTTTATAGGAATTGAAGTATATAAGATTGTAGCATTATATGTGAGGAAGCGTATATACTAAGTGCAATTTACCTCCACTATGAAGTGATATAACCGTGAAAAGGTGTGTTGTTTAACAGGCAACAAGCATGGAAGAAATGAATTTGTGATACGATTGCAACCATCAGAGGCCATGTACATGAAGCTTATGGTATGTTCCTTTTTTCTTTCAAATTTTTTCAGATGTAGGAAAATGGGGGTATATTGTTTTCACCTTTCATTTGCACATCATTTTTGAGTTAATTATGAAGGAGCAAGCCACTTATGTCTGGTTTTTTCATTTTACCCTGGTGCACTCCCACTGTAGTTGAGCTCAGAAAGAAAAGGGAGTGGCACATGTTTATGTACATTGGGACAGATTTAAATGCATAGCTCCCACGATTTTCAGTTTTAACTAACTGAATATATTCCAGAAAACAATCATCTTAACTTGGTCAAGAGGAAGTTACTTTTTATGTTGAACTATCAAGTTCATATAAAAGGCTTATTTAGATAAACTTTCTGCAATGTTTTGTAAATTCACTCATTTTTCTCAAAACAATTACCAAAAGTTATTCTTATCATTGTGGAGTGAGTGGAAATTCTGTTATCAAGGGTTTTAATGCAAAACAGAAATTTCAACACTCAACTAGAGGTTTCTCAGAACTTAAACCTGTGAATTTTTCATCCTCAGGGATGTTATGAAATATAGAACAAAACAGCAGCGGAATATTACAATATTTCAATCTTTAACACACCAATCTTCTAGGCAATCTAGGGGGAAAAGATACCAAAGTGTTCCAATAAGTTTCATTCCTCTGGGGCAATCTTCATGCATAAATGATAAACGAAAACTGAAAACTCTCAGTAAAATAGTCCTTATCTTCTTCAATTGCAATGTTAAATCACTTAACATTATTGTGCTCACAGTTTACTTACGTCAGATCAGCAAGAGATATATAGCTGTAAATTACAAACCATTAAGAACAGAGACAGCTGAAAATCAAATCTGCAATTTACACAAGTATTGAATAGCTGAAAACTTCATTAATATGCATAGGATGAAGTTGTTGTACATAACTGTTAAAATTGGCAACCAGGGCCAAACTCCATATGGGTCACTTTATTTATTGCAGCTGATATTTTTCTTGGATTCCTCTCTCCGAGAGGTGTAGAATTGATCTAAAGACCATCTGATTCCGACATGTAAAAATGGAGATATGAATTTATTTATATTATTGACAAATTGTCATGGTTGGCCAGCAAGCAAAACCGGCATTGTTACCCTGCATCTTTGACCGAGCTGATTTGGAGGTCAAACCTGACCTGTTTGACTAGCGATGACATTTCTGGTTAGGGTTTTCTGCTGCTGTCATAAATTATCAGATTTGTAATTTTTTACTATCTCTCTCTCTGCTGAACTATTGAAGAATATAAGAAGATTTGATCAAGGTTTTCCCCACATTGGGGTTTGTCCTTGGCTGGTGCCACATCTTGTGTCCTCTTGTCTTGGCTTGTCTGCCACTGTTTATGTTTATGTTCTATCTGCATTTTACTATCATGTTGATGTGATTTCTAGACTGGATATTGATATTGGGCTAATAAGCAAATTGAAGTAAATTGCTCTTAAGCATAGAACATACCAAAAATTAACATGGTATCAGAGCCAGGTTAAGACAAAGCCGAAGCAAGAGTAAAAGAGCAATCACTGAAGACAATTGGAGAAGGGCAAAAGGCTCAATGGGTTCCTCATCCCATTTCCCGGCTGAAGACAAGCTCTGTGAAAAGTCTTACTATCATGGATGGAAGATGTCTCTTGACTTGACCTTGGAAGAACAAGAAGTGTTGGATTATGTGAAAGGTAAAATGCCTGAGCCTCCTTCAAATGCACCGGCTGCTACAAAGACCAAGTACAACAAGGTTGAAGTCAAAGCGAAGAAGATTATCTGGGATTCCATTGATAAGCACCTGGTGGCCTACATCTCCAATCTAAACTCCTCCAAGGAGATCTATGACAGGCTGGTCAACATGTTCAAGGTTAGTGATGCAAATCAAATTTTATTTATCAAAAATAAGTTGAAGGATATTAAGAAGGGCAAGGATGAGGATATTCAATCCCACTTCTTAAGGATCACAGAGATCAAGAATGATCTACTTGCAATTGGAGATGATTGAAAACCAATCCGAGAAGAGGATCAAGATATTGAGCACTGATAATGGGACCAAGTACAAATCAAATGAATTCCATGACTATTGCAGAAAAGCTGGCATTAAGAGGGAGACTACAACACCATACACTCCTGAGTAGAATGGTGTAGCTGAAAGGAAGAACCTTACTATCTTAGAAGCTGTTCGTGCCATGCTTCATGATCAAGGGCTTCCAAAGTTCCTATGGGCTGAGGTTACAAATACTGCTGTATATGTTCAAAACCGATGCCCTCATCAAGCATTGGATTCCAAGACTCTCGAAGAAATGTTCACTGGTAAGAAACCCGATGTCTCTCATTTTAGAATTTTTGGAAGTCCTGTATATTTTCATGTGCCAAAAGAGAAAAGAAGCAAATTGGGTGCATTAGGGAAGAAATGAATCTTTGTGGGCTATAGTGAAAATTCTAAGGGATATAGAATTTATGTAGCTGGTCAAGGGAAGTTGAAATAAGCCATGATGTCACCTTTGACGAAGATATGACCCTCTACAAGATCAACAAACTTCCTATCCCAAGGAAGGACAAAGAAGCTGACACCAGAAGGGTGCAAAAGAAGATGAAACAATGTCAGATGTTGATGAACCTATGGATCCGATTGGACCTCCTCCTCAAGAGCCCTCTTCCTCTAAGAGGAGACCCTCATGGCTGAGGGAAACTCTCGAAGATGCCGAGAAACATATTGCATGAAGGGGAACTTTTCGTGAAAGCAAGAAGTTGAACAAGTATCAAGGATACTTGACTGCCATGAGCACTATCATTCAAAATGAGCCTTCATCATTCGAAGACGCCGTGAAGCATCAAGTATGGAGGGATGCTATGAATGAAGAATACGAGTCAATTGTGAAGAATGATGTCTGGGATATGGTCCCTAGACCCCAGGACAAAACATTTGTCACCTCCAAATGGCTCTACAAAATCAAGCATGGCGCTGATGGAAATGCAGAAAAGTTCAAGGCTCGCTTTGTTTCTCGAGGTTTCTCTCAAAAGGAAGGTGTACATTACGATGAGATATTTGCACCTGTTTCCTGATACACCACCATCCGCTCAATCATAGCCCTTGCTGCCTTGCAAGGATGGAACCTACATCAGATGGATGTCAAGGCCGCTTTCTTGCATGGTTCGATCAAAGAGAAAGTCTATGTGGAACAACCCAAGGGGTTTGAGATTCATGACTGGAATCTCATATATGCAGGTTGAAAAAAACTCTCTATGGCTTGAAGCAAGCAACCCGGGCTTGGTATGAGAGGATTGATAGTTGTTTGATGAAGCTGAGATTCACTAGGAGTGAAGCCGATCCAAACCTTTACTTTAAGGTTGAAGATGATAAACCTCACATACTGGTACTTTATGTCGATGACCTCTTTCTGACAGGTGCAGACCCTCTCATTCTCAAATGTAAGAGGGAGTTGGCTTTTGAATTTGAGATATAGGACCTAGGACTGATGCACTACTTCCTAGGGTTGGAGGTTTGGCAAAAGCCAGGAGAAATTTTTCTATCTCAAGGAAAATATGTTGTGAAGATATTGGAAAGATTTGGGATGGTGGACTACAAGCCTGTGACTACCCCGATGGAGCTTAACTTCAAGAAGTTATGTGGTAGTGCTGTCGGACGTGAATTGGGAAATGCTTTTGAGTATCGTCAACTCATAGGAGCACTAATGTTCTTAGTGAACTCCCGTTCGGACATATGTTTTGTAGTTAACACGTTAAGCCAATATATGGTTGAGCCTTATCATATACATTGGGTTGGTGCCAAGAATATTCTGAGATATCTTCAGGGCACAATCGCTCATGGATTGAGATACACTGCCGGAGAGGTGAGGATGTATGGTTATTTTGATGCTGATTGGGCTAACAGTGTGGTGGATCATAAGAGCACTTTTGGATGTTGTTTTTCTTTGGGTTCTGCGTTGATATCCTGGATGAGCAGCAAGCAGAAATCAGTTGCCTTGAGCACCGCTGAGGCCGAATACATAGCTGCTAGTATGGCCTCTTGTGAAGCTGTCTGGTTGAGGAAAATCTTCAGTGCGCTGTTTGGACATGTGCTGGATACCACCGTGATCCTCTGCGACAACCAGAGTGGGATCCGATTGTTAGAGAATCCTGTGTTTCATGATCTCTCCAAGCATATAGACATCAAGTACCACTTTATCCGAGATATGGTACAACGAGGAGCAATAAGGCTTCATCACATTAGGACTGATGAGCAGATCGCCAATATTCTGACGAAACCCCTAAGGAAGGTCAAGTTCTTAGCCTTCTGAGAACGACTTGGAGTTGTGGAGAGACCCTCTGCTGAGGGTCCTATATGATATGGACATTGAGCTCTGGGAACTCCGGGGGGCTTGGGGGTACTTCTTGGAGCTATGAGCAACCATAGGGTGAGTGGTTCAGCCTTCCCCTGTGATACCCATGGCGAAATGTAAGCAGGATGAGTGGTTCATCTTTCTCCTGCTGAGACATCCTACCCATGCAGTCTGGGACTCATGGGAAGTACCTCTCATCTGGCCAATGAGTAGGGAAATGAGAATAGGGACCATAATACTACCAATGGATGCATCGTGTACTACCGTACTCCCTATGCTAGGATGACCTATATTGATCTGGGATCAATTGGAACTGACTTTGGGTCAGTAAGAGTGGTATGAGACACTTTTTTTTTTGCAACTGACTTCGGGTCAGTAAGAGTGGTATGAGACACTCTCTTCTATTTATGATTGACTTCGGGTCAGTAGAGAATGGTATGATACATTCTCGATCGCTTATTCTTCTTCATAGTTTAGTAGAGTAGAGCAGAGCAATGCAGGGCAGTACATTGATGACATAGATAGTACAGATTGGCAGATGGATTAGCAGATGGAGTTCTCCCTAGTTGAGAGGGAGTGTTAAAATGGAAACTAGGGCCAAACTCCATATGGGTCAACTTATTTATGATATCTGATATTTTTCTTGGATTTCTGTCTCCGAGAGGTGTAGGATTGATCTAAAGATCATCTGATTTCGACATGTAAAAATGGAGATATGAATTTATTTATATTATTGACAAATTGTCAAGGTCGGCCAGAAAGCAAAACAAGCATTGTTACCCCAGCTCATCCTCAACGTTGCAAATAAAAGGAGGAGACCTAAACTCATTTGGACATCATCTCATCCTCACATCTCTCTCTCCTCACTTGTTTGGGTACGCAGATCTGGGCAACATCTCTCACACGTGCAAAGGAAGAAGGAGGACATTTCTGTTTAGGGCTGCATTGACCAATTTGACCGAGCTACAAGAAGACTTCTTTGCTGCATTGACCACTTGTGTTGACCTGTTTTGACTGCGGGTTGGGTGTGGCAACTTCTCCTTGGCAGGTCACAGGTTTCACTTTAGTTGACCAGAATTTGATTGGACTTTTCAGATAGTTTTGGGTTGTTTCATCTTACTGTTGGAGGCCGAGTTGACTGGCCTTTGAACTGATTTGGAGGTCAAATCTGACTTGTTTGACCAACGTTGACTTTTCTGGTTAGGGTTTTCTGCTGCAGTCATAAATTATCAGATTTGTAATTTTGTACTATCTCTCTCCGCTGAACTATTGAAGAATATAAGAAGATTTGATAAAGGGTTTCCCCACATTGGGGTTTGTCCCTGGTTGGCGCCACTTCTTGTGTCCTCTTGTCTTCTATTGTTTATGTTTATGTTCTATCTGCATTTTACTATTATGTTGATGTGATTGTTAATCTGGATATTGATATTGGGCTAATAAGAAAATTGAAGTAAATTTCTCTTAAGCATAAAACATACCAAAAATTAACAATAACTTAGCCTTATCACCAAGCTAGTACAATTCACTAGCTCTCTAAAACTCTAGCTAGGGAAAACCAAGAAGGCCCTAGCTCAACCGAGGAGATACAACATACTTGAATCACTCAAACAAGTCCTCCAAAGCAATGTCTCCTCCTCTCCTCTTTCTTCACCAAATTCACCTTAGGGTTGCATCTCAAATGCTAATCTCAATTTTCCAATGGATGAAACGCTAACCCTAGATTTCAAGATGCTCCAAGAAGATCAAGAAAACCTAGTGCCAAGAGATAGAGAGACCAATTACAGATGAAGATCAAGAGATAAGATGTCTAGTATGCTCCACTTGATCACATTTTTAACACGAGTGATAAGCATAATGTTAATTTTTGATAACAATGGTATGTTCTATGCTTAAGAGCAATTTACTTCAATTTTCTTATTAGCCCAATATCAATTTCCAGATTAGCAATCACATTAACATGATAGTAAAATGCAGATAAAACATAAACAATAAGAATAGAAGACAAGCCAAGACAAGAGGACACAAGATATGGCACTAGCCAGGGACAAACTCCAATGTGGGGAAATCTTTTGATCAATTTTCTTCTTATTATTCTTCAAAAGTTTAGCAAAGAGGAAGAGTATGATATGTAACATTCACTTATCCAATCAAAGTGAAATCTGTCCAGTCAAATAGCAGTCACAGAAAGCTCTAACCAGAAAGTCAATGCTGGTTGATTTTGACCTCCAAAACAGCTCAGTCAAACTTAGTCAACTCGGCCTCCAATAGCACATCAAACCAGCCCAAAAAGTCTGAAAATACTTAGTCAAACTTGCTCAGTGCAAGTCAACGCTGTATTCAAACCCGTTTGCATTGAACGCTAGTCAAACAATATTGAGTACCTCGATTTCTGTGCCCAGAAATCCGGCCTGCACAAATAGAAAGAATCCCACAAATCTGCAGTCAAACAAAGTCAACATTGTTGGTCAACACTTTGTCAAACTGTCCTTGAAATTCGGTCAACGCAGAAAACGGTCTTCTTCTTCTTCGCACATGTGGAGAGGCAGTCCTAAAATCTGTACCCAATCATAAGAGGAGAGAAAGATGTGTGAGAAGGTAAGTGATCTCCAAATGAGGCAAAGGCACCTTCTATTTATATGCAAACATTGAGGATTAATAGACGTGACTGTTGGGCTTCTGAGCCTACATTAGTTTGCTAGCCGACCTTGACAATTTGTCCATAAACAAAATAAATTCATAATTCCATTTGTACATGTCAGAATGAGATGATCTTTAGATCAATCCTACACCCCTCAAAGAGAGGAATCAAATGAAAATATCAGCTGCATCATATGAGCTGTCCAAGGGGGAGTTTGGCCCTAGTTGCCAAATTTACCACTCCCTCTCAACTAGGAAGAACTCCACTTGCCAAACCATCTGACAATCAATACCATCCATGCTCTGCTCTGCTTTGGTGAACCATGAAGAAATAATGAAGAAGAAATGATCGAGAATGTGTCATACCATTCTCTATTGATCTGAAGTCAGCTTTCAATAATCGAAAGTGTATCATATGTTGAAGTTTCTAAGTTTACTTAGTTAGAAACCCTCCATGCACTTTATCTGATTTATTCCTACCTACTTGTTATTTTTCCTTAACATGTTATTTACAATGTAAATACTGAAAATATACACTAGTGCATGTTCAACATATTACAGATCAGCAACTAAAAGAAACAAGAACAAACACACCATATGACACCATTATTTTTGGACTATTGTCCCCAGAAAAACCCAATGTGGGAAAACTGGTGCAACTATCTGAGGGTTTCCTTATTAAGCAATATCAGAGTACAATTTGGGTGCCGAAACTAGCCTATCCAACAGAGAATTTCTTTAGCAGTAATACCTCTCGGTTTCTGACAAATCTACTGGCTGAAACCTCGGATAATCCTTTCGACAGCTACACAACACCAATTTGCCCCATAAACCCCAGCGTTTGCCCAATTTGGACTGCATCAGCCTCTGCTAGCCTAGTGCTAGCACTGCGTCAGCCTATCTTGGCCTGTGTCAGCCCCAGGAGGCCCTGCGCCAATTCTCTGAGCCTCTGCGTCAGCTATGTTGGCCCCCTTGGTGCTTTGCGCAACACTTAGCTGCCTCTGTGTGGCCCTGCATGACTATTGGCTTTTCCTGCGTCTCTCTTTGGTCCCGGCACTATCTCTGCCTCTCTGTACTCAATGCCCCTCGCTACTCTCTCGATCACTGATTCTATCTCTTCGCAAACCTCGCTCTAGAGAATAGATTGACTAATCCTCTGGTGCAGTGTTGCGGGGGAGCGCCTCCCCCCCCCCCCCCCCTTCGAACCCGCTCCTGAACGCGCTCCGGGCGGGAGCGGCTCTGGAGCGGGTCGGGAGCGCGCTCCCAAAATCGCTCCTGGACGGGAGCGATTTTTGGGAGCGCGCTCCCGTAAAAAAATTTACGCTCCCTGGTCTGTTAGGGAGCGACTCAGGGAGCGATCGCTCCCGTGCTCCCGGAGCGTTTTTTAATGCCCGGGAGCGATCAGGGAGCGATCGCTCCCTGATCGCTCCCGGGCATTAAAAAACGCTCTGGGAGCGATCGCTCCCTGATCGCTCCCGGGCATTAAAAAACGCTCCAGGAGCGATTTCAGACGGGCCGGGAGCGGTTCGGCGGAAAAAAAATCCGCCGGACCCGAAATTTCCAAAAATTTTAGAATTTTTTATTTTATTTTATAAGCCCAATGGGCCAAAAAAATTTCATTTCAACTTCATTGAGCAAGAGATTGAGAGCTGGAGCAAGAGCAAAGGAGCAAGGAGCAAGAGCTGAGGAGCAAGGAGCCAGAGCTGAGGAGCGAGGAGCAAGTGCCAAGGAGCGAGGAGCAAGCCTGCAGAGGTAAGTAACTTAATCATTTAGTTAGTTTAGCTGGTTAGGTAGTTAATTTGGTTAGTTTAATTTAGCTGTTTGAGTTTAAAGATCATGTATTTAAATTAAATTAATAAATTAAATGAATTAATCCCAATAAACTAAATTAATTTGCAGATTCAAGACTCAAACCCTACAAACATCAAACACCATGGACCTGGGCATATTTATTGGCATTTTCCTCTTCCTGGTCCCTTTTATGGTTATTATGGTGGTGGAGAGTAGGAAACGGAGGGGGCCTGAAACTGAAGAGGTGGATGAAGAAGCCGGAGGAAGTCAAATGGGTGAAAACCCCAGTGAGGAGGAGGTGGAGGAGGGTGAACATGACCCTCAAAAAACTAAACAAGACCAAACTCCATTGTGGAAATATGTTCACAGGGCTGAAACAGGGAGAGGGGGTGGAACCACTAAATTTCATTGCCCCCATTGCAACACTGATTACACAGGCCCATACACCCGTGCTAGAAGACACCTCTGCGGGAAAAGGCCATGGGATGGAGAGAAACAAATAGGAATCAAAACTTGTGCAGCGGTGTCAACAGCAGATAGAGCCAAATACATAAAGGAAGAGGAGGACGCCCAATACAGAACAAAAAGATCAAGGGGTTTCTTTGAACCAATCTCACCATCACAAAGAACTCCTTCAGCATCCTCCCAAGGCAGTGGATATGGACATGGAGGCACAGGGTCATCATCTTTAAGGCGTAGAACCATATTAGATTTCCTTGATGAGGGGTGTAGGAATGATGTGGATTCAAAAGTTTACAGGTTCCTCTATGCATGTGGGATACCATTCAATGTCCTACGCTCACCTTATTGGCACGAAATGGTTTCTGCCATAAATGATGCCCCTAAAGGATACAAGAGCCCTGGGTATGACAAGGCAAGCACTGTTGGCCTTGATCATGAAAAAGAAAAAATATCACATTCTTTGAATAAAATGACAAGTTCTTGGACTGACAATGGGGTGTCCATTGTATATGATGGATGGACAAATGTAAAAGGCAAGCCATTGATAAGTGTTCTTGCTGTGTCCCGAAGTGGTCCCATCTTTCTAGCTGCACATGATTACTCAGACAAGTTCAAGACCGCTATCAACATTGCAGAAGCATTGCTTGAAACAATTGAGCGTATTGGCCCATACAATGTCATCCAAGTCATCACTGATAATGCTCCTAATTGTAAGGCAGCGAGAGCAATTATTGAGGATAAATACCCGAACATATTTTGGTCTGGATGTTTGGTTCACACATTGAACCTTCTGTTGCATGATATTGTCAAAAACAAAAATGAACAATACCAATGGATTGGTGATTTGTACAAGAAAGGAAAAAAAATGATAAAATTTATTACAAATCATAGCAATACCCATGGCCTTTTCTGCAGTCACTCGAGATTGGAGTTGCTGAAGATTGCGAGGACTAGATTTGGTAGCTATTACCTCACCTTCAGGCGCCTTTTGAAGGTAAGAGAGGCATTAGCTAGCATGGTATCAAGTCCACATTGGCAGGTGTTAAAGGAAAGGGCTACAAATGTAGCTGACATGGCAGGTTTTGAAACGGTGGAGGAGGGCGCTCTTGATGGGCAGTTTTGGACAACTGTGAGATAGGTATTGGATTTCACCAAGCCAATTTATAACATGATTCGGTTTGCAGATACAGACAAACCAGTGATTGGCGAGGTGTATGAGCAAATGGATACCATGTTGGGGGAAATAAAAGACATTGTTCATAATAAAGATCCCAACTTGTACAAACTGATTCATGATTGTGTGTGTGAACGGTGGAATAGGTTTAACCTTCCACTACATTGCTTGGCGTATATCCTTACGCCAAAATACTACTCAGAATCTTGGTTGGGCAAACCTGCAGTAGGGGGTGGTGTTAGGACCAAACCCCATTTAGATCAAGAGGTAACTAGAGGATATCTGGAAGCATTAGAAAAGTTGGTGCCTGACAGGGAGGAATGTGCAGTTGTGCGCCTTGAAATAGGCAGATACTTCAGTGGCAGTGGTTTGTATGGTAACTTCCATGCAATGGACGACAAAGATAAATTTGATTCTCTCACATGGTGGGAAACATATGGCGGCCACGGACTTTTGCCAAAATTGGCAAAAAAAGTTCTTTCATAGGTTGTAAATTCTTCTTCTGCAGAGAGGTGTTGGAGCACCTACAGTTATATACATAATGTGAAAAGAAACAGACTCAACGAAAACCGAGCAGAAAGCTTGGTTTATGTGCACTACAACTTGAGGTTGTTGAGCCATTACTGTGATCGGGCTAATGAAGATCCCACATATAAAATTTGGGACAATCACCCTGAGGACGACAATTTGGAGGATGGCATTGTACATATTGAAGAACTCGAAGAGGAGCTTGTACGGGATGAAAATGAAGCAACTGCAGCAGCCATGCCACCTCCACCTCCACCATCCAATAGCAGTTCTCGGGGCCCGAGTCTTGTTCCATTGCTGTTGCCACCTCCATCGACACCCTCGCGTGGAGGCTCTAGTTCTGGTCGTCGGTCTCTGCGGGAGACTCCTAGAAGAACACCACGACCTGCTTATACTCCTGGAGACTCTCGTGGCAAGGGCCACTTGTAGATTTACAGTTTACTTGTCTTTTTTAGTTTCTATTAGACTTTAGTTTTCATAACTGTTGAGTTTTGAGTCCTTGACTCTTGACTCTTGACTCTTTCATATCATTATGACATTATGATATTTTTTGTAAACATTATATCACTGTGACAATGAAAATTTGAAGTTGGGCCTTGGCAATTATAACTCATTGGTAATGATTGTGAATTATGAATATGATGCTTTGTGAAAGACTAAAGTTGTTTCATTTCATCTCATTATTCATGTTTCATTTTATAAATTTTTAACATTTCATATCATGTTAACAGTTAGAAGTTAGGACTTAGAAATATCTTCGATATTACTTCTAGTAATGGTTAAACTTGGCTTACAAGTACAACTTGTTACTTTGGTGATCAATGATGATAAATGTTATTGAATTTTCAATTCTGAAAGCTTGAAGTTGAAACTTTAATATTGAATTTGATGAATCATGATTTATAAGACTCATGGACATGGTTGATGACGATTATAATTTCTAGAATCTAGATGATTGATGTGATATGGTTCAATGATCAATTTATGTTTTTTTATGTTTTTTATGTCTATTTCATCATTCTACATGTTTTTGTTGACATATATGTATCAAAAATTAAAAAATATAAAAAAAATATATATTTTTAAAAAATCGCTCCCCGATTCGCTCCCAAACCGGGAGCTTCTGAAAATGGTCGCTCCCGCTCCCGCTTCCGCTCTCGCTCCCCGCTCCCGCTCTCGCTCCCAAGTAACATTGCTCTGGTGTATTTTCTAAGTGACCCTCAAGCCCCTTGTTATACTTTTCTCATTGACATATCAATGGCCGAGATTAAGTCCCTAATCAACGGTTAAGACTTAGGGACTCCATTAAAAATATTAATTATTTTAATATTTCCTGAACTGTTTAGAATCTGCCCAAACCCTTTCTGGGTATTCGAGATCTCATGTGCCCCAACCTCTCCACCCAATTTCGTGGCTAGAGCGCATCCGATGCTACCCCAAATCAACACTCCCTCTTAGCGAGGAGTGTGCTCTAGTAATACACCTCATTGAGTATTAACCTTGATCATTCAGCATCGGTCCTTGTGCTAATGGTAGGCCTGCTGCCCACCATCCTCTGCACTGTTGTATCCTGTACTGTTGCCCATGGTTCTGCCACTACCACTGTTGCATCTGTATGACAGCTCCCTCTGCATCCGTGCTGTTGCTGGTCCTTTCTCCCAGCGCTGCATCTGCACTATACCTCCTCTCATCATGTTGCATCGTGCTGTCCGCTGTTGCACTGCAACTCAGTTACTGAGAAGTAAGTAACTGATCTCCCAACTCTGACCTCTTTTTTGGGCTAAAGACCCTCCTGATGATGAATCTCCCTCTGCCGCTGACAAGTGCTCACTCTCTGACCTCTGCACTGCTGTAACAACTCCCTGCATCTCGCACTGTTGCACACCTCTCAGTGCCATCTTGCACTGGTGCAACACTCCTGTGCCTCTCGCACTGCTACTCTCTCTGGACTCCTGCACTGTAGCTCTCTCTGTTGCTCCATCCGCATCCATCTCTACCCGACTCAGCCAGTCTTGCTAGTCCACTTCGGGGCTCCCATAGCAAGGTCTAATCCAAGAGGCTGGGTACCTCGAGAATCCTGCCCCTCATCACCTGTAGTCCATCTGACTATAGCTCGATGTCTCCCCACTTCCACTCAAGTGGTGCGTGTGCACTCATGGCATAGTCATCGTTTGTCAAAACTTCCTTCTCTGCCCATGCTGGTGCTGCCTTAGTCTCGGAACACTCTCCCTTACTCTTCTTCCTTGGACACTGGGTCGCATAATGACCCAGCTCCCCACAGTGGAAGCACTTGATCTTAGAGAGATCTTTCTTCTTCCGCTTTTGCTGCTTTCCCTCAAATGCTAGAGCCACATCCTCCTCCTCTTGCTTGACTTTGATCCCTTTGCTCCTGCTACCTGTCTTTGACTGTCGTTTGATCTCTTCCTGGTGAAGAGTTGCCCACATCTTGTCCCAAGGTGGGAGAGTCCCTTTGCCTAGGATACTCTGGACAAATACTTCCCAATCTTCTAAGACAGCATTCAGGGCTATCCTCACCATAAGCTCCTGATTCGGTGTCGCTCCTATAGTAGTCAATTGGTCTCGGATCTCATTCAATCCTCTGAGGAAGATGTCAATCGATTGACCATTCCTCATTTGATACGACCTTATCTGGTTCTCGAGCAGCATTCGTCTCTACACAGAAGTATGCTGGTACAGCTTCTTGAGAGCCTCCCACACGTCAAATGCCGTTTCCTTCTCGGCTATATGTGGTACCACATGATCCTTGATGCACTTGGCCCTCGCCATCGCCTCTTCATACCTGTCATTATCATTGGGGTCGACTTGGACAGCTATTACCTTTAAGGCAAAGTTCTTGACACGATTCCTATCAAGCACTGATAAGATTCTGGCCTTCCAGACTGCAAAGTTCGATGCTCCGTCCAGTGTATCCTGGTCTCTTACCCTGTGTAGTGCCATGATGCTCCTCTACTTCCCCCTTGGAAGTTCTCTGTTCGACTCCTCTGAGTCTCTACTTCCCGTCTGGAAGTTCTCTTCTGGACTCCCTCTGAGTCCTGATTTCCCTCCTGGAAATCCTTCTGCTGCTTGTCGAGATGCCCCCTACTCTGATCGTCTTGTGCAACTGCACTGCTGATCCAGGTTCCTCGGCTAGAAACCCTTAGTAACAACTCCTTTGGCCCTGCTCTGTCAGGTATTGTTCTGACTACAGTACCTCACCAGCTCCACTCTGCAATATTCCTGCAGCCTTCTAGACCCCAGCAACTGCCTCTTTGTGAATTGCGTCAGCCCCTCTCTGCCTCACGCTGGATGGGTCTGCGTCAGCCCTAGGATGCCCTCCGTCAGCCCTCTGGCCCTCTACGTCAGCAACGTTGGCGTCTCTGAGGCTCTGCGCAGCTCCCGCCTTCCTCTACGTGGCTCTGGCTGGCTTTGCGTCACACTTCTTGGCTTCTACATTGCTAGAAACAACTTCTGTCACTTCGAGACAACTGTTTTCTGTTGCTATTGCTCAACTCGGTTAATGTCTCTTAGTCCTCCTGTGATCTGCAATCACACTCTGATACCGTGTTGAAGTTTCTAAGTTTACTTAGTTAGAAACCCTCCATGCACTTTATCTGATTTATTCCTACCTACGTGTTATTTTTCCTTAACAAGTTATTTACAATGTAAACACTGAAAATAAACACTAGAGCATGCTCAACAAATTACAGATCAACAACTAAAAGAAACAAGAACAAACACACCATATGACACCATTATTTTTGGACTAATGTCCCCAGAAAAACCCAATGCGGGATAACCGGTGCAGCTATCTGAGCGTCTTCTTATTAAGAAATATCAGAGTACAATCTGGGTGCCGAAATTGGCCTACCCAACAAAGAATTTCCTTCGTAATAATACCTCTCGGTTTCTGACAAATCTACTGGTTGAAACCCCAGATAATCCTTCTGGCAGCTACACAGCACCAATCTGCCCCAGAAACCCCAACGTCTGCCCAATTTGGACTGCGTCAGCCTCTCCTAGCCTAGCGCTGGCACTGCGTTAGCCCCAGGAGGCATTGCGTCAGCGACGTTGGCCCCTCTGGTGCTCTTGCGCAACACTTAGCTGCCTCTGCGTGGTCCTGCGTGAGCACTGGCTGCTCCTGCGTCTCTCTCTCTGGTTGCTCTACTGCTATCCTGGCACTATCTCTGCCTCTTTGTCTCTCTGTACTCAATGCCCCTTAGTTGCTCTCCCGATCATTGATTCTATCTATCTTAGTAAACCCTGCTCTAGAGAATAGAATGACTGATCACTCTGGTGTATTCTCCAAGTGACCCTCAAGCCCCCTCTTATACTTTTCTCGTTGACATATCGACAGCCGAGATTAAGTCCCTAATCAATGGCTAAGATTAGATCTGGCTTGATCCATGTCTTTTGGACCATTCTAACACAGTTTCATATTAATCCACATTAATATTTTAATTTCCCTAAGTTTAGATTTAGGGACTTCATTAAAAATATTAATTATTTTAATATCTCTTGAACTGTTTAGAATCTGCCCAAACCCTTTCTGGGTATTGGAGATTTCATGTGCCCCAACCTCTCCACCAAATTTCATAGCTAGAGCACATCTTATGCTACCCCAAATCAACATCATACTACTCTCCAATGACCCGAAGTCGGTCTGAGTTGATCCCAGATCAATATCAAACATCCTAGCATAGGGAGTACAACGGTACACGATGCGTCCATCGGTAGTACTATGGTTCCTCTCCTCATTTCCCTACTCATTGGCCATATGAGAGGTACTTCCCATGAGTCCCAGACTGCATGGGTAGGATGTACCGATAGCAGAAGGTGAACCACTCATCGTATGCATATCTCAACATGGGGTATCACAAGGGAAGGTGAACCACTCACCCTGTACATCGTGCACCATTAGGGGAAGGTGAACCACTCGCCTTGTGGTTGCTTATTGCTCCAAGAAGTACTCGAAGCCGCCCTCCCACCCCCCGGAGCTCTCAGAGTTCAATATCCATCTCATACGGGACCCTCATAAGAGGGTCTCTCCATGACTCCAAGTCGTTCATGGAAGGTTAAGAATTTGACCTTTCCCAGGGGCTTCTTAAGAATATTTGCAACCTGATCATTTGTTCCAATGTGACGGAGCCTTATTGCTCCTTGTTATACCATATCCCGAATAAAGTGTTACTTGATATCAATATGCTTGGAGCGGTCATGAAACATGGGATTCTCAGAAAGACAAATCTCACTTTGGTTGTCGCAATAGATCACAGTGGTATCCAGCACATGTACAAATAGCTCACTAAAGAGCTTCCTTAACCAAACAACTTCACAAGAGGCCATACTAGTAGCAATGTATTCAGCCTCAGTGGTGCTCAAAGCAACCGAATTCTGCTCCCTGCTCATCCAGGATATCAAAGCTGAACCTAAAGAGAAGCAACATCTAGATGTGCTTTTACGATCCACCACACTGCCAACCTAGTCAGCATCAGAATAACCATGGAGCCTCACATTCCCAGCAGTCTATCTCAGTCCATAGGTAATTGTGCCCCGGAGATATCTCAAGAGATTCTTGGCAGCAATCTAGTGTATCTGATGAGGCTCAACCAGTGTTGTGGGGGAGCGCCAACCCCCCCCCGATCCCGCTCCCAATCAGCACTCCGGGCGAGAGCGACTCGGGAGTGGGTCGGGAGAGATTTCGGGAGTGCGCTCCCTAAAAAAAAACGCTCCCTGCTTTTTTGGGAGCGTTTAGCCTTTTTTGCAAAAAAAAAATTGTAGTAATGTTCCAAATGCAATTTTTTTTCAAAGAAACAAATAAGTTTTGAGTGGAGCAACTTAATGATCAAGCCTATGGCCCTAGTATTGATATGCGATTCATGGTAATGTTAAATTCTTAAAGTAAAAGTGACATTCTCCTTAATTTTCATTTTCATCCTTTTACTTAAATTTTTAACATTACCATGAAATGACTCAGGATGTTTGAGAGTGGTTCCGACCATATGGAGAAAGTAGAATTTTAGATTTCATTCAAAATCCAGCAGTCTTATTAGTTTTTCAGGATTTCAAGATTGCAATGTTTCCATTGAATTTTGTCATGTATTAGGGTATGGAACTCGTATTTAATCAAGAGCACCAATCCCTCTATGTACCTTGATGTTAGTGACATTGTTTGTCGAACTCCTCTATCATGACCCTCCTAAAAATGTACGCATCACTTAAACAAAATCTTGACTTGACATGCTATGCTTTTTCTATCTTATGTTAATGCTTAGAGGGTGATATTAATGAAAATGATCGCTATACAAATTCAGAGGTAATGAAAAAGATACCTCTGGATATTAATGCTTAGACGGTGATATTAATGACAAAGATCCTGATTTTCCAACAAGACTAAAAAATTAAACATTTCTTGTGGTGGCAAGAGGCCCAAGCATAAGCAATAGATAATAAATTTACTTGTCTTTTCTAGTTTCTAGTAGTTTTTATAACACTCTTTCATATTTATTATGATATATTTTTAAACAATATATGACAATTTAAGTTTGAAGTTGGAAATTATAACTCATTAGTAATGAATTATGATAATGATGCTTCATGAAAGTTGAAAGTTGTTTTATTTCATTTCATGTTAGATATTATTTGTTGTAATGGTTACATTTAGCTTACAAGTACAACTTTGGTGATCAATGATGATAAATGTTATATATTGAATTTTGAAAGCTTGAAACTTGAAGATTGATGAATCACGAGACTCAATATGTTGTATGTTTCTATGTTACTAACTTGTGGACGTGGTTGATGAAGATGATAACTTCTAGATGATTGTTGGTATATGGTTCAATCTATGGTTTTTTATGTTTTTTATATCTAATTCATAATTCTACATGTTTTTGTTGACATATATGTATCAAAATATAAAAATATAAAAAATATATATTATATAAAAACACTCCGGGATTTGCTCCCAAACCGGGAGCTTTTGAAAATGTCACTCCTGCACCCGTTTTCGCTCCTACTCCCTGCTTTCGCTCCCGCTCTCAAGTAACACTGGGCTCGACCATAAACTGACTCAATGTAGTCACTGCAAACATATGTCTGGACGGGAGTTCACCAAGAACATTAGGGCCCCCACGAGTTGACGATACTCAAAAAGATTTCCCAAATCGGGCCCAGCGACACTTTCACATAACCTCTTGAAGTTAAGTTCCATCGGAGTAGTCACGGACTTGCAGTTCACCATCCCAAATCTTTCAAGTAGCTTCACAATGTATTTTCCTTGAGAATGGAAAATCTCATCTGTCTTTTGCTAGACCTCCAACCCTAGGAAGTAATCCATTAGTGCTAGGTCCTTCATCTCGAATTCGAAAGCCAACTCCCTCTTACATTGATGAATAAGAGGGTTTGCATTTTTCTGAAAGAGATCGTCGACATAAAGTACCAAGATGAGAGGTCTATCATTCTGAACCTTAAAATAAAGGTTTGGATCAACTTCACTTCTTGTAAATCCCAACTTCATCAGATAGTTGTTGATCCTCTCATACCAAACTCGGGGAGCTTTCTTCAACCCATAGAGGGCTTTCTTCAATCTGCATACATGTGTCTGATGGTCTTGAACTTCGAACCCCTCAGGTTGTTCTACACAGAATTCCTCCTTAATTGAACCTTGTAAGAAGGCGGCCTTGACATCCATCTGATGTAGATTCCATCCTTGCGAGGCAGCAAGGGCTATAATCGAACATATGGTGGTATATCGGGCAACAAGTGCAAATATCTCATCGTAGTCCACACCTTCCTTTTGAGATAAGCCTCGAGCAACAAATCTACCCTTGAAATTTTCAGCACTTCCATCGGCTCCATGCTTGATCTTGTAGAGCCATTTCAAGGTGACAACAGATTTGTCCTTGGGTCTAGGGATCACATCCCAGACATCATTCGTCATAATCGATTCATATTCTTCGTTCATAGCATCCTTCCAAACTTGGTGCTTTACAACTTCTTTGAATGTGCAAGGCTCAGATTGAACAATGGTGCTCATTGCAGTTAAGTACCCTTGGTACCTATTTGACTTCCTGCTTTCACGAAATGCCCCCCTTGGTGCAACACGCTTCTCGGCTTTTTCGAGAGTCTCCCTAAGCCATGAGGGGCTCCTTTTTGAGGAGGAGGGCTCATAAGGGTGTGGATCAATGGGATCCATTGGTTGTTCAACATCGGGCACCGACTCATCCCGCGGTTCTCCCTGCTTTCCTGAATCTGCTTCTTTGTCCTTCCTTGGAAGAGGAAGGTTGCTAATCTTCCCAAGGGCAACATCCTCATCGAAGATGACGTCATGACTTATCTCCACTTCTCTTTGACCAGGCACATAGATTCTATATGCTTTAGAAGTTTCACTGTAGTCCACAAATGTTCCTTTCTTCCCAAAAGTATCCAAAAATTCTAAAGTGAGAAGCATTAGGTTTCTTATCGGTGAAAACTTCTTTAGGAGTTTTGGAGTGCAGCGCTTGATGAGGGTATCTATTTTGAACATACACGACAATGTTTGCAGCTTCGGCCGATAAGAACTTCAGAAGCCTTTGATCATGAAGCATGGCACGAGTGGCTTTTATAATGGATTGGTTCTTCCTTTCAACAACACCATTTTGCTTGGGAGTATATGTAGTAGTAGTCTCCCTCTTAATGCCAGTTTCTCTACAATAGTTATTGAACTCATTTGATTCATATTCAGTTCCATTATCGGTCCTCAATATTTTGATTTTCTTCCCTATTTGATTTCCGACCAAAGCTTTGAAAGAGCGGAACCATGAGAATACTTTGTCCTTCTTCTTCAAGAAATAAATCCAAGTCTTACGAGAGAAATCATCCATAAAGAGAGCATAATATAAATATCCTCCCAAAGAGTTCATTGGCATCATACCAAATAGATTAGAATGAACCAATTGCAATATTTTGGTAGTCTTGCTATCACTGGAGGGGAATGGTCCCCTTGTATGCTTTCCTTCGGCACACCCCTGACAAACACCTTCATGTTCTACTTTAAATTCGGTCATACATGTCACTATCTTCCTCACATCGTGTAGAGCCTTATAATGTAGATGGGCAAACCTCCGGTGCCATAATTTGGATTGAAGTGATGTGTCGGAAGACGTAGCTCCCAATGGACTTTCTCCAACTTGATATAGGCTATCAACCTTGAATCCAAATGTAAATGCATCTCTGAATTTTTATTCCACATACGTACTTTTCCATCGACGAATGCCACTTTGAATCCTTTCTCCTCCATTGCCGAGATAGATACCAAGTTCTTATTTAGATCGGGTACATATAGTACTTCTTGTAGATGAATGGTGTTACCTTGATTCAATTGAAGAGTAACATTCCCAAATCCCTTCTCGTGATAGGTGGCATTGTCTCCAAGGATAATTTCCAAATTTGTATCATTTTTTGTAATATCCCAAACAAAATATTTGACTTATTTTGCTAAAATTTTACTCAACCAAAAATTTCACCATAAAATTACTATTCGATTAACGGAAGATTTTCATGTAAAATAGAACAAGAGAATCCATGCAATTCAATCCTACAATGAGCAGAAATAATCTCAACTTTTATTATAATATATAACTGGGGTTTTACATGCTGCAATAATAGAATAGTTGATATAGCTTGTAGGAATTTACAGGGTAAGTTCCTCAGAAAGAATACCAAAAGGACACCGCTCACAACCAGATCACAGATCAATACACCAGTATTTTTGACGTGGTTAAAACCCTCAAAGTGCAAGGAGGGAAACAGTCCACGGCCTGTCCCAACGTGGGTACTACAGGCAATTTATTAATCAAAGAATGAAAATTTACATAAGCTTCTCTCATGCACGGATTACCCGAACAATGACCCTCCATGCGCTTTAAATAGAACTCATGGACCAATCGGGTGTCAAGCCACGGATCAAGTGTCGGTAATACCGAGGTGAGAGTGAACCGTCGGATCACTACATATCGTGACCGTCGGATTGTAAGTTACAAAATGTACAACGGTAAAGAAACACACTTTACCTAACTCTAACCTAACTCTATACTAGACCAAGTTGAACTTAACTATATCCTATGTGTCGGAATATCCTAACATCCCCCCTTAAGAACAACTTGGGATAGGATTGAAGGATTTACAAATATGACACAATAGGAGAAGGAAGGAGGCACTAGAGCCTATCCCCCCTTAGTGACAACTTCCTGAACTCCAAGCATATATCGAAGTTTAGTGAACTTCGCCTCTGTGAGAGCTTTTGTGAAGATGTCTGCAACCTGATCATCTGTTGGACAATATTGCACTTCAAGAACATGGTCATGAATGAGCTTTCTGATGAAGTGCATGTGTAGTTCAATGTGTTTGCTGCGCTGATGCTGGACTGGATCTTTGCATAGCTGAATGGCACTTTGATTATCACACCAAAGTGTGGTTGGATGCTGCTGCTCAAAGCCAAACTCTGATAGAATCTGACGAAGCCACAAGGCTTCCTTACTAGCTTCCACGGCACCACGATACTCTGCTTCTGCTGACGAAAGAGAAATGGCAGCCTGTTTCTTACAAGCCCATGTAATAGGTCCTGAACCAAGAGTGAAGACATAACCGGCAGTAGACTTCCGATCATTAGGGTCACCAGCCCAATCAAAATCAGTGAAACCAACTAACAGAGGAGCTGCTTTGGCACTGTAATGAATCCCAAACTGTACTGTACCTCGAACATAACGAAGTATTCTTTTAGCTGCTTTCCAATGACTTTCACGGGGGTTTTGCATAAAACGAGCAACAAGGCCAACAGCAAAGGAAAGATCAGGACGAGTATGGGTTAAATACAAGAGTTTTCCGACAAGTTGACGGTATAAGGTAGCATCAACTTCAGGAGAAGTACAAGAGACTGAAAGTTTGACTCCAGACTGAAAGGGAGAAGGGGCTGGCTTACAGTCTTCCATGTGAAAATGACGAAGAATATCACAAGCATACTTGGACTGGGAAAGGAAAATACCCTCCTGGGATTGCAAGACTTGAAGACCGAGAAAATAGTGTAAGTGTCCTAAGTCTGTCATTTCAAATTTCTTTTTAAGGCTGGACTTCACATGGTTTATAAGGTTGGGATCACTACCAGTAAGAATAAGATCATCAACATAAAGAACAAGGATGATAAGAGAGTTGCCCACTTTCTTGGTGTAGACAGTATTGTCAGAATGACACCTAGAAAAGCCAGATTCTAAAAGAAAGCTATCCATTTTGGCATACCAAGCCCGAGGAGCTTGCTTGAGGCCATAAAGGGATTTCTTAAGTCGACAAACAAGGCTGGAGTCTGTTTGTATGAAGCCAATGGGTTGTTCCATATAGATTTCTTTCTGCAAGTCCCCATGCAAGAAGGCAGATTTAACATCCATCTGATGGACTTCCCATTTTAAAGAGGCAGCAAGGGAAAGAACAAGGCGGATAGAGTTCATTTTGGCAACAGGGGAGAAGGTTTCAGTGTAGTCAATGCCTTCAACCTGTGAAAAGCCCTTAGCAACGAGACGAGCTTTATGTTTATCAACTTTCCCATCTGGTCCATACTTGGTTCTGTAAACCCATTTACATCTAACAAGTTTGCGTCCCTTTGGTAGAGGAACAAGATCCCATGTATCATTTGTCATCAATGAATGATATTCTTCATTCATAGCTGCTTCCCAATGTGGATGGCCTGAAGCTTCTGCAAAAGTGTCAGGATCATGATTTACTGGAGCTTGAGCCAGTAAAGAAGAGGCTCTTTCAAACTGAGAACGTGTACGTCGCTGATCTGTAGGATCACCGGCAAGATCACCTGCTGCATCCCGAGTAGCACGGACCCATCTTGGAAGTTGAGGATCCTGAGAAGGTGGGGGAGGATTATCATCCTCGCTTTCATCATCTGAAGAAGAAATGTTTTCAAAAGTAGAAGAGATAGGAAGAGGTGGCACATCCGCCGGACTAGGCTCGCAGGCCGATTTATTTTCATCAAATTTTACATCTCTTCTAATGATAACATTTTTGGACTTAAATGGAATAAGTCTATAACCTTTTACATCTTCAGAATATCCAACAAAAGTACATTTCTCACTCTTAGGTTCTAAAGCTTTATGCTTTTCATCTGGAATATGGGCCCATGCTTCACTTCCAAACACACGAAAGTGACTTACATCTGGTTTAATGGAACTCCAAGCTTCTTCTGGAGTGATATTCTCTAGAACCTTAGTAGGAGTGCGATTGATTATATAATTTGCACAATTAATTGCTTCGGCCCAAAAACTAAGACTGAGTCCTTTAGATTGCAGCATACAATTAGCCATTTCCTTTAAGGTGCGATTTTTCCTTTCAGCTACACCATTTTGTTGTGGAGTGTATGGAACAGTATGTTGCATTTGAATTCCATTTTCGGTGCAAAAGTTGATGAATGTGTTTTTAACATATTCTCCACCATTATCAGTTCTTAGCTTAAGAATTTGATGTCCAGATTGTTTTTCAACAAAGGCTTTGAAGGCCAAAAAAGTGTTAAATACTTCGCTCTTGAGTTTTAAGAAGTATACCCAAGTGCGTCTGGAGAAATCATCAATGAAAGTTAAGAAGTACTTGCAGCCAGAGAATGAAGCAACAGGAAGAGGACCACATAAATCACTGTGCACAAGCTGTAAAGGGGCTGAGGCGTGCCAAGAGGCACGTTTGTCAAAACTGTCCCGATGATGTTTTCCGAGTACACATCCGGAACAAACACCATCTCTGCAAGATACCATAGGAAGACCTGTCACCATATTTTCTTTACATAGATGCTGAAGGGAGCGATAGTTTAAGTGACCAAATCGCTCATGCCAAAGTTTGCTCACTTCATCATTATGAGCAACAAATACTGAGGGAAGATTTGATGACCCAAAGTTGTGAAACTTATACAACCTTTTGGAATCATCAGCAAGACCATTAGCTAGAATCTGTTTAGGATCTTTTAGATCCTTGATTACAACATCATGAGGTGAAAATTCAACAATTTTACCTTCACCTGAATGAGTTATCTGATAGACAGATAGAAGGTTGCAGGATAAGGTTGGAACACATAATACATCATTAAACTGACCATTGTCTAGATGAACAGTTCCAGTCCCTACAACATTAAGAGATCTATCATCACCAATATATATATTTTTGGTGTTACAATCATTTAAAGAAGAAAACATGGCTTGGTTTTTGGCCATGTGATAAGAGGCTCCAGAATCAATGAGCCACTCATGAGAATGAGAAGAAGAAGAAGATACATTTAATGCATAACCAGACTGAGATGATTGACAACGACATGCAGAAAGTGCCATTCCGGAAGTTGAAGTTGAAGTAGGCTCCACATGGATGTTATGTTTCTTCATTGCGGCTTCCAAGGCTTCCATCTTCTTAAAGCATTTAGATTCTAAGTGGCCATCTCGATTACAAAAGTTACAATGTCTATCAGTCTTCTTCCATTTGTTTTTATTGGTCTTATCATTTTGCTGAAATGATCTTTCATTTTGAGGCTGAGATGGTTTAGGACCATTCTTTTGAGGATATGACTTCTTAGGATTCTTTGAATTTGGTTGCTGCTGGGCGGCTAACGCTTTCGCGGAAGAGTTTCCAAGATTAAGAAGACCAAGGTGTAAGAGTTTTTCTTGTTCTCTTATTAAGGAATCACAAAAGGAGTCAAAGGAAGGGGCCTTGTAGTCTTTTCCTTGACAAATGAAAGCTTCCCTTGTAGAATGGAAAGTGGAAACAAATACAGAGTAGGCTGGTCCCAACTTAGTAAGGATGGAATAAATAAGGTTACCATCTTCTTTCTTAACTTTAACACCTTCCAAGAGATATCTAAGGGTCTTGAATTTGGACAAGAAATCTTCAATGCAAGAAAAATTATTAGGATCCAAAGTAAGCAACTCATTTTCAAGTTGATGGGCTTTAATTTCATTTTTAATGCCAAAAACTTTAGCGAGTTTTTCTAATGCTTCATGAGGAGTCTCAAGTTCTGCAATGTGGAATCTAAGATCAGGAGAAATAGACATCCCTATCAAACCACGTGCTTGATCTTGTCTATTTTCCCATTTTGCAGCCTTGTCTTCATCTTTTGGTTTCTTCTCTTGGTCTGTGGCTATTCTGAAGAGACCTTTACTTCTAAGTAAATCTTCCATGTAGGCTACCCATTGGAAGTAGTTAGTGCTGTCAAGAATGACTTGGCATGGACTTTCCATTTTTTAAAAAAAAAAACTGAAGCTGAAGATGCTGAAAGTAAGTGTTCCAATGGATAGATCTCGAAAAAATAGGCGGTTTTAAAAAAAACGGCTCTGAAAAAGGCTTCCGGATGAAGAAGTTATGGCTTTTTGAAAAAAAAATTGTTGACGTTGCCGGCAAAGTGCGCGAATGTGCGGGAATGAAAAAAAATCCGCCCCCACAAAATGGAGACTTGAACCCAAGACCTCTACTCTCTTAAAATAGCTTTGAACCAATTGATCTATACAAAAAATTTGAGAGAGAGAGAGAGAGAGAGAGGGGGGGGGGGGGCTTGGTTTGCGTGCTTGCCTTGAGAAAGCTCTTTTTCCCTACAAAACACAAAACACAAAACCCAACACGAATATGCAAAGAAAAACGAACCTTGCGGCTCGAAGTTAGTTTTAGCCAAAAAACTAGAAATTTTTAAAAAAAATCTCAAAGTTAGCTTTAGCCGAAAAACTAAATATTTTTCTCAATGTTTCTGATTTTCCGAGATCACACTAAGGTGCAGGGAAAAGAGCATACGCATGAGAAAAATCCTTCCTTTCTGTTTCTGATTTGCCCAGATTGCACAGAGTCGCGGGGCAAAGAGCATACGCAGAAATGAAAGGTATAGATCCAGTTAAAAAAAAGGCTGAATAAACTGAGACCGAAATAAGCAGAGAGAAAATAACAGTAAACTGCAAAAAACACTGTATACCTCCTGATCTGAAAAATGATGCAGCTAGGGCTACCGGAAACCTTTTCGCGTGAAACGAAAGGGGTTCCTCACTGGAACAGATGCTCCGAACGCAACAGAGCAGTCCTCTCGGCCCGAAAGCAGTCAGAAACAACAGATCTAGGAAACGACAGCCGCATGCAATTCTACCGGCTTCAGATTTGGATCACCAACGGACGCGGCCCTCAAATAGCTCTGATACCATGTAGGAATTTACAGGGTAAGTTCCTCAGAAAGAATACCAAAAGGACACCGCTCACAACCAGATCACAGATCAATACACCAGTATTTTTGACGTGGTTAAAACCCTCAAAGTGCAAGGAGGGAAACAGTCCACGGCCTGTCCCAACGTGGGTACTACAGGCAATTTATTAATCAAAGAATGAAAATTTACATAAGCTTCTCTCATGCACGGATTACCCGAACAATGACCCTCCATGCGCTTTAAATAGAACTCATGGACCAATCGGGTGTCAAGCCACGGATCAAGTGTCGGTAATACCGAGGTGAGAGTGAACCGTCGGATCACTACATATCGTGACCATCGGATTGTAAGTTACGAAATGTACAACGGTAAAGAAACACACTTTGCCTAACTCTAACCTAACTCTATACTAGACCAAGTTGAACTTAACTATATCCTATGTGTCAGAATATCCTAACATAGCTGAGATAGAATTGGCTTCAAGGATTTGCTCTAATGTTGCACAGACCCTCCACCAAAACTGAACTAAACTGCCACTGCTAATCTCTCATGTGAATTCTGGATGAATTCACCAAGGGGAGATGGGTACTTGCCCAATCTCACTAAATCACCCGAGGGTTTCCGTCCTGGGGCTACCAAGGAAGTAGAGAATCGAGTTCCCAACCTCTCATACAAGAAGAAATATCAAATCCAAGATGTCCTCTAATGGCCTCCTCCTCCTCTTTTTATAGATTTGATGGACCCCTCTAGAAGCTCCTATTTTATTATTATTTTAATCATTTAGCACATTTCCCTTAATTAAAATATTCTTTTTAATGTGGGAAAATGGTAAATTGGCCACCATGCCTCCTCAAGCCTCCAAAAATCACTTCTATCCATCCCATCCTATAGATCTTCTCGTTCCAGTTCCAACGAGCTATTACACTAAGGTGTTCTACCAAGTACTCCTCAAATGCCACCTTAAGCGTAATTATTTGAGTCAGGCCCATTAATAACTTTGTTTTTTGAAAGTTGTCGGAATGCAATGGAATGAAAGGCAAACTGTGCGGATGATGGAATATACCAAGCAGATGCCATCGGACCTCATAAAAACTCCTCAAAACCCCATGAAACACCTCCTGAAGCCCCTGGGTCCGCTGATGAAGTAAACCTGCACCTGTGACCTGTCTACCCTAGCCCTGAAAGTCCATCCTAACCATGTCGTGAGGAACACTAGAAAAAGGAACATTACAAGTCCTCCCGCCCCAAGATTGCTTGCCCTCAAGCAATCCAAACCTGTGGACCAGTCTGGTGGCCCAATGCAACTGAGACCCAATGCCCGGATCCCATACAAACCGTTGGGTGAGGCTATGCCTCTGTGTCGACCCACCAAGAACGGATCCCTCAATGCCCGGATCCTAGACCAATCTTTGCCTGAACCTGTCATCAATAAACCCTCTTGGATCCCAATGCCACCAAGCATCAATGCTCCATGGAACCTGCTGGGCTATAGCTCCGGCTGTGAATGTTGCCCCACCGACTGCGTACCAACTCATCACCTCTCTCCAGTCCAACCCCTGACTCAATCCAATGCTAATCTTGCTCTCCTGATGCTGGGATGGAATGCTGAAGAGTTGTCGACCTCTATCCCACTGCCAACTGGAGTATGTAGCCTCTGACATGTCTGGGGGTCCCTGCTCTACTACGCCACTGACTGAGGATATCACGCCATCAATAGGATACCAACTCATGATCTCTCGCCAATCCATCCTGTGGGAAGGATCGGATGCACAGACACCTATATATGTGATAAGTCCCCTATGCTGCATTGTGCCCCACTCACGCAACTCTGCCTGGTCAGTCAACAATATCCATCGAGAAAACCCTGCCTCTCTCCCTGTAATGGGTACAAGTGGCCAAACTGTGCTGCAAGCCCTGTCCATGTACTCTTGGAGAGGGATGCTCCCTGAAAGTACTGTAGCTCTGCCAGCTGCCTGTGGAAGCACCTGCACTTCAGTAGCGGGTTAGTCCAAAGATGGATGCGCCACTGTTGTCGCACAAAGTGTCTAGGCAACGCGACAACGCTCAGAGTAAGGGCTGTCACTCTTGATCCTTACTCACTCCGTTTAGACTCTCTCCTAGGTAAGTCAAGGGGGGTAGTCCCTAGGTGAATAGATGAGGATAGCCTGTGAAAAAAAAAACTCTAGGAGATTTTAATGATGGATAACTTGATGAATTTAAATGATTAAATCAGATTGATAGATTAAACGCCAAAGTAAACAAGACACGACCACAAGATAGAAATAATTCTAGACCAGTGCCTAGATATTTGAATCAACCATCAATAAAACAAGCTATCCAGATCGATTTTCAATATGTGATGAAAAAGTGACAATAACACTGCGGCATGCAAAGAATTCTAGATCTAAAATGATTATCATTAATGACCAAGAATTAATCAATATTTTCCAAAAGCCAATATGATTTATCGCACTAGACTTTAGAAGAATCGTGAGAATTTAAGATTTAACGTTTAACATCAGAAACATCAAGGAATTTTAAAACTAATCAACAGGTCAAAAATTGAAATTTTAATGGGCCATAGGCCACATTAAAATTTTTAAACGTTTAAGTGAAAAACCCCTTAATTTAAATCCTTAATCACAAAATTTAAAATTTTCAGAATTTTTAGAATTTTTTTTTTAAAGATTTTTAAATGTTTTTAGATTTTTTTTAAATTTCAATATCTTTTTTTTTGGAATTTTTGAAGTTTTTTAATTTTTTTGACTTTTTAATGTTTAGGATTTTAATTTTAGAAATTTTTAGATTTTTTAGGTTTTAGAATTTTTAAAAGTTTTTATATTTTTTCATTAAATGACATAAGCTAGCCTAACTATATACAAACTAAATGAAAGAGATCAGCTGAGCAGTGATGGCGTGAAGGAGAAGGAGATGACAGGATGGAGGAAGGAGCAGGGTGGTGAGAGTAGCGAGGGAAGAGCTGCGCAGGCTAGATGGAGCGACAGAGAGAAAGGCAACGAGTGTAGCGATGAGGAAGGGAAGAGAATGGACAGCGAGCAGCGGGTAGCTTGCTGCTGCAGGGGGACGAAAAAGCTGCGTGGGTTAGACGAAGGAAGCAGAAGATGCGTGGAAATGGAGGATCAATTGAGGTGCTGCAGAGAAGGATAGGGAGGTTGGGATGGACAGCAAAACGCGCGGAGGGAGGGCAGATCTCGAAGGCAATGAGGGAAGGATGGATTGCGGGTTTGGATAGCATGCAGGAAGGTATGCTGGACAGTGGAAAGGAAAGACGACAAAGAGAGCATGCGGGAGGCTGAGGATCGAAGGAGATCACGCAGAGATGAGCCAGGTTAAGCAGCGAGGAAGGGAGAAACGCATGGAGGTTTTTTGTTTTCTGTTGTGTGCAAGTGTAAGACTACAGCGGAGGAGGCGATACGAAGGTTCAAGGCTTGGACGGCTGGAACTGCAACAATGGGTGAGGGGAAGGGATGGTGTAAGCAAATGAAAGAGATGGGAGGATTGCGTGTAGAGGAAGATCTGCTGCAAAGAGGGAAAGGAAAGAATATGCAGCGGATCATTGGGGAAGGCTGCGTATGGAGTAGGTGTGGCAGCAGGCAAAGAGATGGAGGAACAACAATGTAGCTGTGGGAGAGATGAGCGAGTGAGGGTTCTAGCTTAAAAGAATTTCAAAATTTTTCAGAAAAATTGAAACCCCAGGCAGAAGACAGAAATTCAAAATGATTTTAGAAATTTCCAGATTTAAAAAATTTTCAAACCTTCGAACTGTAGAAAGAATGCTCTTGCGAAAGCTAGTTCTGGGGCTAGATCTTACCCTCCAGGGCTTAGATCTGGCTTCAAAATTAAACTTCACCTTCAAATTTGCAACCTGTTCCTGAAAATAAACAGCGAGAACCCGAATATGCAAAAAATAAATGAAACTCCAGAAACCCTAAGTCAGAAAAATAAAAAATTACAGATCTATGTACATAAATGGAAGATATATCAGATCTAGGGAGTGTGAGTCCGACTCCGCTCCCAGATCTGATGTTCTGCGGCTCCCAACAGCCAGTTCTGACAGTTTAGCACATAAAAATTAAAAATTTTTGAATTTTGGAGGAGGTACTAAGCTTGAAACCCTTCATGCATTTCCTATAAAAATAATATCTTATGATAAACACTGGATCAAAGTAAAATTGGGCTCTTCAGAAAACACGGATCGGGAGTTGGATGGTTCAGCCGAGAACTTCTCTAAACGCCTGATGATCTAATAACCAAGGATTTTCCCACAAAACCCAATTCAGCCGTCAACATAGAGCAAGAAAACAATAATAAAATTCAGGTCTAATAGAGATACCTGCTATTATATTCAAAAGTTAAATTACCATTCAAACCCCAGCGACTAAGCAAGATACCTGTACTCAGATCGCTCTTCAAAAAGCTATATCAATACCCAAAAAGAAATATATGCATGAAAATAATACATCTTACAGCATTTCCATGAAGAGTAACACCAGTAGAAGTTAACCCCAAAGTCTTTCTTTATTGCTCATAAAAAAGATTACAAAAGAGAGCTTTTAGCTTAGTACATGATCAAAAGATCGGATCCTTTCAACTGACAACTGACCTCCTATTTAAAGATAAATCTCCCAACAGCTAGTTCGAGTGATCCTTGTCAAAGTGATCTCGACCGTTGATGAGGATCAAAATTTCTTTTAATGTCATCTGTCGAAATTTTAAATATTGAGGAAATTTTGAATTTTTCAATTAAATGTATTTAAATAAATTCAAAAATTAAAATTTTGCATTTATTTCCTCAAAACTTTAACTTTGATTTAACCCTAGGGACCTAAGACATAAAATTTAGCAAAATAATCAATTAACCTTAGTCCATGGACCAGTCAAGATTTAATTTTTTAAATGATCCACGAATTTTACCTCTGGAAAATTTAAATTTATCTAGGACCTAGGACCTGTGAGGGGATAAATTATTTTTCTAACCCTCAAGACATTTTACATCATGATTTTTTTTTACTTTTTTACATCTCAAGGGGGAAAACCCATTTGAACAAGACCCTCACAGACTATCCATTTCTGCAACACAAATATAATCTAGTAGATCAAGCAATTTGTAATAAAATACCCTAACCAAATAGTTAGGATTATTCCCAAATTACTTTTACATAGACTTGATCTAGCACACTAGGACTCCCCTAACATTCTAGTGACAAAATCCATTCCAGCTTTGGGGTAAGGCTGAAGGAAAACTCTGCCGACCATGGGTCGGTGAGACAAAAAACCTTCTAGAATGTGGATAGTCACTAGAAAATTAGGCTTACCTAGGCAATTACATACACGACGCAGATCTGCTAAGATTATTTACAGTGTATACATGCAGAAAGGGTTTACAATATAACATAATCACACTGATGATGATAGTCGAACGGCATGGACACGTTGATCAAGCGCTATCCCTTTTGTGAAAAAAGGGGGTGTACTGCTATGGGTCATTGACACATAGTGGTCAACATCTGGCTCTACTTGGGGACACCTCGCTACACTGTAGGAATGTGAGAATCCAGAATCTGCATCCACGCAACACACAACAAAACATAAGTAGCGTCCATCCAAAAATCATCAAATATCATTAAGCACAGGAAATATATAAGCTCTTCATTTATTAACTATCTTGTAACATGAAAAGTAAATCTAATCCTAAAACATAAATGAAATGATGAAATGACAAGGTGTAGGGTTAGAAATACAATACAGAGATGCCCCATGGCATCAGATGCGTTCAATATAGTGCATATTGAGCATTTGCCTGCTTTTAGGCAAGTTCGTTGGCTGTTTCTCAGATGTGCCATGTCCAATTTTGCATACAATAGGACTTTTTCCTATCCGAAAATCAAGCTGCTCACGGCTATCTGATGCATCAAATCGCTTTCTCATTCTCTTTATCTTGCGTCTTTTCTTTGTGGCACGCTGTATCACTGATGACGTGGAACATTCTGCTTCAAAACTCTCAGATGAAGTATATAAGATATGTGTGACATGTCTTTCTTCATTTTGCATTTGATTTTTATCATTGTCAATTTTATCTGGGTCACCTTTAATTAACCACTTTTCAATGGAACAAATGACCTCCTCATAATAAGATGGAGCTTGTTGTAGCAGATAAGGAGGCTTCTGATCTGTCGACGTCTCGTTGTTTCTTTCATCCTCTGACCACTGTTGAAATTTTTGTACCTGTATTGTTATGGCATCCATCTGGCTAGAGTGTTCAACCTTCATAGCACTGGCTTCCTTGGCATGGACTTCCTCTATGCTCAACAACTTATTCTGAAGGCATATCTGACTAGCTCCATATCTTTTATTGCTTTGTCATTCTTTGCTTTCATGCCCATGAAACAATTTTGCATATGGTTTATCTCTTTCTTATGATTTGCTTACATAGTAGCCCACTGATTATGATAATCAAATGTCATGATGGTCATTTCTTCATCCATAGTTAATAACTTGTTTTGCATAGATTAATTTCCCTGTCATGATTAGCTTTCATGGTTTCCATCTCCTTATCTCGCTTTTCTAGGTGGGTGTATAAAGTTTTCATATCCTTGACTAATCAGTTGCAAATTTTTCTTGATTAAGCTCCATATTTTTTACCAGCTGCATTAGTTCTATAATTTGCTTCTCATTTTCTCTTTCATTGTCGACACTAATTTGATAACTTGTTCCCACTTTTCCACTATCATGGATTTGCTCTGCAACGGTACAAGTGGATGACACACTCTGATATGGAGAATTGTCTTGAAATCTTTCATCGACAGCTCGATCATTCACAAGATCACTTTCATTCTGTTGCATAATCTTAGGGGTACTATATCTATCTTTAAAAGCATTGACGATGTCTTGTAAAGAAGTGAAAGAAATCTTCAGGACAATTATTAAACCAATTGAAGGCATCACCTTCTAAAGAAAAGGCAAATAGATGCATTTTGACATCTTCATGATCATACTGGGGAGAACTACAATATATGAGCATCATATGAGAAAACCAGCATAGATGCTTTCTAACAACGACTGAATCACCACTCGAGAACAAAGACAATTTATGAATGGCAACTTCTGGAATATCATGGAGAACATCAGTAAAATGACACGGGGTAAACGAATAATCCATGATGAATAATGAGGGACCAAATGGATGATAAAGAGAGACCTCTGCTCAAGAAATTCAAGAGATCCACAAGAAGGGAGCTTCTAGTAGAAATTCTTGTAGAAATGAAAGAAGTGGAGTCGCCACTTGAACATGAATCTAACTCTAGGATCCAAAAGGCAACAAACAACTGGATATAAGGGAAGGGCTTCTTGTCTGAGAAAAAATAAATAAAAAGAAATGGAGTCGCCACCCAAACAAGAAACGAATCGAGATGCCCAAGTGCTAAAAGTGCATATGAAACGATAAATGAGATGACAAAAGATAAGGCGATGAAAAGATTAAATGACGCCAAGAAATGTTATGTCGCTTGATAGACTAATGAATGGCGGAAAACATGAGATGATTAAAACGATGAATGTCGTGAGGACTAAGGATAGAAAAACTCTACCCCCAGCAACGACGCCAAAAAATGTTGTCGTTGGCGGCTCAAATGAATGATAGAAAGATGAAAGATGAATGATGAATGTCATAAAGCCCAGGCCCAATAAATCAGTCCCCGGCAACGACGCCAAAAATGTTGTGGGACAAAGTGTTTAGGCAGCATGACAACGCTCAGAGTAAGGGTTGTCACTCTTGAACCTTACTCCGTTTAGACTCTCTCCTAGGTAAGTCAAGGGTGGTAGTTCTTAGGTGAATAGATGAGGATAGCCTGTGAAAAATAAAACAGAATCTACGAGATTTTAATGATGGATAGTTTGATGAATTTAAATGATTAAATCAGATTGATAGATTAAACGCCAAAGTAAACAAGACACGGCCACAAGATAGAAATAATTCTAGACCAGTACCTAGATATTTGAATCAACCATGAATAAAACAAGCTATCCAGATCGATTTTGAATATGTGATGAAAAAGTGACAATAACACTGCGGCATGCAAAGAATTCCAAATCTAAAATGATTATCGTTAATGACCAAGAATTAATCAATCTTTTCCAAAAGCCAATATGATTTATCGCACTAGACTATAGAAGAATCGTGAGAATTTAAGATTTAGCGTTTAACATCAGAAACACCAAGGAATTTTAAAACTAATCAACGGGTCAAAAATTGAAATTTTAATTAGCCATAGGCCACATTAAAATTTTTAAACGTTTAAGTGAAAAACCCCTTAATTTATATCTTTAATCACAAAATTTAAAATTTTCAGAATTTTTAGAATTTTTTTTTTTAAAGATTTTTAAATGTTTTTAGATTTTTTTAAAATTTCAATTTTTTTTTGGATTTTTAAAAGTTTTAAATTTTTTTTTTTTTTTAATTTTTTTATGTTTAGGATTTTTATTTTAGAAAATTTTAGAATTTTTAAAAGTTTGTAGATTTTTAAATTTTTAGATTTTTTCATTAAATGACATAAGCTAGCCTAACTATATACAAACTAAATGAAATGAAAATCAAATAAACTGAAAAGAAACCAAAATCCAAATATTAAAATAAAAAAGAAGACACGAGTCTATATATATATATATATATATATATATATATATATATATATTTTAAATCGCACCTAACTAGAAAAAATGAAAATATAATTTTTAAATGATCTATCTAAACCTAAACTAAAAAAAATTAATAAGGGGAATTGAAATTATGCTTGTGCTTTGCAAGTGTGGCGGCGGAAAGAGATCAGCTTAAGGAGATCAGCAGAGCAGCAATGGCGTGAAGGAGAAGGAGATGACGGGATGGAGGAAGGAGCAGGGTGGTGAGAGCAGCGAGGGAAGAGCTGCGTAGGCTAGATGGAGCGACAAAGAGAAAGGCAGCGGGTGCAACGATGAGGAAGGGAAGGGAATGGACAACGAGCAGCGGGTAGCTTGCTGCTACAGGTGGACAGAAGGGCTGCGTGGGTTAGACGAAGGGAGCAGAAGAAGCATGGAAATGGAGGATCGATTGCAAGTGCTGCAAACAAGGATAGGGAGGTTGGGATGGACAACAAAACGCGCAGAGGGAGGGCAAATCTCGAAGGCAGCGAGGGAAGGACGGATTGCGGGTTTGGCTAGCATGCAAGAAGGTATGCTGGATAGCGGAAAGGAAAGACGACAAAGAGAGCATGCGGGAGGCTGAGGAGCGAAGGAGATCACGCAGAGATGAGCCAGGTTAAGCAGCGAGGAAGGGAGAAACGCGTGGAGGTTTTTTGTTTTCTGTTGTGTGCAGGTGCAGGACTACAGCGAAGGAGGGGATACGAAGGTTCAAGGCTTGGACGGCTAGAACTGCAATGATGGGTGAGGGGAAGGGACGGTGCAGGCAAATGAAAGAGATGGGAGGATTGCTTGTAGAGGAAAATCCGCTGCAAAGAGGGAAAGGAAAGAATACATGGCGGATCAATGGGGAAGGCTGCATATGGAGCAGGGGTGGTAGCAGGCAAAGAGCTGGGGGAACAACAATGTAGCTGTGGGAGAGATGAGCGAGTGAGGGTTCCAGCTTAAAAAAATTTCGAAATTTTTTCAGAAAAATTGAAACCCCGGGCAGAAGACAGAAATTCAAAATGATTTCAGAAATTTCTAAATTTAAAAAATTTTCAAACCCTCGAACTGTAGAAAGAATGCTCCTGCAAAAGCTAGTTCTGAGGCCAGATCTTACCCTCCAGGGCCTAGATCTGGCTTCAAAATTAAACTTCACCTTCAGATCTGCAACCTGTTCCTGAAAACAAACAGCCAGAACCCGAATATGCAAAAAATAAATGAAACCCCAGAAACCCTAAGTCAGAAAAATAAAAAAAATTACAGATCTATGTACATAAATGGCATATCTATCAGATCTAGGGAGTGTGAGTCCGACTCCACTCCCAGATCTGATGATCTGCGGCTCCCAATAGCCAATTCTGACAATTTAGCACATAAAAGTTAAAAATTTTTGAATTTTGGAGGAGGTACTAAGCTTGAAACTGAAACCCCAGAAACCCTAAGTCAGAAAAATAAAAAAAATTACAAATCTATGTACATAAATGGCATATCTATCAGATCTAGGGAGTGTGAGTCCGACTCCACTCCCAGATCTGATGATCTGCGGCTCCCAATAGCCAGATCTGACAATTTAGCACATAAAAATTAAAAATTTTTGAATTTTGGAGGAGGTACTAAGCTTGAAACCCTTCATGCATCACCCATAAAAATAATATCTTATGATAAACGCAGGAACAAATTCAAATTGGGCTCTTCAGAAACAAGGATCGGGAGTTGGCTGGTTCAGTCGAGAACTTCCCCAAATGCTCGATGATCTAATAATCAAGGATTTCCCTGCAAAACTCAATTCAGCCGTCAACATAGAGCGAGAAAACGATAATAAAATTCAGGTCTAATAGAGATACACGCCATTATATTCAAAAGTTAAATTACCATTCAAACCCCAGCGACTGAGCAAGATACTTGTACTCAGATCGCTCTTCAGAAAGCTATATCAGTGACCAAAAAGAAATATATGCATGAAAATAATACATCTTACAGTGTTTCCATGAAAAGTAACACCAGCAGAAGTTAACCCCAAAGTCTTTCTTTATTGCTCATAAAAAAGATTACAAGAGAGAGCTTTTGGCTTAGTACACGATCAAAAGATCGGATCCTTTCAACTGACAATTGACTTCCTATTTAAAGATAAATCTCCTAACGGCTAGTTCCAGTGATTCTTGTCAAAGTGATCTCAACCGTTGATGAGGATCAAAATTTCTTTTAATCTCATCTGTCGAAATTTTAAATATTGAGGAAATTTTGAATTTTTCAATTAAATGTATTTTAATAAATTCAAAAATTAAAATTTTGCATTTATTTCTTCAAAACTTTAACTTTGACTTAACCCCAGGGACCTAAGACATAAAATTTAGCAAAATAATCAATTAACCTTAGTCCCTGGACCAGTTAAGATTTTTTTTTAAAGGATCCACGAATTTTACCTCTGGAAAATTTAAATTTATCTAGGACCTAGGACCTATGAGGGGATAAATTATTTTTCTAACCCTCAAGACATTTTACATCATGATTTTTTTTTACTTTTTTACATCTCAAGGGGGAAAACCCATTTGAACAAGACCCTCACAGACTACCCATTTTTGCGACACAAATATAATCTAGCAAATCAAGCAATTTGTAATAAAATAACCTAACCAAATAGTTAGGATTATTCCCAAATTACTTTTACATAGACTCGATCTAGCACACTAGGACTCCCCTAACATTCTAGTGACAAAATCCATTCCGGCTTTGGGGTAAGGCTAAAGGAAAACTCTACCGACCATGGGTTGGTGAAAAAAAAAATCTTCCAGAATGTAGATCGTCACCAGAAAATTAGGTTTACCTAGGAAATTACATACAGGACACATATTTGCTAATATTATTTACAGTTTACACATGCAGAAAGGGTTTACAATATAACATGATCAGGTTGATGATGATAGTTGAACGGCACGGACACGTTGATCAAGTGCTATCCCTTTTGTCAAAAAAGGGGGTGTACTGCTATGGGTCATTGACACGTAGTGGTCAACATGCCACCATATCAAAAAGATCCACCCCCATCTGGTTTGAAACTCCATGCTCCTCCAGTCTACCAGCGTCATGCAAAGCTATCCCGTTAAGCCCTCGCACCTCTTGAGGACATGTGTCTGTAAATACTGCCACCCTGCGAGCTGTCTGTACATCTGCTTGCTCCTCATCGATGGCTGGCCCCATGGATGGTTGCTCATCCTCCTTCCATCATGGGCTGACCATGCATATCATCCTCCTCAGCTGACTCATGCTCCACCACATGCTTCTCCTGCTGAATCATCAATGGTGACTCATCATCCTGAATGCCTCCCATAGGGTCCACTGACTGCTCACCATACACATTGGAATATAAATTTGGCTTGCTAACAACAACTGCATATGACCACTCATGCTCCCCAGAGGCATCCTCATATGACCCCATGGACTCATCCAAAGAAGAGTCCTCATCTTGAGAGATAGAAGGAATATCCTCCTGCTCTACCTTTGCCATCTCCTCTGCATCTCTCAAGCATGAGTGGTCAGGTCCCCAAGGTTCCTTGCAGATGAAGCAAAGACCCTTCCTCCTCATCTCATTCTTGATGCAGGGTTGCTCGTCGTAAATCCAGTGCAACTCCTCTTGGGTCAATCGTCTCTTAAATAGTCTAATGTTCTGTTCAACTAACCTTTCGGCTAGTTCATAAGCAGCAGGTGAAACCAACTGTTCTTCCCTCCAAATGGCCAACAACCTAAATTGCAACCTCCTACAAATGGCATCATGGCCTCCCATACATGAGGACAAAATGGATTGCATGTGTGTCATGATTGTGTCAGGATGATGTTTCCTAATGCTGAAGAAGCATTGGAACATCTGCAGGATCAAATTGTCACACTCTAGCTCAAACACGAGGTCATAAGATCTAACCAAGGCCATAACTTCTAGAATCTCTAGCCTCTTCCCAAAGGTAGGGCCCTCACTGTTATCCAAATCCTGAAAGGTCTCCACTATCAGTTTGAAGACTCTCCTCATAAGGCCATCACTGTAAGGAGGTATAGGTGCGGTCAACATCATGATACTACTAAGACAAGAAGCAACTGGAAGTTTGACCCCTACACAAGGATGCTCCAAAAATTTGTGTTGTATGAGAGCAAGCATGGCTGGTTTTAGAGCCCAGACCAAGCTCTTCCCATTTGATTGATGCACCTTGGAGAGAAGTGAAGCAAGTTCTTCTAGTTTGAGAATGGATTTTGTTGTAACTCCCATGCATCTCAAATCTGTTCCAAGTGCATAAATTTTGTACCCCAATTCATGTTTTTTCTATGGCTGCTTGTGCTGTAGCAAAGTAAGTATCTCCTTGGACAATGTTTTGTTGATTGTTGTTGCTAGTTTATTAAGGGAGTTTAGGAATGTTTGATCCATGTTTTGGCTCAATGAGGACAAGAATATTTGTGATAATGAGGTCATTGTTTTTTGATTTTGATGAATTTCTCAATGAAGTGTTTTGACAAATGGTTTCATAAAAAAAAACCGTTGTATGTGCAATTACATGTAATAATGCCATTTCATTCTCAGGCTAATCAGTTTAAAGCAACCACTTTTTTGTGCCAAAAAAATGATTCATTTCAGACTAATAAATGACATGGGATCAAAACATTCAACAGAGAGATAGAACCTAAGTTTTTCTTGACTGTAGGTGTGAATATAGGCTTAGCTGCAACGATATGACACCTTCAACATATAGTGCAAGAACTCCCGCAAAATGAGACCACAAACAACTCTCTTCCAGCACTGGGATATATGCTGCTCAATGGAAATTTCAGCAAGATGACAATTTTGCATTCAACTGGCCTGGAAATTCTGTCTTTTCCATCTGGTTACTCTGAATGATATGGTGATAGTGTTCCCGTGTACCAGTCATATCAGCTTGTAGCAACCCAAAAGTGTTGAAGTCGTGGCCTCTCTGCCTCCTCCTTGAGATTCGAACCACTGCTAACAAGAAATAACCACGTACTAGAAACTCTACTTCTGAATCAAACTCGAATTTATGTGGATTGAACGCACTTCACACCATGATATTCTATTGGGTCTGAATGCACAACTTCAGATTGCTTTCTACAAGGGTTCAGTTTAATTTGCACACCACTGGTAATATTTTTGGGCTTGCACAAGACAAGCTACAAGCCTCAGGTGATCAATACATAAGTGCCCAACTGCTGTGAATTTGCTGCTCCCCAAAGAACTGCGTTGTCCCCTCAAATTTGCACTATTGGCTAACTTCAAGCTTTGATTTACCCCCTCAAAACAACCCAGAAATTTCTGCAATTTTGGGGATGTACTCCTCTCCAAAAACCCAGAAGGGCTTACCCTAGTTTTGACCTGCCAAATTCAACCCCTTGGGGACTGGTGTTCATGAAGATTTGTTCAACGCTCAAGCGTTTGTCAACACATTGGATCGTGCATAGCAAATGACGGCTAATGATGAATAACTAGCTTGGCCAAACACAACTTCAACCTGATGAATGAATGATTGGCCCCTTTTGTTTTTTTTGTTTTTTATTTGTTCGGCAACTTTTGACTTCTCAATATTAGACTTAGATTCGTTGAATCATTAATAGTCACCAGAGAATTTGCTCATGAAACGACAATTTGTCGAGCATCTGATATGCAATCCTTCCAGATCCAATAATCCCTGCAAAGATAATAAATCCTCGGTCTTCCTCTGAAGTTGATATGTAGTAAAACCCTCAGGCTAGTAGGATGACCAACTTTGATACCACTGTAATATCCCAAACAAGATATTTGACTTATTTTGCAGAAATTTAACTCAAACAAAAATTTCACCATAAAATTACTATTCGATTAACAGAAGATTTCCATGTAAAATAGAACAAGAGAATGCATGCAATTCAATCCTACAATGAGCATAAATAATCTCAGGTTTTATTATAATATATAACTGGGGTTTTACATTCTGCAATAACAAAATAGTTGATATAGCTAAGATAGAACTGGCCTCAAGGATTTGCTCCAATGTTGCATGGGCCCTCCACCAAAATTGAACTGAATTGCCACCGCTAAGCTCTCTTGTGAATTCTGGATGAATTCACCAAGGGGAGATGGGCACTCGCCCAATCTCACTAAATCACCCGAGGGTTTCATTCTTGGGGCTACCAAGGAAGTAGAGAATCAAGTTCCCAACCTCTCATACAAGAAGAAATATGATATCCAAGATGTGCTCTAATGGCCTCTTCCTCTTTTTATAGATTTGATGGACCCCTCTAGAAGCTCCTATTTTATTATTATTTTAATCATTTAGCTCATTTCCCTTTATTAAAATATTCTTTTTAATGTGGGAAAATGGTAAATTGGCCATCGTGCCTTTTCAAGCCTCCGAAAATCACTTTTATCCATCCCATCCTATAAATCTTCTCGTTCTGGTTCCAACGAGCTACTACACTAAGGTGTTCTACCAAGTATTCTGCCTGAAATTCCACCTTAAGCGTAATTATTTGAGTCAGACCCATTAATAACTTTGTTTTTTCAAAGTTGTCGGAATGCAACGAAATGAAAGGAAAATTGTGCGGATGATGGAATATACCAAGCGGATGCCATCATACCTTATAAAAATTCCTCACAACCCCATGAAACACCTCCTGAAGCCCCTGGGTCCGTTGATGAAGTAAAACTTGCACCTGTGACCTGTCTACCCCAGCCCTGAAAGTCCATCCTAACCATGTCGTAAGGAACACTAGAAAAAGGAACATTACATTTTCAATCAGATTTGAAAGAGCTTCCTTATACCTAGTGAAGTGCCTTGAGGTGCCACTATCAATCAACCAATTTCCCAATGTGTCCGAAGGAGATGCAGTAGAGAGGGCAGGTCTAAGATAAAATTCTTTTTGCTTGTTTTCAACAACATTAGATTCATCATACCTATAGTTTCTTGATCCCTTGGGAGGGCGACCATTTCCATGTTGAGTAGCGGGAGCATTCCTTTTTCCTCTGTTGTTGAATTTGCCATTCCTTTGATTGTTGTTGCCCCTGAAATTGTTGTTGTTGTGGTTATCATCATCATGAGGTGTATCCCTTCTATTAGGACACTCCCTAGCATAGTGGCCAAACTTGTTGCAAATGAAGCATCTTCCCTTCCTTCCATTCTTGAAACTCGGTCTTCCTTGACATTGCTTCTTTGAACCTGCATTGTTCTTCTTTTTAGCATGAGCGGAGAATGCAATAGGATCATTCCTATTTGAAGGCATATCTAGTTCCATCATCCTTGTTTCTTCTTGAGAACATCTAGTCAACAATTCTTCAAAACCTGGAATCCTGTCATTGTTAAGAATAGTAGTGTTGAACACGTGCCATTCACGAGGGAGTCCTCCACAGGCAATGAGAGTAAGCTCTCTATCAGCAATAAGTTCTCCAATCGAAAGAAGATCATTTTTTATCTCAGTAATCCTTATGAAGTAGGAATGAATGTCTTCACCTCTTCCCTTATATCCGTCAGCTTGGTTTTGAGAAAGAGAACTTGGTTTGCATTGCTAGCTTTGAACATGCCAACCAACATGTCATATATCTCCTTTGATGTGTTCAAATCAAAGATGTAAGCAACTAAATGCTTATGAATAGAATCCCTGATGATCTTCTTTGCTTTGACTTCATCCTTCTTGTACTTTGTCTTAGCAGTAGCCGGTGCATTAGAAGGATGTTCATAAATTTTTCCCTACACATAGTCCATAACATCTTGCTCTTCTAAAGTCAAATCAACAGACATTTTCCATGCATGATAATTAGACTTATCATGAAGCTTGTCATCAGATTTGAAGTAGGATGTGGAGGCCATTGACTCTTGTCTAACAAATCTCAGTGATTGCTCTTTTCGCTCTTGCTTGGGTTTTGTCTTCACCTCATCTCCGATACCATGTTAATTTTAGATAACAATGGTATGTTCTATGCTTAAGAGCATTTTACTTCAATTTTCTTACTAGCCCAATATCAATTTCCAGATTAGCAATCACATTAACATGATAGTAAAATGCAGATAGAACATAAACAATAACAGTAGAAGACAAGCCAAGAAAAGAGGACACAAGATATTGCGCCAACTAGGGACAAACCCCAATGTGGGGAAACCCTTTGATCATTTCTTCTTATTATTCTTCAAAAGTTCAGCAGAGAGAAAGAGTACAATATGTAACATTCACTTGTCCAATCAAAGTGAAATCTGTCTAGTCAAACATCAGCCACAGAAAGCCCTAACCAAAAATTCAACATTGGTCAACAAGGCAGATTTTGACCTCCAAAACAACTTGGTCAAACTTAGTCAACTTGGCCTCTGACAACAAATCAAATCAGCCCAAAAAAGTTTGAAAATACTTAGTTAAACTTGGTCAACGCTGGTCAAACAATACAGATTGCCTCGATTTCTGTGCCTAGAAATGCGCCCTGCCCAAATAGAAAGAATCCCACAAGTCCGCAGTCAAACAAATTCAACGCTGCTAGTCAACGCTTGGTCAAACTGTCCCTGAAATTCGGTTAACGTAGAAAACAATCTTCTTCTTCTTTGCACATGTGGAGAGAGGTTGTCTTGAAATCCATACCCAATCATAAGAGGAGAGGGAGATGTGTGAGAAGGTAAGTGATGTCCAAATGAGGCAAAGGCACCTTCTATTTATATGCAAACATTGAGGATGAATAGATGTGATTGTTGGGCTTCTGAGCCTACATTAGTTTGTTGGTCGACCTTGACAATTTGTCCATGACAAAATAAATTCATAATTCCATTTGTACATGTCAGAATGAAATGATCTTTAGATCAACCCTACACCTCTCAAAGAGAGGAATCCAATAAAAATATTAGCTACATCATATGAGTTGTCCAAGGTGGAGTTTGGCCCTAGTTGCCAAATTTAACACATAATGAGTTATGAATGAATATGATGGACTCTCTCTCTCTGCTCTCCCACCTATATATATATATATATATATATATATATATATATTTGTGTGTGTGTGTGTGTGTGTGGGAAAGAAGAGAGGAGGCCAACAATAAAATGTTGGCCCATGCCCTTACCAAGCAACCTATAATAAACACCTGGAGGTCTACGCAATTGAAGTGCTCCGCTCCAAGGGTACAAATGCTATGCCCCAATATCATGTACACAAGGTGTGTTCAAACTGTTCCTCACAACCCCACATGATCTCGATCACTCCTCATGTACTTCATTGGGTCCACTCCCTATGAATGAATATTGTTGCAATCTAAACATCTGTAAGCCAACTCCAAGATTCCACACAGAGACCTAGTTTACCCCATGCTTTCTAGGGCTTGATGTTCTCCATTCTCCATGAAAGCGAACCTCTCCATGTAGCTGTAATGAAGGACATCCCCCAATTTGTTAAGAGAACTACAACACCCTAGGCAAAAATACCATGCAAGCACACATTTGAGGCCAAATGACCACTAAGAAATCTATATCCAATATGCAAATCCATCACTGATCATCTCCTATGTGTCAATCCACCCCAAATCGTTTAATTTGTCTTGTGTCACTTTCATCATTAAACAATTACACATAGAAAAATCTCAACAATATAAGCAATAAAGCTAGTAGGATCATGAAGAGACAAGCAAATAAAATGATACCCAAAATTTATCTTAGGAAAACCCAAACCAAGGAAAAACCCAACAACCTTTTCTTTGATAGATTTGTCGAATTCAACAAGAGATACAATCTGAACTTTCAAGTCAAACAAAAATCAAACTGACCAGTAACCAAACCCAGGTCAAACTGCCCTTAATTAGCCTCACAAATTTGCTCTGTTGTGCCTCAAATATTGTTATGAAACCATCTCACAAAAAGATAGAAAAGATAGATGAACGCCTTAGAAATAAGCCTCTTCGAGAGGGCAACCTCCTTTACATTACACAAATGAACAATTCTTGGATGATACAAATGAAAATACCTCCTTTCTATATATAGGAGTCTAAGGGGTCATAATATAATCAGAGCTGACATAACAATAATAATGTAAGGGCACAATAATAACAATAGTGGGCTTCTATGGGGCACAATAATAACAATATGTGGACTACATGGGCACAACAATATAGTAGGGGGGTTTTACTAATAACAATAAGAGGTTACACTAGTAGTATAGGGACCTAACATGCCCCTCTCCTTCAAAAAGTGTTGTCCTCAACACTTGAGTAGTTCTTGATGCTTTTGTATAAAATTCTTGTCCTCCCATGTGGAATCTTCAGCGGGTAAGTTCTTTGACTTGATGAGATACTCTGAAATTGATCCGATTTCGTAGCTGTCGGGTTCTTGTTTCTGTGACTGCTCCAGGGTCCAATATGATTTTTCCTTCCTCGTCAAGTTCTAGCAATATTGTTTGAACTGGGATCTTCTGCAACTTTTGAATGAGTGGCCACATTTTTTCGTCCTTCTTCCATTCATCCCTTGCTTCATTTATCCAATCTGGTTGGATAATAGAAATAGTACAAAACAATGCTTCCACATCCTCATCCTTTCTTGAGAGTACATCTGCAACAACATTTTGCTTCCCTTTTTTGTAGTGATTTCAAAGTCATAACCCAACATATTTGTGATCCATTTTTTTTGTTCTTCTAAAGGTAATATTTGTTCTAAAAAGTATTTAAGACTATCATGATCCATTTTTACGTTGAAGTGACTTCCCATTAGGTAAGGTCGCTATTTCTTAAGTGCATGTAGTATTTCCAACATTTCCTTCTCATAAATAGCTTGCTTGAGATGTAGCCGTAAAAATACCCAATTGCCTACATCAAAACTTCTTTCACTGCGATGTTGATCTGTCTATTGTTTCATTTGATTCTGCACCAAAGTGGCGTTATCCTTTAAAAGTTGGAGAACTTGTTGTTGATGCTCGATGTGATCTTTCACTGCTTGAATCTTTTTCTTATTGATATGTCCTTCTATCTTGAGAGTTTGAGGAGTGGTAATTTCTTCCAATGCATTACAAGATATGGTCGGCTTCATTTCTTGATGCTCGATGTGATCTTTCACTTTTTGAACATTTTTGTTCTTGATGTGTCCTTCTATCTTGATAGTTTGAGGAGTGGTAATTCCGGCCAATGCATTACAAGATATGGTCAGATTCATTTCTTCTTTCTCGATGTGATCTTTCACTTCTTGAACCTTTTTTTTCTTGATATGTCCTTCTATCTTGAGAGTTTGAGGAGTGGTAATTCTTGCCAATGTTTTACAAGATATGGTCAGATTCATTTCTTCTTTCTCTGGGGTTGGTTCCTGGTGTATATCCTCTTCTTTTGACGTTTCTTGATCATTTTTTTCCTTCTCTTCACAATCAATGTAAAATAATATCTTGAGAGTTTGAGGAGTGGTAATTCTTGCCAATGTTTTACAAGATATGGTCAGATTCATTTCTTCTTTCTCTGGGGTTGGTTCCTGGTGTATATCCTCTTCTTTTGACGTTTCTTGATCATTTTTTTCCTTCTCTTCACAATCAATGTAAAATAATTTCTTCTCAGCACACTTATGACCTTTAATGTATTTGTTATCACAATTGTAGCAAAGCCTTTTTCCTCTTTTTTCTTCCAATTGTTGTGGTGTCAACCTTGTAGGTTGTGGAAGGCTAGGAGAAACAATACTTCCATCTTTATAGTTGTGAGGGGTAGACTTCCTTGTTGCCATAATTTTTCTTTTCACTTTTCTTGCCAACCTAAATGCATTCTCCAATGAATCAAGTTCCCAAGGACGAACCTCATGTTGAATGTTATCCTTTAAAGTCTCTGTGGAGACATCAATCCCACGTTTCTCTGGAATATCATTTTCCCTTATTTTTAATTTTTGAAAGTCCTCAATGTTCTCTGCCATTAAACACTTTTGTTTGAGATTTATCAATTGGCTAAAGAAGGTGTTTCTCTTTGTATCCTCATAATGTGCTATCATTTCCTCTGTGAAAATTGACCATGTAACAAGTGGTGTACAAGAACAAAGCCCTTTATACCATAAAAATTGAGCTAGTTCTAAATATGAAGATGCAATACGCACCTTTTGTAATAGTTGCACCTCATGTAGATCAAAATATTGCTCCATCTGTAGTATCCAATTTACTGGATCCTTCCCATCAAACTTCCTCATATTGCCTTTTCTTGATTTTGGGAGCTCGATATTGAAACGAGTATAAATCTGTAATTTTAGATATCCAAGTTCTGAAATTGTGTCTTGTAGTAGCCCTCTGAGTCCTCTTTCTAACCCCGCAAGTCTGATCAAGATTGGATTCTGCAAGGAAGAGTTATTGCAAATCTCCCACGATGACCTGATTATAGACTAGTTCAGTAGAGCATACTTGTACGAAGTGGCACGTGTCACTGTTTCAACCTTAGGATCTGAAAAATATACACAGAAAACTACAGTCCGTCCTCTTTTTGTAACTTCTTACGCAATTTCAATTTGATTCTCAGAGATAAAGTTATGACGATTTTCCCAAGGTCACCTGTTTAGAATGTAATTCGAGAGTCTGCAAAAACCCTAACTTCTGCAGATCATATATCTGAAAATATAGCGAGACAAGATCTGAAATTCGGACTTGAGGTTCAGACCAATTTCTTCTTAAATGGGTTTTCTTTTTAGCTTCTGAAACTTCGTAGCGAAAATGGTATAGCAAAAATTCCACGATGACCTGTTTTAGATGAAATTCTGGAGCTTTCCAAACCCCTAACTTCCTCAGATCATATCTTCGAAAATATAGCGAGACAAGATCTGAAATTCGGACCCGCGGTTCAGGGAGATTTTGTCTGAAATGGGTTTTTTTTGCTTCTGAAACGTCGTAAAAAAAATTATAGCGAAAATGCCACGATGACCTGTTTGGAGAAGCGAAACCCTATAATCCAAAGCTCTGATACCAAATGTTATGAAACCAGCTCACAACAGGATAGAAAAGATAGATGAATACCTTAGAAATAAGCCTCTTCGAGGGGGCAACCTCCTTTACATTACACAAATGAACAATTCTTGGATGATACAAATGACATGACCTCCTTTTTATATATAGGAGTCTAAGGGGTCATTATATAATCAAAGCCGACATAACAATAATAATGTAAGGGCACAATAATAACAATATGGGGACTACATGGGCACAACAATATAATAAGGGGGTTGTACTAATAACAATAAGGAGTTACATTAGTAGTATAAGGACCTAACATATATTTCTGTCTGCTTTAGAGAATGTGTCCTTCAAGTCTCCCACAAAAGAAGAACCTCTCAACATTTTTCATATTCATGATCCAATATACGTCTAGTTAAAAAGACTAGTTGCATCCTAGAGAACATTTGTGTGTGTGTGTTATATTATATATCTGAAAAGAACATGATTTTCGAGGTTCATAAGATTTTAGATCTTTGTTCCCCAATTTGATAGTAAGTCTTCTGTTGAAAAATCTAGGGCATTTAGAGTTACAAGATTTCTCTGCTTGATAATTTCTTGTGATACACTTTTACATCTTAGCCTATAAAGTTTTCTTTGTTATGTTATTATTGTGTTCTCTTCATCAAGATAATTACCAATATGCACAATAAAAGACAAGTGACATAGTATGTGGGCTTCTCAACCAGGGCCAAAACCTCACACCTCTTGAGAGGAAAACCCAATCAAAATTATTCTTCTAGATCTTCAATTGACGAGTACCAAGACCATGACACAAACCCTTGACTCTAGTATCCTCACAAGAACCTTGCCACTATCCTTGATGCTTTGCCTCTTCCCTTTGACTTCCTTCTTGATCTGGAACTGCTCTCCTCGGCTCTTTCTAGAGAAATTCGATCTCTATCTTTCACATTGCTTCTTCTCGGCTTCCCTAGAGAATCTCGGTCACTGGTCTCTTCTATAGAAACTTAGTCTCTAGATCTCGGTCAACCAGAAGAATCCTTCTCTTACTACCCCAGAAGAAAACCCTCCTTTGCTTTCCTAGAAGAAACCTTTCTTCGCTGCCCCAGAAGAACCTCTTTCGCTGCCCTAGAGGAAACCCTTCCTTCGTATTGCCCAGGAGAATCTCTTTCTCTGCCCCAGAAGAAACCTTTCCTTTGCACTGCCCAGAATAATATCTTTCTTTGTTGATCCAAAATAATCTCTCTTCGATATGTCGAGAAGAAACCTTCTTGTCCTTCCTTCACACTTCTCTTTATAACATCTTCTTCGCACTCCTTCTTTATCCTTTCTTTGCACTTCTTCTTGAACGAAGGCTTGTTGAGTTTTCTTGCTACTAATGGAGACCGAGTTAGGCTATGTATACACTTCCACACATGTCCTTTGGGCCGACATGATCACTTGAAGTTAGGATGACCTCTTCTAGCAGCTTCCTTCATCATTGTAGGCCGACTTGAAGAGGATAGATGACAAGTTCTTGGAGGATACTTTACATAGACAAGATTGACCTTTTACAAAGTGTAACATGACTTCATTACATGACAGACTCTAACATTTTATGACTAGATGACAAATAAATTCTAAAGACTCTCAGTGGGAATCTTGACTCAAAACAAAATCCCTTGCTCATGAAACCCATGAAGCAAATCAATATATTAAATTTAGTTTTCTTATTTACATTTCATTACATAAAATCATATTTACATGTCATTATGAAGACCAAACCTAGTTACACTTTTCAACACTCCCTCTTAACTAGGGAGGTATTCATAATGGTACTTGGACTTTCTCAATATGAAGAATATCTCATCAGAAGAATTTAGTTTTGTAACTCATTTATATAGCAGCATATCAACCAGCATTGTTACATAGCAAGGCCTTGACTAATAACTCCATCTCTCCACAAGATCTGAGCTCAATGCTAGCGAGAACAATGATTTATAGACACTCTCATCACTGTCTGTCTCGGAACATACCCCACATGGGTTCTCTCAGGGTATGCTCCATGAGGACTATTCTTATCTTGGACTCCCCGGTCCTCAAAGAATGTTAGTCCTCCACGACTACTCTTTCATGGGATACCCTATTTCATCCCTAAAGAGTATCGGATGCCAAATGATTACACAATCCTCCATTTTGTCTTCCCAAGTGAAGACCAGAACGACATGTCTATCTCTCCTTTTCAAACCAGGAGGACATATTCCATTAAAGGAATGTACTCATTCCTATCACAATGGAATGTACCTAAGCTTCCTGCTTAGGAATTTTCCAAGTTTCTTTCGAGTAAGAGACTTCTTTTCAGGCTCCCTCTTAACCAAGGACCTATCACAGCTCCTCATGTGGAGATCCTGAAACAACCAACTGCTTGAAGAGCTCCTTCCTTTGATGTCATGAATTTCTTCTTTGTTAAGGAATCATCTTTGGGAACTTCTACATAGGGCGCAGGTCATCCATCACTTTTATCCATGAGTTAGTCATGTCCTTAACTCATCAGAAAGTGATCCATTAGATTTTCCATCTAGCTTTGCTTCATGTCATTCTGCGTTCATGCCATATTTTCCGAAAGGACATTACATCCTTCTATATGATCTGCTTGGAAGTTATCCACAAATTTCCCTTTGGTAGTCCTACATAAGCCCATCCAGATATTAGTTCAAAAGTAAATGAACACTTTAAATCAAAATTACCTTTGTGATGATCTTTCACCGTACATCTTCCTGTAGGTATCAGCATCCTACATGCAGATTGACACATCTCCCACTAATATCCATTGTTAAGGGTCTCTAGCTTTTTCCGATTTCCATCAGAGTTTTCACATCCTTTTGGGAGATTTTCTAATCAAATCTTCTTAGATTTTGGATGTTGAATGCCTTCTACCTTCGTTGCATATTATCACAATCTCTTTCTATCTTTTCACACTTCATTCCCAAGAGCTTCCAATCAGAGTTCTTTAATTGTAGTCAACTTCCTTGTGATTCATATGAGAACATATTAAGTTGATTTCATCTAGTGTGACTTATGCCTTTCTGCAATCTTTTGGAGGAGGAGATCCCTTCTTTTCTTGATCATATTTCCCAAGATGGAAATAATGATCAATATTATTTGCGACCATATGACATGACTTTCATTATATCCATGTAAGCATACATACCTCATCTTTCTTTCGGTCATCTAGATTTCCTATACCAGCGTCATTCGAAAGAACTTTATCCTTTAGACCTACTTTCTTGTTATGTCATCATACCATCATCCCTTGAATCCCATGAGTTGGAATTCCTAATGAAACATTTGCTTCCTTTCTAGATCGGTGAATCCTTTGACAAGGATTCCATCAGAGAAACTTGAGGATCTTTCATATCCTCACCTGGCAGATGTTTCCTTTATTGACTATGATGATCCCAGTCGATGATGACCTCTACTTCTTTCTATAAGTATTTAATGAGGTTTCCAAGAGCTCCCAGTCTTTGTAATCAATAGAATTTGTACTAGACATATTTTTTGCTTCCCATGTCACGAGCTCTTACTTCTAATGCTTCTATCACGGTGTTATTTCTAATCTGATGCATTCTATCTTATTTGTACTGCATCCTATCTATAACTTTACAAGTGAAAGGTACCTCCTAGTGAAGAAGATCATCTCAGTCATAGTAGAGATCATTTTGCTTCTTCCTTCTTAAGCTTCTTTGACTCAGGTTCTTTCACTTCCTTAGTCATATAGTCTTCCGTGTCCCTATTATGTTTAGGACAGACTCTTCTATAGTGCCCAAGTTTTTGACAACCATAACATCTTTCCTTAGCCATGTTCTTCCTTTTCTTCTTTGGAGTACCAAACTTTCCAAATTTTCCTTTTCGTCTTGTCACTAATTGTTCCCTTCTATCTGATATTTTGTCACTTTCTTTCTTCATCCTGTCTTCCTCTGCCTTGCAGAGAGACCATAATTTGATGAATGGGATAGCTTCCTCTTCATCAGTAGATATGAGGCTACCTTGTTCATCAGTCAATGCATTTAGAATAACGGAGATCATTTTGTTATCAACTACCATCTCTCCTACATCCTGCAATTGTCCTTTTATTTGAGATGCTTTTCAAAGACACGATGATATCCCTTCATCGTTTGACACCTTCAATTTATATAGATAAGATCTAAGTGTTATGATCTTTTCTATTGTGCTCTTAAAGAAAAGTTCGATCAGTTTATCATATAGGTCTTTAGATGTCTCCAACTCGGCTACATAGGAAATGAGTGGATCTTTGGTAGACTCCTTTAGAATCTTTTGAGCCTTGAGATCCCTTTCCATGTATTCAGATAATGCTTGTTCTTCGGATGGTTTGGAGACCTTTCCATGAACATGATCAATGACTTCATTTACTTCGAGGACTATTTCTATCCTTCTTTTCCATGCAAGGTAGTTTGATATCCCAACCAGCTTTTGGTTCTCCTTGAAACATGAAGTTATTTTCACTAGATTAGATTATAATAAAAGGTACTTACTTGAGAAGATAAGATCTTCAACTTGATGATGAACTTATTGCTTCAGATGATCTCTTTCAAGTGATATCCTTGCTTCAATAGAGAGAAGATTTCCTTTCGATCCAACCTTCCTTAGATTTGAAGAGCTTCCACTTCTTTGGTGATGTATGTTCTCCGGATTACTTCTAGGGTTTTGGTCTTTCTGCTTGCTTCCTCATTGTAGATGATTTCAAGACTCTTGTTGGTGTAGATTTCTTCGATCTAGGGTTTTGAAGATCTTTCCCTAGGTAGCCCTTGAATCTGCTATGATTCTTCTTCGATGCTTAATGTCTTGTGTGTCAACTTTATTTTGAATGCCCCTTTCTGACTTCAGCATCTAATCTCTAAAACCATGTTGAGAAATCTAGGGCATTCAGAGTTACAAGGTTTCTATGCTTGATAATTTCTTGTGATACACTTTGACTTCTTAGCTTATAATCTTTTCTTTGTTAGGTTACTATTGTGTTCTCTTCATCAAGACAATTACCAATAACCCAATAAAAGACAAGTGACATAGTATGTAGGCTTCTCAGCCAAGGCCAAAACCTCTCACCTCTTGAGATGAAAAATCGATCAAAATTCTTCTTCTAGATCTTCAATTGATGAGTACCAAGACCATGACACAGACCCTTGACTCTAGTATCCTCACAAGAACCTTGCCACTACCCTTGATACTTTGCCTCTTCCCTTTGACTTCCTTCTTGATTTGGAACTACTTCCTCGGCTCTTTCTAGAGAAACTCAGTCTCTATCCTTAACACTGCTTTTTCTCAGCTTCCCTAGAGAATCTTGGTCACTGGTCTCTTCTAGAGAAACTTGGTCTCTAGATTTCAGTCAACTAGAAGAATCCTTCTCTTTCTACCCTAGAAGAAAAGCCTCATTCGCTTGCCCAGAGGAAACCTTTCTTCACTGCTCCAAAAGAAACCCTTCCTTTGCACTGCCTAGAAGAATATCTTTCGATGCCCTAGAAGAAACCCTTCCTTTGCACTGCCCAAAAGAATCTCTTTCTTCACTGATCCAGAAGAATCTCTCTTTGATAAGCCCAGAAGAAACCTTCTTGTCCTTCCTTCTCACTTCTCTTTGCAGCACCTTCACACTCCTTCTTTACCCTTTCTTCGCACTTCTTCTTTACCCTTTCTTCGCACTTCTTGACTAAAGGCTTGTCAAGTTTTCTTGCTACTAATGGAGGCTGAGTTAGGCTATATATACACTTCCACACATGTCCTTTGGGCCGACATGATCACTTGAAGTTAGGCCGACTTCTTCTAGCAGCTTCCTTCATCGTTGTAGGCCGACTTGAAGAGGATAGATGACAAGTTCTTGGAGGATACTTTACATAGACAAGATTGACCTTTTACAAAGTGTAATATGACTTCATTACATGACAATGACTCTAACATTTTATGACTAGATGACAAATAAATCCTAAAAACTCTCAATGGGAGTCTTGAATCAAAACAAAATCCCTTGCTTATGAAACCCATGAAGCACGTCAATATAATAAATTTATTTTTCTTATTTGCATCTCATTACATAAAATCATATTTACATATCATTATGAAGACCGAACCTAGTTACAGTTTTCAACACTGTCATGCAAGAAATTGTACACTGGTATTACTTGCTGCAATCTTATAGTGACTTTCGCAAAAGTCAATCAACATATTAATGAGTTGCATGTTTTCTAACATATCCAAGTAATGATTTTTAGTGCCTTTAAATGATTAGCGACATTTTGCAGTAGTTGTTCACAGTCTGATGCACAATTGTTGTCAATTCTTTGTAGGTGAAGCAACCTGGACTGGAAATGTCTACAGCACAAAGTGAGTTAGATCTGTCATATCAACAACGTTACCAGGGCATTGCCATTCCAGAGGCATATGAGCGGTTAATACTTGACACGTATGTTAGCCCCTTTTTATTTTACTTGTCCCCAATTTATTTTTCTTGTCTTTTGTATTGGCTGTATAACTGATCTATTCTGCATTTCCTCTAGAGTTGAGTTTTATCCATCGATTGCGGTAGTATATAAACTGGTTAACACATATAGCCTTTAGGTGGGAGAAATAAGGTTCAATCAATTAATTGAAAGCTCGTGTAGTTATGCGATAATGTTGATGTCAGCTTTACAGTATAAAACCTTTCACTTTCTTTGTTTCATTTAAGTAAAGCGGGAAACAACTTTTGTAACTGTAAATCTTTAACAATGTATCTTTTGTTGTGGTCATGGAAATTTATGTGAGAAATACTTTTTGATTTTAATTTCTTATTAAGAGTTAGAAGACTAGATCAAGATATCGTTTTTATCGTTTTGAGAAGTTGTTATAAATGCTAAAGGAAGCCTAAACAAGTGCGCCTTTGTATAATTATGTTTATCACATTAATTCATATGTATTAAGTATTTGCTAATTTCATGTAAATACTGAGTTTTTTCATCTTCTGTACAGGATTCGTGGTGATCAGCAACATTTCGTGCGCAGGGATGAATTAAAGGTAGGATTAATCTGTTCAAGTAATGGTGAGGGTTGTTACAATAATATAGAAAGAATTATCATTTAGCATTTAAGATTAACCAATTTCTCTATTATTCATCAAAAAGGAAACCAGATCCACCACACCCTATTTTTAGACCTTCCCTGTTCGTTAGACCTCCACTGCTTACTCCATTAACCACTCCATTGACTGATCCATCATTCCCATTTTGAAATTGGTGTTCACTGTTTTTATAAATATTTAATGGATTACACTGTACAACTGTGGTAATCTCTCTTTCCTTTTGCACATGTAGATTCTTCTGTTAGGTTTTCTTTCTTCGTTCATGCATATTGTTGCCTTTCTCCACATATCAATTGGTATCAAAGCCTAATGATCGGGATCCGTGCCCATCTTGATTTTGATCCAAAGTTTGGGTTTAAAGCCGACCTGAAATCTACATTTGGGATTCATGCTAAGCCTAACCTTCCCTGTTTGGCCTGAAAATTTCCCGGACCGAAGAACTAACTTATTCTGTACTTCTGTGGCAGAACCTGAGTCATCCTCTGTACGATGTTTTTGCATGTCCTTGGGAAATATGTCAGTATTTAAGTTGTCTGTTTGGCCTGAAATTTTACCAAAGACATCGTAGTGGATGTCACCTTTTTGATCTTCAGCAGGTCAAAATTATGCTTCCATACACCACTTTTAGTATTGTAGGGAAATAGTTTTTAGTATCATACACTTCTAAACATATTTTTGCTTCTTTTAAGCAAAAATCCTTGCTGATTTTTAGTTATTTCCATCACAAAATTTAAAATAATTCAAATTCCGGTTATTGTTTCACTAGCCGTAGAAAATTCGAAGAGTTTTTGTGTAAATCTGCTTTCTTTGGTTAGTCTATCAACTATGTTCATGGTTTGCAAGGACACAACTCTCCCAGGATCCTGAATGTCCTTAGGGACTCACCAACCTCTTACAAGAGTAGCAGATACAAGAGTAACATCGGTTCCTTGCCGCTGAACTTGACCTCCAGTGTGAGATTCCAAACAAATTTCAGGCCAAGGATTTTAAGCTTGATCCTAGCGATATTCTTGTCAGCTTTGATGTTGTCTCTCTCTTTACAAATATCCCTATTAATGAAGCAATGGAGGTTATTAATTGCATAACCAATCTTGAGACTGCCAAGTTGGTCAGTCTATACCAATGTTTAGAACTGGAACCGGTGACCGGACCGGTCCACCTAATGAACCGGTTTACCGACCGGAACCAGTCAAACCGGGACTGGTTAGGTCTAAACGAACCAGTTTTAGAAAAATACATTAAATAATTAATTATTAATGAAACAAAACTATTTTTAAGACTTAAAACCATGATTCCAAGCCAATAGAGACAAAATATGCAAAGTTTGCTCATTTACATACCATGTAAAGGTAAATATATCAAAATGGCACCGAGTACAATACATATCATCGACAAAATAGCAAAATACATAAGCAATGAGGCTCTAAATGGCCTATAGAGTCCAAAAACAATGCTGCAAGCTATGAGGTCATTGGCCTACTACAAGTCTACAGTGTACACATGATCAATCATCAAGTTCATCACCACTACTAGACATAGGATTATCATCAAGAGCTACATAGACATCATCTAGTTCAGAGTCTGAGGATGCCTCAGCCTGATCTACAACCTCAGTAGCAATGCCACCAATAACAATAGAAGTGGATCTAATGGAAGCACGAGTTTGCCAACTTGCACGACTAGTGCCTTCCATTGGTTCTTTGCCTTTCCTTGATGCCGCTACTAATCCTGGTTCTAATGCCGCCACAAAATTTGCTTCATCCCCCACTAATGCCATGTCGATATCAAAATTAGCCTCAAACACAGGATCTTTAGTCTCCTCCACCCATTCTAATGTTGGATCAATATCGTCCAACACAATGGGATCTAGATCAGGTGTTTTGTTCATCATTTGGTTCCTCCTTAGTTGAAGGTTGTATTGCACGAAAACAAGATCATTTAGTTGTTTTTATTCCAAACGGTTTCTCTTCTTCGTGTGTATGCACTCAAAAACAGACCAATTGCGCTCACAACCTGAAGCACTGCAAATTTGGCTGAGGACTCTAATTGCAAACCTTTGCAATTGAGGACACTGGACACCAAATGACTCTCACCAATGTGTTGCAAAGAAAAAGACATTAATTAGTAACTTAGTTTATAATTTCAATTGTAAATAACTTACACAATTTTAACTTGAAAAGAAAAACAAATTGGAATTGCTTACCTGGTTGATCCACATCTCTTGCCATCTTTGCCAAGTTTTTGCCAAAGGTACCACCTGCCATAGTGAAAACAATAAGTTGTCTATGTATTTCCAACTGGTCTGCATGGGTAGGGACCATGTGCTCCAAGCAATCAATCAATCCAGCACTGACCTCCCCATCATGCAGATCTCCTAGCTGATCGATATAACGATACTTTGGGTTCAAAAAATACCCAGCTGCATGTATAGGATGATGGAGTTGATTGTTCCTTCTGTTATCAATGATCTCCCATATACGGCCATATTTAACTAACCTTTCCTTGTAAGCTGGCCGTATTTGCTCCTTTGCCTAATCCATAGCCTCATAAATGTAGCACATGGCCAATTTTTCCCCATCCACCATCCTTAGCACCTTAGCAAGGGGCTTGGTAAATTTCACAAGCTCTACAGACCTTTTCGAAAAATAATTGTCAAACACTTTCTTTTTGGTGTCTTTTCCATCTTGTCTACGAGTCCACCGAGATTCAGACCATTCTTCAGAAGAAAACATTTACTGCAAGTTTTTATTTTGACCATTGAGACATTGTAATGTGAGGAAGTGAGTTGCAAATCTCGTAATTGCAGGCCTAACAAGCTCTTTGCCCCCAATGTTTTTCCTCATTAGGTTCAGTACCCATGAGTGGTTGTAAATGTATTTTGTAATGCACTTGGCATGCTCTATAGTGTTTTTTACCCACTCCACTTTGCCTATGTCCTCAAGCATGAGGTCTATGCAATGTGTAGCACATGGAGTCCAAAATATGGTCCTATATTTGGACTCAAGCATCTTTCCAGCAAGAACATAGTTTGAGGCATTATCGGTGATGACCTGCACAACATTCTACTCCCCAACTTCCTGAATAATGTCATCCAAAAGATCAAATAGAAGGGTTGCATCCTTCACCTTATCATATGCATGAACTGATCTCAAAAACATGGTTCCTTGTGGGCAAGAAACAAGGAAATTAATGATAGTGTGGTTCTTTCCATCAGTCCATCCATCTGACATGATGGAACAACCTATTTTGAGCCATGAACCTTTAAACTCAACCAAATACTCATCAATGGAAGATATCTCTTTTTACAAAAGAGCTCCCTTCAAATCATGCATACTAGGGCCTTTGAAGCCCTTTCCTGCAGCTATAACAGAGTCCCACATAGCTTGGTAATAAGGTGAGCGAGCAGCATAAATGGGATATTTGAATCATACCGCCATCTAGCAATGTATTGATGAGAAGTTTCTTTGCATTGTTTTTTCCAATGTTGATCCAAAGTGGGTTGACGACTTGGCTGGGAGGAAGTGGGATTAGAAAAGGCAATGTTGGCAGAAGATGAGAAATAACTTTGGATGTTTGTTCTCTTTGTTCCTTTTGATGGTTGGCCACAAGAAGTATGAACATAGTGAAAGGGGTCATTGGTGGAAGGGATAGAAGTTGAGTCTTGAATCTCATAATCATCATACCCACTCTCTTTCATGGCTTCTAATAATTCCCTCTTCCTTGCAATGTCATTTTGTATGGCCTTCTCCCTAGCCTTATTATCATAAAAATTTTCAAGCTTGGAAATGTATTCTGCCCTAACAGGACCTAACACTGCATTTGGTGCATCACATGGCTTTACTTGGCCTCATACCCGAGCCAAGTGTTGTTTCAATCTAAGAATACCCCCACCTCCAATAGATTTATGGCATAATTTGCATATCATTGTTCCATCAATTACATCACAATGAGCCCATGCATTGTCGTTTCCTTTTGGAGCCATGTTTGCTTGAAATAATTACAATTTGCAAAGAAATCTGCCATACAAAAAAAAAAAAATTGCAGCTAAGAAACATGGAAAACCAAAGCAAAATTTAGGAAAACAAATGCACATGTAGGCTACAAAATTTGATAGCATAGAACTAGAGATTTGATAGCATAGATGATAGAAGTGAGAAGTTTATAAATTTATAACACATAAAAAAAATTAATTCATGGACAACAGTGAAATGAGGAATTTTCAATTGTAAATCCTTACCTAGAAATGCAAACTAGCTTCCTTAGCTTCCTCTTGAAGATGCCAACTTCACTGACAGCTACAAATTATCTCCAAAATAGCTCCAACTCCAACTCCAAGCCTCCAAGATGACTACTCCAGCAAAAACTCAACACTCTCCAAGCTCCCAAGCAAACTCACAAACACTCATAAACAATCCAAATGAGATGTGTGAGACAAATGAGAGGGAGAAGGGACTCTTAAAGGATTGGAGAGGGTGTTTTTGGAGGGAAAGGAACCTTACTTTCCCTCCAAAACCCATAAACCACCTTGGCTAAGCTGTTGTGTGGGTCCTCTGCAGGCATGGCAGGTAACCGGCCGGTTTAGGACGGAACCGGCCAGTTTGACTACAAACCAGCCGGTTCCATCCTAAACCGGCCGGTTAGGGCCAAAAATCTGCCAAATCACCTTCCTGACTGGATTTTTCAGGCGGTTCCAACCGGTGGCCTTGCTGACCAGCCGGTTTGACCGGTTAGGACCGGCCGATTTTAAAAACACTAAGCCTAACTTATGCTTACATTGGCCTTTTGGGTTTCCTACCACATGGACCAATCATATGTAATTTTCAACTTTTCATATCGTTTTGAGTATAGTACAATTCAAAATATTCTTCTACTTTATTTATTTACCTCGTGCTTTTACTTGTTGCTTGTCCATCAAAATTTGACGTTTTGATCTTTACTTTATGATTATGATTACTAAATGTTTTCATTTGTGGTATATTTTATTTAGGTTGTCGAATATCATGTATCGGATATGCTCAAGAACATAGATAAAAATGCACAAAAGAATAAAAGAGAGAATAGTTTGCTTGATGATTGAGTGTTGATAGTAAGAGAGAGACGAGTACATTACATCTCTAGAGCACCTAATCCTTTAGTATGACTACATTTTATAACTCATGATTACATCCATTTATTATATACTATATAGTCTCTAACTAAGCCTTTTTATGACACTCACAAGCCCTAATTATGATCATTATATCTATAACACTCCCATGCTGGTCATGTTACATAAAATTGCTTGTTTTGAAACGAAAACATAATCTCGGGAAAAGAAATATTTTTACATCCCTCTCCAAAACAATGTCTTCAGTTAGCAACTAGAAGCCAACTTTATTTGGCAAAGTTGATGAAGTACAAGTCACACTAGCATCCTTCTATCTGACCATCACTCACCAGTTGGATGTGAGACAATGTTGGTTGTATAGTCAACATTTCCACCGTTGATATCAAACTGGGCTTGTTCATCAAAATCACCTCCTCCACATCTCGGTGCTTCAACATACCATAGTTTTCTCTTTTTTTTTGGAGGAAGAATCATACTTCACTGATTCATCTTCACCTTCCCTGAGGGTCTTTTTCTGTTAATGAAATCAACAAATAAAGCATAATGAATATGTTGCTTACCTCATCATCTCTCTAGGTTTTCTCCCGTCACCATTAACTTCTTTTTACAGTCCAATCAACTTGTGTGTCAATGAAGGGGTATGCTCCATCAAAGTGTCATATGATGTAAAATAAGCTATTTCTCCTAGCAAAACCCTGCGATGATACCAAGATAATAATACAATGTTAAGCTCAACATAAGCATGAACCTAGGGCACACCTCCACCAAGAGACTATTACATCATTATTACACTAATAGGCCTTAGAAAAGGCTAGATCACCATGAAAGCTGATGTAGTAACCACCTCTAACAACTTAGGAAATAATACGCATCAACAAGGGCACCTACATCATCAAATACAAAGCCCCTCTAGGTAACGTCTAGCAATATTACAATGTCATGAAATTGTCACCTAGGGAAATTCCACCATGGAAAAGTGACTTTCGAAGAATACCCTCAGAATAGTTGTTTTAAGAAAAATAAGTGTGTTCTCATGCTTGCTTGCTTCGGGATATATTGTTAAAAGACAAACATTATTCAAAAGTTTCTTTTCTACTCTTCTTTTGGGTTTGCCTAGACAAACAAGAAGCTGAGAAGGTACTCCAAGAACACCTTACTAACATTTGCAATGATCATTCTGGTGGCCATGCCACTTGTCAAAAGATGTTGTGCATGGGTTATTACTTCTCAAAATTTTCTGTGTTTAGAGATTAAACCATGCCTAATTGTAGCATTTCACACCTAATTGTACGTGAAGGGACCTCAAACTACTTCCAATTAGAAAAAATCTTGAGTCTTCTCATAAAATTTCTACTTGACATGTTGAGATTCTCTTGATCCTAATTCTTAAGTAGGAATATTCTAGAATCTGATAGAATAGGCAACGAAACAACTTAAATGATCACCTGTGTAGTGTGCACCATGGGATTGTACCTTTATTTTGAACTTTTTGTATTTACCTGTGCATTGAAGGTATCAGATAATTATATAGTTAAAAGTGAGGATAAATCAAGTATTATTATATTGCAAGCGTGAAGGCATTTTAAGGGAGGATATATACTTAGATCAATGAACATGATACACAGTGGCTACTTTGCAAAGATTTTTCTTATGTATATTTAGCAACCTGAAAAACCATGCTATTTATTGTAAATTTAATAGGAAAGCAAATTAAGAGAACAACATTACATGCACGCACAACACAGGTGCTTCGTAATCTCTCAAATTGATCTCACTAGAAAGATAGATATAGAAGAATTCCTCCTTGGTAAAGGAATCACTAGCAACTTTGACTTTCTAATGTTCGATTATTAATGTATCTGGATTTCATGGATTTCAATTATTAACCAATGGTACTTACATCATCAGATACAACCCCACCCCGTGGTGATGTCTAGCAACATTTCAATGTCTTTAAATTATTACCGAGGGAAATCCCACCATGGAAAAGTTACTTTGCAAGAATACCCTCAGAACATTTGTTTTAAGAAAAAGGTGTGTTTGCCTGCTTGCTTTCTTAGGGATATATTGCTATAAAAGAAGCATTATTCAAAAGTCCCTTTGTTACTCTTCCTTTGGGTTGCGTAGACAAACAAGAGGCTGAGAAAGTACTCAAAGAACACCATACTAACATTTGCAATCATCATTCTGGTGGCCATGCCACTTGTCAAAAGACCTTGTGCATGGATTTTACTTCTCAAAATTTCTTGTGTTTAGAGATTAAACAGTGCCTGGTTGTAGCATTTCCCACGTAATTTGTACACAAAGGGACCTCAAACTACTTCCAATTGGGGAAAATCGTGAATCTTCTCGTAAAATTTCTACTTGACATGTTGAAATTCTCTTAATCCTTACTCTCAAGTGGTAATATTCTAGAATCTGATAGAATAAGCAACGAAACAACTCAAATTTTCACTTGTGCAGCATGCACCATGGGATTGTACCTTTATTTTGCATCTTTTCTATTTATCTGTGGATTTAAGATATCAGATACTTATATAATTAAAAGTAAGGATAAAGCAAGTATTATTATATTGTAACTTGTAAGTGTGAAGGTAGTTTAAGGGAAGATATGTACTCAGATCATTGAACATGATATGCAGTGGCTCCTTCGCAAATGGTTTTTCTTATGCATATTTAGCAACCTGAAAAGCCACAATTTACTGCAAATTTAATAGGAAAGCAAATTAAGAGAACAACATTACATGCAGTCACAACACAGGTCCTTCCTAATCTCACTAATTGATCTAGCTAGGTAGAAAGATAGATATAGAAGAATTCCTCCTTGGTAAAGAAATCACTTGCAACTTTGAACTTTCTAATGTTCAATTATTAATGTATTTGGATTTCATTGGTTTCAATTATTAATCAATGTTCAAAACCCATGACATCCTTGATGTTGAAAATACAATAGTTGTAGATGGATATGTAGATGTCAAAGGCAATTCCTTTATGATGGTAGATGTTTTTTGAGTTTTCCAATAATGTAGCCTCCATTAAGATTCAAATAACAATTATTCAATAAAATTCAAATGGTCTTGATGTGCTTGCTTTACTAAAATAGATATGTTTTTGATGATGGAAACCTACCATACATTTTCTCTCTCACACATAATTCTATGCATGGGAGTTATTCTCACTGTGCAACATACATGGAGTTCCAACTTTGGTTATTCATGTTCCTAGATATGGAAAACATTAGTGACATTGACTTGTTATATTTACCTATAGATTGCTAAAGTTTGAATGGAAGGAATTGGTCCTCATCTTTGCATGGAAAAATCAAATTGTTGTATACTTTGTGTTCAAGAATTCAAGATCCACTTTTTCTCTCGTTTTGCATGATACCTAAAAAGTTGTCAAAGACTACGCTAAATTTTTTCTGTAGTTGTATCAATGTTAACAAATTCCCTTTTATGGTTCATTGATTCTTTTTATGATATCTCATTTGAAGTTAGCATTAAAAAGTTGTCTACCTAAAATTGCACTAGTTATCTAAGTGGAGATATTAGAATAGGCCATAGAATTTAGTGTACGTGCCTTAGCATCAACTAACAATGTATAATGGCTACCGGTGTTTTGATATGACAGGTGGCATGGGAGATCTTTACCCCGTTATTGAGTAGTATTGATAATGGAGAAATCAAACCCTACACTTACACACCAGGGAGCAGGGGCCCTAAAGAGGCAGACGAACTTTTAGCTCGAGTGGGATACAGGCAAACTCCTGGGTACATATGGATTCCACCATCATTACAAACTGACTGATCCATAGAAGTGAGCTGGTGAAAATATTTAGTTATTACTTGTTCCATGGACCCTCTTCATATTTGTAGTGTTATGAAGGGTTTTCATATGTTACACAAGCAGCTTATGTATATTCAATTTACACGGCTCTTTTGTCACTACTTATTTGATATAAGAATGCAAGTTATATTTATTAATAAAAATATTGTTGTTTTTGAAAGAGTTTTTAGAGTGTCATAATGGAAATAAAAACATATATGACTAGAGGAGTTGCTAATCTTCTAGTTGGGAATGGCAAGATCCGATCCCTATTTTTACTTGTACTAAATTTTGCAATAATGGAGTATTCTATTATACTGGACGCTCATTGTTACAACATAATCAGATACCCAAGGGAAAATTATGCTTGTGATATAATTTGTGATAGTTACATAACTTTACATTTTTCAGAAACATGTATGTCCTGCTTGACAGGGCACATGCCTTGCAGTTAATTTCTTACTGTAAAATTATGTTATAATTGTAGTTTAGCATTAGAAAAATTGATCTATAAATTAAGTTCTGAAGGTTGAGTTTGTAGTATTAGGACATCCAGATTTTTGATATGGGTTTATCCAATTGTTTTGCAAGAGAAGCATTTTCCATGCAATTTAACAAGCATAGATGGATAAAATTCCTGACATTCATTTTCTTCTAGTAAAATTAAAATGGAAAAAAATTATTTTTTCCTGGAAAGACGTTGCATATACTAATGAGAAAATTTTATAGATTAATGTGCAAATGGGTGCCAGTCTACCTAAAGGACAAGAGAAGAATCTTCGAGTCAAATTTTGCCTCAACCAAGAAACCTCTCACGTGTCTCCGAGGAAAGAGCTCTTAGCTATAAATTGAATATTTAAATCAACAAAATGTCACTCTCTAAAAGAAAAATTGATGGACAACCATTGGGCAACTTCACAACTAAGTTTCCGTAAAAAAAACGGGGTGACAGCTCTAATGCAATGTCAGGCACCTCTAAAATGAAGAAGGAAAATGGAGTCGACATACCTAATAAAACAACCTTCCAATAGAGGCCAAGTGTCCCAAACAAAGTACCAACCCTCCCAAGCATACTTACAATTCCAAAATTAGATGTGTGATGGATAATCTCAACCTATCCAGTGTGACCATCTAAAAATGAATCCCAACTAACTATTTCCTTTGAACAAGATCAAGGAGAATTTTAGAATAACGAAAGTGCTTGGCCAATATCTAAGAAACTTCCAACCCTAACTCACTATTTATCCACTCTACACTTTCTAGTCCCTCTACTATTTCACCACCACCCAACAATCTACATCACCTTCTTAATGTAAGATGGATCAATCTAAGCACCAACATCGAGTCATTCGAAACCTAGGAAACCCACTAGTGTCCCTCCATATCATTATTAGGAGGCCTAGGAATAATATCATATACTTTGCACTTGATAAGAAAGCACTAGTTATAAAATCAAACACGACTAAGTCAATAGCATAGGTGGACATTAGGTGGACATTGAGGTCCAACAAGGAAGACAACATTTATCACTCGGGCACTTGGAGCACTTGAAGACCTCTAGGTGACAAAACGATATTGCTTTACATCAACAAGAGATGTTTGGGATTCAACCAAAATCTTCAATCCCTTTACATAACTATAAATGCACATAGGTTGGATGGTTTTCTTGTCTAAGAAAACCATGAATTTTTGGGGTCATTTGTGAAGTCTCTTTGAAAATATTTCCTAGTTGGAACTTTGAGTGCACAGTTTCCACTAGAATATCAAAAGAAATGCTACAAATATTGTTTGAGGGAATATATCATCAAGGGTCTAGAAAGAAACATTGGCAAATATTGGAGAAAATATCAACAACCATAAACTTGGACTTTAAAAAAATGGAAATTGTCATTAAAATTGGTAGCCTAAAAATTCAAATAAAATCAAATATATCAAGATAAATTAGAGATATTTGCAACACTAATATGGAGGGCTAGTTGTGGCACGGAAACCCTATCATCACTTCATGAAATGTGTAAAATCCCACAATTGCATGTATATCACTAGTTTTTTGGACAATATCAACCACAACATGGACCTTATTAATGTTGATGGGCCAAATATCAACATATAGAAGTGTTGGTAAGATTTATCTAGCAAAGGCCTCTTAGACTCCCCCAATGTCACCTTGAGGGGGTGGTGGGAACCCTTAACTTGATTCTAAATGGAGAAGAGAAATGGGGTGGTGGGGCTCAAAACAATCCTCTTGTTAATTTCTTTCGAGACCTTTTTGAACAAGGAAGATGTTGTCACATACTACAAAATGTGTTTTCAGCGATCCAAAGTGAAAAAGAGCAGAGAATTTTGTAGTCATCTTCTAAGCCATAGAAGGACTCAAAGCCTACATCAAACCCTCTCCATTGGAAATTGCTCTGCACAAGCTTTCCGACGATATGCAGAAGTTCAAAAATGGACTCCTAGATCAAAAGATATGGTCTTCTAAAGTTTCAAGGATTTGAGCCTTAGGAAAGAAGAAATATTGGAGGTCTGATATCGTAGATTGCATATCAAAAGTCTAGCGACATCGGAGATCGACGATCGCACATTAGAGTACTAGCCATATCAGCGACTTCATATCAGAGACATCGAAGATGAGTGATCGCACACCAGAGCACCCAGCATATCGACAACCACATGTCAACGATCGTACATTGGTACGTCAAAGCATCAAGAGATTGGCGCATCACAATATCGCATATCGGAACTTTTGAAAGTGCAACCTTTTAAGAAGTGCGACAAGGGTAATGTGTCATAGTGTAAAATCGTTGGGGGACTCAATATAGGTTTACAAAGGATTTCATTGCAAAACCAGGGGCGGATGGGCCCTTTTCTCTCTCTAACAGGACACGTGGCAGCACAAGATTGGCTCTGATAATGAAGCGTGGTAGAATATGATTGGTTCCGATAAGCTACACGTGGCGGCATATGATTGGTTCCAATAAGCTACACGTGGCAGCGTATGATTGGCTTTGATAAAGAAACATGGCAACATATGATTGGTTTTGATAAAGACACGTGGCATCTGACGTCAGCATGACGTGGCAGTACGGAAGGACACATGGCAGTCTATTATGGCATTTTGAGGGGGCCTAAGGGAGCAAATTTGGGTGACACGTGTCACCACTCATGAGGTGCCACGTGGAAGTGATGATGTCATATCGGCGATGAGGGAACTGAAATATCACAACTCCCATGTTATTTTCCCCATTGGAAATCTCCGATGAGAGGGGCTCCGATATTGGGCCAGCACACAGTTGCTAGAAGAACTTAAAGGGCCAGAGGTGCAAAGCACTTTATAAAGGAAAAACAGCCCCCGCCAGGAGTCTAAATGCCTTAGTGCCTTAAGGCTAAGCGATAGGTCACGACGCCCAGTGTTATGGGATACACTTTTCAAGGGGCTAAACAAAAGGAGCCAAGGAACATCAGAATTTATTGTTTTGTAATTTTTTTAAGAATAAAAGTTACAATAAGCCAAAGCTCCGATATAGCACTATGGCGGTATTACAGGGCGTATTGGGCTCCAATAGTGTAATATAGAGCTTTAAAGAGATGGATGGGTTGGCAGTTATGATTCTTGAACACCCCCAAGGCCACCATTGTTAATTTCTCCCAACTCTAGAAAGTGGGAAGTTCAAGCAGTTAAGAGGAAAGCGACAGGCGAATCGGCCGAGTAGCTGAAGAAGAGAATTGTGGCAGAGACATGGCTTGATCAGAGGTGATCCTAGGACTGATAGGGAGATATTTTCCTCAGCCATCATTGAGTTTCCCTTATTTCTATTTTTCTGTAATTTTTGTATTTTAAAGAAAGGAATCAAATCTTGTTGCAGTGATTTGGGCAGCAAGCCTTCGCACGCTAAGACAACTAGTCGATCAGATAGTTGGGACTTGGATAAGATATTTTTTAATTGACTATTCAAAGCTCCCCCTCTCCTTCTAAATAGGGGGAAGAAACACTTAACACATGTTCCAAAATTCTGCACCCAGGAGGCCATAATTTTGTGGTTCCATTTTAGTTCGATTTGTTTGTTCATGAGGTCCTTGAGCGATACAAATGCTAAATCTAATGGACTGGTGATAGGGACTCCATCTTGAAGGTTAATGAAATTGTTTTGTTGATTCCTATCAGAGCAATGCGCATTATGTTTTCCGCTCTATATATTACTTCATGTATGTCTTCCTTCTCTGAAATAGTGTAATGAAGTTGCAGGTATCACTCTCGTTCATGGTTGTATATTTGCTGCTAAGTAGTAACAATACCTGTGTTAACTACAGATTTACTTAATGTTATTTGGTGACAAATGTATTGATGATGTGTAGAGCTTGGGACCTTAATTAGCGCTCCACTATTTTTGCCATTTCACCTCCTCATTCTTCCATACTTCCACTGGAACTTGTTGTTTAGGATTTTGTGTTGTATCCAACCCTTTGCATCGAATTCCCTCATTTCTTTCCTCCTCTTCATTTTTACTACAACGTCAATATTAAACTGCCTATTGTTGTGTGTCAACCACCAAAACCAAGACATTTCTCTTTGAGATTAGCCATATTTACCCCCTAAGTATTTACATCTGTGTTTTCTCGAGTTTACCTCGATGGACTATTGAACTCAATGCGTCGAATTATCTCTTTTCCAATTACACGACATATGAAGTGCAGTGGAGATCCCTCAAATAATATTCAAAATCACTCCTCTTTTTAAGATGCCCTAGGCACTCATCTCCAATCAACTAAGAGGTTGTCTCTAGGAGGCTTCTATATATTCTGAAGCAATTGTACGACAGGTGATAGAAAAAGCTACATCTTTCTGGCGTCGTTGTCGGGGAACGAATCAGAATATTTTTCCTTAGGTATGACAATTTTTACATTCCCTCTGTCAGGTGAGCAAGGAAAGTGTGGGTTGAAGATATCTCACCTTAGCGACTCCACTATTTGAATTTTATTGTAAACACCCTGGTGACTCCATTGTCTATATCTTTATTTGATCATCTTGGCTTTCAAGAAGCATCATACTCGCTTTGATGCTAAACAACAGAAAACTTCCCCTACATTCGAACTTGAGATTACTCACCTAGAGGGGTCATCAAAATGGCCCTAAGTTGCACGAAACGGGGAAACGGAAACGAGTTTCCGAAACGGGAAGCGAAACGAAACGCGACCTCCCCAAATTTTGGAAACGGGGAAACGCGAATATATATATATATATATATATATATATATATATATATTAAAAATATTAAAAATTATTAATATATATATGTGCAATCATAAAGCATTAATGATACATTTACTTAAACATTAAGATTAAATTTACATCACATTTACTCATTAGTCATGAATAATCACATAATGAAAATAAAAATATAGGAACTGGAAAATCCAAAATCAACCTTTATTTATATTAGTATATGAGGCTGCAAGTACAATAAAGACTATAAGGCTGCAAGAACTATAGAGACAAGTCACAAAAGACTAATCCTCATCATAACAATCCTCATAAAAAATAGAAGCAGCAGAATGCTCAACAGTGGATGGTGGTGCTGAAGAAGATGATGCACCAATTCCACTTCCAGAATCGTCCTCAATATTCAGGGCAGCAAGGGAGAGATCCAAATCAGGATTTTCTGCATCCACATCCCATTCTTTAGAAGGACCACTGTTGTATTCTGGACCCCTACGAGATGCAAGGCGAAGTTGGAGTGCACATAAACAAGATCCTCTGCTTTCTGTGAGCCCAACCTATTGCGCTTCACAGAATGAATAAAACCATAAGTGCTCCAATTCCTTTCTGCTGATGAAGAGCTTGCCACTTGTGAAAGAATATGAATGGCAAGGCTTTGCAAATGTACACCATTTGCTCCATGACAAATCCACCACCTAACTGGATTCATGGTGCTTCTCTCCTCCAAAGCTGATATATCTGCATAATCATCTATTCCTGCAGCAAAACTGGCAAATTCCTCCTTTACCTCCCTATGTAGATGAGAAGGAAACATTCTCATAAGTGCTTTTTTCACCCCAGTAGCCACCTCTCTATCCTTATGGGGTGCCTTCCTCTTCCCATTGCTTTTAGCAATAAGCTCCTCATCATAAAATTTGGGGTTCAAAGCATGTGCTAAAGTGTGCAATGGTGTATTGAAATTGTTCCACCTGTCAACAATGATTTTCTTGATCAAACCAACAAAATGATCATCAACAAACAGAAGTTGTGGAGACTCCTGCGAAATGATTTCCATAGTTTTCTCAACCATGGAATCCATGCCATCATATACCTCTCCCAAGAAAGGTTGGTCAGTGTCAGCACTCCGGAGAAGCTCAAATGCAGGGGTTGTGAACTTTAGCAAGAAATCTACCTTGCTCCACCAATCCTCATCAAGGCACAATCTACGCACCATAGATCCCCGCTCTGAATCTGCTTGTCTCCACTCAATCCAAAGTTGACTCACCACCATAGAAACTAATGCATGCTTAACCTCAACAAGGCGGCGCAACATCACGAAGTTTGAGACATATCTTGTCTCAGCAACTTTTAACAACTCCAATTTGGAGTACTCTCGAAATATGGCCTGAGACTGGTGGTGGTTGGTGATGAATTAGATAATTTCCCTTGCTTCCCCTGTGACTTCCTTTATCCAGGAAACTTTGTTGTCGATCTCCTCTAAGATCAGATTCAAATTATGGACAATGCATGGTGTCCAAAAGATGTGGTCATACCTCCCCTCAATAATTAAACCTGCAGCTTTGCAAACTGGTGCATTATCCGTGATAACTTGCACCACCCTGTTAGGCCCTATTTGTTCAATAGCTTTTATAATAACATCAACAATGAACTGTGCATCTTTCACCTCTCCTGAGCAGTTTTCTGCCTTGATAAACATTGCTCTTTTGGGGGAAGTGGCAATGATATTTATCAATGGTCTGCGCCTCATATCTGTCCAACCATCTGAGACTATGGTAACCCCAGAGCTACTCCAGGAAGAACGAATTGGAGCTAAAATGTCCTCCACAAGTTCCTTCTCATTTTTGAGAAGCTGGGTTCTGACTTTCTCATAGTTGGGCCCCTTGTACCCTTGAGGAGCTTTGTTAACTGCCCTTATCATATCTTGCCAGTAAGGAGAGCGAACAACATTGAATGGGATACCACATGCATAAATGCACTTGGCCACTCTGGAATCAGCTTCTTCTCTTGCTTGCACATTCACCAATCTAGCAATTCTGTTATCCTGAACTGAATGGGATGCCCCTGAGCCTCTGGTATTTTTGGGCGCTGGTTGTTCATGTTCTTGAGTGTGACCAGCTCTCCTCTTTCTTGCTTCAGCTACAATCCTTGGCTCAATATTAGATGGAGCTTGAGTAAGGTCATCATGCCTTCTCTTAATACCATCCGCCTCTTCTTGCTCTCTTTGATATGCCCTCCTTACCAACAGATCTGATGTTTTTGTGCAACCTGAAATCCCCTGTCCTCCTCCATGCAATAGATGCGCCTTCACTCTTGGGTAGGAGCCCTTGTATGTATTATTGCAAAGATTGCATCGCCATTCCCATGAGCCACCACCTCCACATCTTTGAAGCTTCGTCACATGCCTCCAAAGAGGATAATATTCAGCTCTTGGGTTGGCCCTAGGGTTTGAAGTTGCAGCTGCACTTTGGCTGGAAGCCATTGTTGCAAAAATAAATTAAAAAAATAAATTTGTAAATAATAAAAACGTTTTTCATATTTTTTGGCTGTATAAACCCTAGAAAAATTAAAGAAATAGTAAGAAAAAAACTAAGAAATGAATGTGGCTTACCCAAATTAATTTTATGTGGCTGAATCTACCCTAAAATGCCAGAAAAGAGGAGAAATATGGCTGTAGCTGAGCCAAATCTGCTGCAAAAATAAATTTAAAAAACAAATCTATAAATAAAAAACGTTTTTCATATTTTTGGCTGCATAAACCCTAGAAAAATTGAAGAAATAGTAAGAAAAAACTAACAAAATGAATGTGGCTTACCCAAATTAATTTTCTGTGGTTGAAACTACCCCGAAATGCCAGAAAAGAGAAGAGAAATATGGCTGTAGCTGAGCCAAATCTGCTGCTACAGAAATCTCCTGCTGAAATCTCTTTCTCTTGCTGCTGAAATCTCTTTCTCCCGCTGCTGAAATCTACTTTGCTCACTGCTCAAAACACCCTAGCTGAAACAACTGCCAATCTCCAAGAGAAACGACTTGCTGAATAGTGTGATGAGAGAATGAGAGAAACTGTTCTTTTATAACTTTAGAAATGGTTTCTAGAACATCCTGGAAACCCTAAAAAAATTTAAAAACAAATTAGAAAAAAAAAAATTAAAAAACAAATGTTTTTTTTGGGGAAACGGGGCCCGTACGGCCTGGAAACGCGTTTCCGGCCGTACGGCCACGTTTCCGTTTCGGGAAATGTGGCCGTACGGCCGGAAACGCGTTTCCAGGCCGTACGGTACGGGGAAACGCGTTTCGTTTCGTTTCCCCTGGCGAAACGCCCTCTAAACCCACATTCCCTGCAACTTAGAAATGGCTATTTTTGCATTCTTGGCCAACAATTTTGCCCCACTGAATTTTTCTTCTATTGCTAGTTATCCACATCATGTCTCTTCAATTCATGAATGGTATACCTATTTACATATATTCAGTGGAAACACGGATAGAAGGTCAGACCAACACCTCAAGGATTTTCATGAATATATGGTATTGTTTTTGAAGATGTGAAAATGAAGTTGTTGTTGGCATTATGATTCTGGTATGGCTTTATGATACATATGTTGTACTTGATGGCAACCCACTCATCTCAGATAATAAATTATAGTGTAGAGAAAAGTTCACGCACTTATATGCAGAGAAAAGTTTATTTCATGTAGAGAAAAGTTCACGCACTTTTATGCAGAGAAAAGTTTATTTCATGTAGAGAAAAATTCATGCACTTTTGTGCAGAGAAAAGTTTATTTCATGAAGAGAAAAAGTTCACGCACTTTCATGCAAGGAAAAGCACTTATATGTTGGAGAACTTACCTTTGGTCCATGGTAGTTAGTCCTTGGTATTTGAACCTATGAGGAAAAGCGCGTATATGTTGGAGAACTTACCTTTGGTCCATGGTAGTTAGTCCTTGGTATTTGAACCTATGAGGAAAAGCGCGTATATGTTGGAGAACTTACCTTTGGTCCATGGTAGTTAGTCCTTGGTATTTGAACCTGGTTTTGGACCATGGTACGCACTTTCATGCAAGGAAAAGCGCGTATATGTTGGAGAACTTACCTTCGGTCCATGGTGGTTAGTCCTTGGTATTATTGAGCCCCATGTTTTTGGGCCCCTTGTATTGGTTATCTATGGTATTGATCCATGATTTTAGGAAGAATCTTGCCTATATAAAGCAAATGAGATCACTTGGCTAATTTATCCTTGCAATTGAATATCTTAAGATCTGAAATATTGGGTTATTGTTTTGAAAGTTTGATCTATGAAAGTGAAGTTGAAAGCGAATCTGTGAAGGGTGATCTCTCGAGCGCTGCAGCTGCGGAAGTGCGGAGGCGCCACAGAAGGCGCAGTGCGGAGGTGCCACAGAAGGCGCAGTGCGGAGACGCCACAGAGGCGCCACAGAAGGCATAGTGCGGAGACGCCACAGAGGCGCCACAGAAGGCACAGTGCGGAGGCGCCACAGAAGGCGCAGTGCGGAGACGCCACAGAGGCGCCACAGAAGGCACAGTGCGGAGGCGCCATAGAAGGCGCAGTGCGAAGACGCCATAGAAGACGCAGTGCAGAGGCGCCACAGAAGGCGCAGTGCGGAGGCGCCAGAGAAGGCGCAGTGCAGAGGCGCCACAGAAGGCGCAGTGCGGAGATGCCACAGAGGGCGCAGTGCGGAGGCGCCACAGAAGGCGCAGTGCGGAGACGCCACAGAGGGCGCAGTGCGGAGGCGCCACAGAAGGCGCAGGTGCGGTGGTCGCGGCACCACAGAAGGTGCAGGTGCGGAGGTAGTACAGATATCCGCAGATCTATACCAGTGAAGTTGCGATCCCTGCTTAAAATTTGTTTTAACTGCCTTTGACTATTCTGCAGGGTTTTGGGTGCATAACTGATGTTTGGTTACTGGTATTGAGTTCAGATAACAGCATGATTAATGACTTATCTTTATGTACTAGATCTAGTTGATAACTCTCATAATATCATTGTATATGTATGGATCTGGTGATTGGGTGATTCAGAAGGTTGTTTGATTATGAGCTTCAATGTTGTTGTTGGGTCCAGTATGAAAATTGGATGAAAAGTGGCCTTTCAGATTATGTGTTGTGCTTCAGTGTATCCAGTCTGAAAATTGATGAAACGTGGTACCTGGAGGAGAGAAGATTGTAGGCCAGCACCTATGTACTAGTATCTAAGCTAGTACAAAAGCTAAGGGAGATCTTTGGAGCATTGTAGCAGGTAGCAGCCTGCGTACTAGTAAATGGATCGGCTAGTACAAGAGAAAAGGGGGTTGTAGCTCCCGTACTGGTATAAGACTGCACCAGTACAAATATTGTAAAAGGATTTTCTTATTAAGAAGAAGATTGAGATGACTTGTAGCAGGTGGTTTTTCTCCCACATTGGTCCACCTTATATCATGGTGCTCATGTGTGTGCCTTATGTGTGATGATCTATTCTCTATTACTGCATCTGTTATCTGATAATATGGTTGATAATGTTCTAATGCACTCATTGAAGATCAATTAACTTAATCATAAGAAGTTGTGGAAGTAGCATATATGAATCTAATTATGGAAATGAAAAAGTTTTATTAATGTGATAATACTGATTCACCCCCCCCTCTCAGTATTATTTCCAACAATTGGTATCAGAGCAGGTCCTTTGATAGAAGCTTGATCGCTTGAAGGAGATCTGTGGAACAATGGGAAAGAAGCTTAAGAAGAAAGCACCTAAGAAAAAAAAGTCATCTCAGAAGAACTATGACAGTGGGAGAATCGATTGGGAATTAGGTATAAGAAGCTCTTCAGATTTAGAATCAGATTCAGAATCATTATCAGGTATGAATATATTATCCTCTGATGTTCCAGCTATCTTTCCTTTTGGAAGAGATGAAAGTGATAGCGAAACTATTGAATTTGCTCTTATGGGTGAACAAGAAAGATATCAAATAGAGGCAGATTTTAAAAAGCTGACAGACAAAATTAGAGATCAACAAGATCTATTGAACAAAAGGGAATGTGATTTCAAAGAAGAAGCTACCAAACTAAAGGCCCAACTAGAAGAAGGAAACAAGGTAAGAAAGCTACTCAAGGACAAGGAAGACCAATGTCAAAAATTGCAGCATGAAGTGACATCATTAAGAAAAGAAGTCAACGAAAGAAGCACAACCATCAAGAAACTCAAAGATAGATCCAGCTACTATGAAAATCTTGAAGCTACAATCCTCTCACTAAAAGGAGATCTTGAAGAATCAAAGAAGCAGAATACAGATCTACTCCAAGCTATTGCAAAACAAGAAAGCGAAGTCACCAGCTTAAAATCTCAACTAGAATGTGCCTTCCGAGTTCGTCAAATGCAGCAGGATCTGAATGAAGAACAAGAAAAGGAGATTCTCAAACTAAGGGAACAAATGGAAGAAGGAAGGAAAGCTGAAGAAGATTTGAAAAAGCAATCTCTTGAAAAGGAAGAACAGCTTCAGGTTGAGGTAAATATCTTGAAAGGTAAACTAGAAGAAAAGGATAAGCTTTTACGATTTCAAGATAGTTCTAAAGTCTTGGATGATATTCTTAGTAGTCAAAGGTCTCCTGCTATAAAGACTGGTCTTGGTTTCCATGAATCTGTTGAAGGTGAATCTAGTTCAAAAGGTGAGGCAAGGAACTCTAAAGAGAAATCTAAAGTAAGTGATCAACGAAGAAATGAAAGATCAATCTCATCATCAACCAAGAAAAGAGATTCCTCAAAGAAAATCCTTGACTCCTCCTATGAATAATGTTGAATTTTATGTATGTCATAATCTTGGACATGTTGCAGCTAGATGTAGAAAAAGAAGGGTTCAAGACCAGTATGCAGAAAGATCATCACATTCAAGGTACTTTTATGGATATTGCTTTGCTTGCAATATGTTTGGTCACAAAGCTGCTGATTGTTACAAGAGGAATATGAAATATGTAAGATGTTATGCATGTAACAAGCTTGGACATATAGCTAAGGAATGCAGGAACAAAGTGTGGGCACCATATCAAAAGGAGAAAATGTCATCATCACGCTTGAAGATATGGAGGAAAAAGGAAGTACAGTCAGAAAAAGGCGACACTGCACAACGTACAGACATACCAGAATCAGAGGGAGCTGAAAGTACAAAACTTCAGTGTCCTGAATCTCATATGCAAACTCCATTAAGGAAAGTTGCATATATACGCGAGTTAGTTACTGCACAGTCGCGTATATGATTGTTTGAAGAAAGGCAGTAGGGACAGATTCAAGAGAAGGATCAGTTTTGCTCTAGTTAATAATAATGATGTGTGGATATGATGGTTAGAAGTGTTTTGGTTCTAACTTGATATTGATGATGTCTTGATACTTCTTATTGATATGCATGATCAGACAGATGGCACAGGTTTAGAGGGAGCATATGGACTTAATGCATTATTGGCATTATGGTTAATAGTCCTTGGTGATGATACTTATATGGATAAATGATTCATCTTGCTATGGTTATGAGTTGTTCACATGGTTCTTGGATCAGATTTATGGTTGATTCTCTAATGATGCTTGCATGGGAAGCACTTAGCTTGAATTCGCATCTTCTTGATGTTGAGTCACTCATATGTTGTTGTCGTCATATGCATAAAGATCATATATTACAGTTATTATTCCTTTCATTCTTGGCACAAATGGATGAGGATTGTTGGCTGGATACAGGGATGATTATTCAAAGTTGCATTGTTGGAGACATGATGATAATGAGCTCTTATCTATATGATGATATGATTGTTTCATACATATGTTGATTAATGCAGATATTCCCAATTGATGATACTTGATTCATGTAGATCTGGATGGCTATGATGTTTCTCACATAGAATGTGAAATTCTGTTGATGCGGACATACCTTGATGATTCATGCACTAATACAAGTTGCTGGTCTAGTTGCTGTTGACAGATACTATGGAGCAGATCATACAGTGTTGTTGCTGATGTTCATCTTATTTAGGTGATGTCATATCAAGACTCATGATGTAATAGTGTCATCTCTTCAGGTCATGTAACGACCTATGTTGGTTTCCCCACTGCCTGGGATGAAGATGTAATGTATTTGGTTTTCATTTTTCTGATATATCCCCACTTGGTTGGGTGATGGATGTATGTATTGAATCTTTTAGGAAGGTCATTTGTGATGTAGAACATCCTTTTGCAGACCTTGCTTACAGTCAGGGGGAGCCTGAGCATGAACAACACTATATAGCAGAGCAAACATTTCAGCTTGTTCTCAGAAAGAGCATGATCAGATTGGTGCACCATGACATATACAAAGGGGGAGCTCATTCAGAGATTTCAACAGGTACTCAGGGGGAGCTTATAATGCATTGTTGGCATTATGGAGGACGTACAGAAGGAGATCTTGGATGCTGGTCTGATTATTGCTGCAATCTATCTCTTTCATGGTCATTTATGGTGTTTGGTGGATTATGTTTCTTCTTTACAGATCTGGTTGATATTCATTGCTCTTAGGGGGAGCATAACCCTTTGCCCTTGATGTCAAAGGGGGAGAATGAGCTGAAGATTTTGAGGTTGCCATCAATTCCAAAGGGGGAGATTGTTGGCATTATGATTCTGGTATGGCTTTATGATACATATGTTGTACTTGATGGCAACCCACTCATCTCAGATAATAAATTATAGTGTAGAGAAAAGTTCACGCACTTATATGCAGAGAAAATTTTATTTCATGTAGAGAAAAGTTCACGCACTTTTATGCAGAGAAAAGTTTATTTCATGTAGAGAAAAGTTCATGCACTTTTATGCAGAGAAAAGTTTATTTCATGAAGAGAAAAAGTTCACGCACTTTCATGCAAGGAAAAGTGCGTATATGTTAGAGAACTTACCTTTGGTCTATGGTAGTTAGTCCTTGGTATTTGAACCTATGAGGAAAAACGCGTATATGTTGGAGAACTTACCTTTGGTCCATGGTAGTTAGTCCTTGGTATTTGAACCTATGAGGAAAAGCGCGTATATGTTGGAGAACTTACCTTTGGTCCATGGTAGTTAGTCCTTGGTATTTGAACTTATGGTTTTGGACCATGGTACACACTTTCATGCAAGGAAAAGCGCGTATATGTTGGAGAACTTACCTTTGGTCCATGGTGGTTAGTCCTTGGTATTATTGAGCCCCATGTTTCTGGGCCCCTTGTATTGGTTATCTATGGTATTGATCCATGATTTTAGGAAGAATCTTGCCTATATAAAGCAAATGAGATCACTTGGCTAATTTATCCTTGCAATTGAATATCTTAAGATCTGAAATATTGGGTTATTGTTTTGAAAGTTTGATCTATGAAAGTGAAGTTGAAAGCGAATCTGTGAAGGGTGATCTCTTGAGCGCTGCAGCTGCGGAAGTGCGGAGGCGCCACAGAAGGCGCAGTGCGGAGGCGCCACAGAAGGCGCAGTGCGGAGACGCCACAGAAGGCGCAGTGCGGAGGCGCCACAGAAGGCGCAGTGCGGAGACGCCACAGAGGCGCCACAGAAGGCGCAGTGCGGAGGCGCCACAGAAGGCGCAGTGCGGAGACACCACAGAAGACACAGTGCAAAGGCGCCACAAAAGGCGCAGTGCGGAGGCGCCACAGAAGGCGCAGTGCAGAGGCGCCACAGAAGGCGCAGTGCAGAGACGCCACAGAGGCGCCACAAAAGGCGCAGTGCAGAGGCGCCACAAAAGGCGCAGTGCGGAGGCGCCACAGAAGGCGCAGTGCGGAGACGCCATAGAGGCGCCACAGAAGGCGCAATGCGGAGGCGCCACAGAAAGCGCAGGTGCGGTGGTCGCGGCACCACAGAAGGCGCAGGTGCGGAGGTAGTACAGATATCCGCAGATCTATACCAGTGAAGTTGCGATCCCTGCTTAAAATTTGTTTTAACTACCTTTGACTATTCTGCAGGGTTTTGGGTGCATAACTGATGTTTGGTTACTGGTATTGGGTTCAGATAACAGCATGATTAATGACTTATCTTTATGTACTAGATCTAGTTGATAACTCTCATAATATCATTGTATATGTATGGATCTGGTGATTGGGTGATTCAGAAGGTTGTTTAATTATGAGCTTCAATGTTGTTGTTGGGTCTAGTATGAAAATTGGATGAAAAGTGGCCTTTCAGATTATGTGTTGTGCTTCAGTGTATCCAGTTTGAAAATTGATGAAACGTGGTACCTGGAGGAGAGAAGATTGTAGGCCATCGCCTATGTACTAGTATCTAAGCTAGTACAAAAGCTAAGGGAGATCTTTGGAGCATTGTAGCAGGTAGCAGCCTGCGTACTAGTAAATGGATCGGCTAGTACAAGAGCAAAGGGGGTTGTAGCTCCCGTACTGGTATAACACTGCACCAGTACAAATATTGTAAAAGGATTTTCTTATTAAGAAGAAGATTGAGATGACTTGCAGCAGGTGGTTTTTCTCCCGCATTGGGTTTCTACCTTATATCATGGTGCTCATGTGTGTGCCTTATGTGTGATGATCTATTCTCTATTACTGCATCTGTTATCTGATAATATGGTTGATAATGTTCTAATGCACTCATTGAAGATCAATTAACTTAATCTTAAGAAGTTGTGGAAGTAGCATATATGAATCTGATTATGGAAATGAAAAAGTTTTATTAATGTGATAATACTGATTCAGCCCCCCCTCTCAGTATTATTTCCAACAGTTGTTCATGTATTCTTTAGATGAAGATGCTAGAGTTTGGTACAAAACAATACCTCGTGGCAACATATCTTCCTTAAAGAGATTTCATATAACATTTAATCATTATTGCAAGAGATTATATCCACCACATGCTCTGTTTGAAGATTGTTGTGCACATTTTAATGTTGAAAATATTTGTAAGGTTAATGATCCTGCTGAAGATATTTGTGGAGCTCCACTCCAAGAAGATATCTACTTGCATCAAGAAGCATCACCCAGTGATCAAGAAAGAGGAGACATTATCAAGCTGCAAACAAACCCTCAGAGATCTTATTCTATCGAATTTGATGATTCTCCTTCTTATGATGTGTATGACTTCGATGGGGAGTCGAGCGATGCAGAACCACAACAGTCTCAGTCATCGAAAGTTGCACAAAAAGAGGAGGCCCGCCAGGAGGTTAACAAAGAGGCTCCAGTTTGCGACTCACGTCCTTCTAATGGAGAACAAGTCCAAGAAACTAGTATTCAAGTTAATAAAGATTCTCCAATCTATCATTCAGATGATTCAGAGGAGGATGAGACTGTTGCAGATGTTCAAAGGTAGTTGCTTATTAGTAAGTGGGGTGAATATGACCAAAAATAACTTCTTCAAGAGGAGCCCAAAGTTGAAGAGCCACACAGTGTTTGTGGCTACTTTTGCAGAAAGATTCATTATTGGAAATTGTTCAAGAGATGGAGACAACCATAAACTTCTCTCATCAGTTCTATGATCCAATAGATGACTATATGGCATCTTTCTTTGGTCAGCAAAATTTCAAGAAAATGAGGCAACTACAATTTTATCTCGTCAGTTCTATGACCCTGTCACTGACTCAATGTTACTTGGGAGCGAGAGCGAAAGCGGGGAGCGGGAGCGACATTTTCAAAAGCTTCTGGTTTGGGAGTGAATCCCGAAGCGATTTTTTAAAAATATATATATTTTTTAATTTTTGATACATATATGTCAACAAAAACATGTAGAATGATGAATTAGATATAAAAAACATAAAAAAACATAGATTGATCATTGAACCATATCACATCAATCATTTAGAAGTTATAATCTTCATCAACCATGTCCACAAGTTAGTAACATACATATTACAACTACAACATATTGAGTCTTGTGAATCATGATTCATCAAATTCAATCTTAAAGTTTCAACTTCAAACTTTCAAAATTGAAAATTCAAATATGTAACATTTATCATCATTGATCACCAAAATTGTACTTGTAAGCTAAGTTTAACCATTACAAGAAATAATATCTTAGATATTTCTAAGTTCTAAGTTCTAACTTCTAACTGTTAACATGAAATGAAATGTTATAAAATGAAACATGAATAATGAAATGAAATGAAACAAATTTAGTCTTTCACGAAGCATCATATTCATAATTCACAATCATTACCAATGAGTTATAATTGCCAACTTCAAACTTCAAATTTTCATTTTCACAGTCATATATTGTTTACAAAAAATATCATTATGATATGAAAGAGTCAAGAATCAACAGTCAAGGACTCAAGACTCAACAGTTATGAAAACTAATAGAAACTAGAAAAGACAAGTAAATTATAAATCTACATGTGGCCCTTGCCACGAGAGTCTCCAGGAGTATAAGCAGGTCGTGGTGGTCTTCTAGGAGTCTCCCGCACAGACCGACGACCAGAACTAGAAGGCACATGCCCTCCACATGAGGGTGTATATGGAGGTGGCGACAGCAAAGGAAAAAGACTCGGAACTCGAGCACTGCTACTGGATGGTGGAGGTGGCATGGCTGCTGCAGCTGCTTCATCTTCATCCCTTATAAGTTCCTCTTCCAGTTCTTCAATATGTATAGTGTTATCCTCCAAATTGTCTTCCTCTAGGTGGTTGTCCCAAATTTTATATGTGGGATCCTCGTAAGCCCAATCACAGTAATGACTCAACAACCTCAAGTTGTAGTGCACATAAACCAAGCTTTCTGCCCGGTTTTCATGGAGTCTTTTTCTTTTCACATTATGTATGACATTGTAGGTGCTCCAACACCTCTTTGCAGAGGAAGTATTTACAACCTATGATAGAACTTTTTTTGCCAATTTTGGCAAAAGTCCATGGCCGCCAGATGTTTCCCACCATGTGAGAGCATCAAATTTGTCTCTGTCTTCCATTGCATGGAAGGTACCAAACAAATCAGTGTTACTGAAGTATTTTCCTAATTCAACACGCACAGCGGCACATTCCTCCCTATCAGGTATCAACTTTTCCAATGCTTGCAAATATCCTCTAGTTACTTCTGCATCTAAATGAGGTTTGGTCCTAATCCCACCCCCTGGTGCAGGTTGGCCCAACCAAGATGTAGAGTAGTATTTTGGTGTAAGGATATACGCCAAGCAATGTAGTGGAAGATTAAGTTTATTCCACCGTACACACACAAAATCGTGAATCAGTTTGTACAAGTCGGGATCTCTGTTATGAACAGTATCTTTTATTTGCCCCAACATGGTATCCATCTACTCATACACCTCGCTAATCACTGGTTTATCTATATCTGCAAACTGAATCATGTGATAAATGTGCTTGGTGAAATCCAGTACTTGCCTCACACTTGACCAAAACTGACCATCAAGAGCGGCCTCCTCCAAAAGGCGCCTGAAGGTGAGGTAATAGCTATCAAATCTGGTCTTCGCAATCTTCAACAACTCCAATCTTGAGTGACTGCGGAAAAGGCCATGGGTATTGCTATGATTTGTAATAAATTTTATCATTTGTTTGCCTTTCTTGTACAAATCACCAATCCATTTGTATTGTGCATTTTTTTTTCTTGACAACATCATGCATCAGAAGGTTCAATGTGTGAACCAAACATCCAGACCAAAATATGTTGGGGTATTTATCCTCAATAATTGCTCCCGCTACCTTACAATTAGGAGCATTATCAGTGATGACTTGGATGGCATTGTATGGCCCAATATGGTCAATTGTTTCAAGTAATGCTTCTGCAATGTTGATGGCGGTCTTGAACTTGTCTAAGTAATCATATGCAGTTAGAAAGATGGCACCACTAACAGACACAACGAGAACACTTATCAATGGCTTGCCTTTTACATTTGTCCATCCATCAGATACAATGGACACCCCATGGTTAGTTCAAGAACTTGTCATTCTATTCAAAGAATGTGATATTTTTGCTTTTTTATGATCAAGTCCAACGGTTCTTGCCTTGTCATACCCAGGGCCCTTGTATCCTTTAGGGGCATCATTTATGGCAGAAACCATTTCGTGCCAATAAGGTGAGCGAAGAACATTGAATGGTATCCCACATCCATATAGAAACCTGTAAACCTTTGAATCCACATCATTCCTACACCCCTCATCAAGGAAATCTGATATGGTTCTACGCCTTAAAGCTGGTGACCCTGTGCCTCCATATCCACTGCCTTGGGAGGATGCTGAAGGAGTTCTTTGTGCTTGTGATTGTGAGCTTGGTTCAAAGAAACCCCTTGATTTTTTATATTTTTATTGGGCTTCCTCCTCTTCCCTTATGTATTTGGCTCTATCTACTGCTGACACAGCTACACAAGTTTTGATTCCTATTTGTTTATCTCCATCCCATGGCCTTTTCCCGCAGAGGTGTTTTTTGGCACGGGTGTATGAACCTGTGTAATTATTGTTGCAATGGGGGTAATGAAATTTAGTGGTTCCACCCCCTTTCCCTGCTTCAGGCTTGTTAACATATTTCCACAATGGGGTTTGGTCTTGTTTAGTTTTTTGAGAGTCATGTTCACCCTCCTCCAGCTCCTCTTCGCTGGGGTTTTCATCAAATCCACTTTCTCCAGCTTCTTCATCCCCCTCTTCATTTTGGCCCCTCCGTTTCCTACTCTCCAGCACCATAATAACAAGAAAAGGGACCAAGAAGAGGAAAATGCCAAGAAATATAGCTCGGTCCATGACGTTTGATATTTGTAGGCTTTTGAATTTTCAAAAGTTAATGGGAATGGGAATATGAATGAGAAAATTAATTTTATTTATTAATTTTATTTAGATTCAAGATTTTTTTACTAAATAAATTAAACTAAACTAAACTAAACTAACTAAACTATATTAAATTACTACCTAACTAAGGTTTAAAATACTAAATTACTAAGTTACTAACGTAACTAACCTCTTTGCAGGCTTGCTCTTTGCTCCTCAGCGCTTGCTCCTCGCTTCTCCTCGCTCCTTTGCTCTTGCTCTCTAGCTTCTCCTCAACTCATTCAAGTGACAATGAATTTTTTTTTGCCCCCAAGTCATTTTAAAACATAATTTTTTTCGCGTCCGCAAATTTTTTTATTTATTTTTTCGTGCGAATCACTCCGGAGCAAAAATTAAACGCTTGGGAGCAATCGGTAGCCTGATCGCTCTTGAGCTGTAATTTTCGCTCCGAGAGCGACGCTCCTGATATCGCTCCCGATTTTGGCAGGGAGCGCAAATTTTTTATCGGGAGCGCGCTCCTGAGCCGCTCCCGCCCAGAGCGTGGATTGGGAGCGGGTTCGAAGGGGGGGGGAGCGCTCCCCCTTAACTATGGGCTGACTACATGACAACATTCTTAGGTCAGCAGAAAATGTTGTTTTTGGGGTATGTATCAAGTTTTTTGATTGAAGATTTTTCATGGTGCATGCTTGTTTTGATTTTTAAATTCCAGTAGCATGGAGGCATTAGATCCAGCACCCAAATGTTGACCTTGTACCATTGGAAGGTTGACCTCACTTGGGCGAATTGAGCCATGTGCCTAAACAGGAGTTGTATATAAATAAACTCACTAGCAAAGCATTTAATTTCCAATTGTTAGAGTTTGTATTTCTGCATTTCAGTATTATGAGGAAAAGACTCCCAACAAATAAAGTTGCATGGAAATTTTCTGGTTTTATAGGTTCATTATATTTTTTACTCCATGCCCAATGGTGAAGGCTTCCAGTTTGAAAGTTCTCAACACCTTGCTAGCAAGGCACTACCCCCAGTTGGAGCCAATGTTGTCACTTACTGCAAAATGTGTTTTCAGTTGTCCAAAGTGCAAAAGAGCAGAGAAGTTTGTAGTCATCTTCCAAGCCATAGAAGGACTCAAGGCCTACACTGGACCCTCTCCATTGGAAAGTTCTTTGCACAAGCTTTCCAACGATATGTAGAAGTCTAAAAATGGACTTCTGGACCAAAAGATATGGTCTTCTGAAGTTTCAAGGATTCAAGCCTTAAGAAAGAAGGAATATCGGAGCTTCGATATCGGAGATCATATCAGAGGTCCAACGACATTGGAGATTAGCGATTGCACATTAGAGTACTAGCCATAACGGCGATCGCACATCAGAGACATCGAAGATCGGCGACCACATGTCGATGATCACACATCGACACATCGGAGCATTGCAATATCACACATTAGAATTGCATATCATAACTTCTGAAAGTGCAACCTTTTAAGAGGTGCGATAAGGGTAATGTTTCGATAGTGTAAAATCGTCTAGGGACTCAAATATAGGTTTACAAAGGATTTCATCGTAAAACCAAGGGCAAACGAGCCCTTTTCCCTCTCCTTTAACAGGACACGTGGCAACACAAGATTGGCTCTGACAATGACGCATGGCAGAATATGATTGGTTTCGATAATCTACATGTGGCAGTATATGATTGGTTCCTATAAAGACATGTGGCAACATATGATTGGTTCTGATAAAGACACGCGGCATCTGATGTAAGCATGACGTGGCAGTACGGAAGGACACGTGGCAGTCTGTTATGGCATTTTGAGGGGGGCTAAGGGGGAAAATCTGGGTGACACATGTTATCGCTCATGAGGTGCCACGTGGAAGTAATGACATCATATCGACAATCGAGGAATTGAAATATCACAACTCCCATGTTATTTCTCTTATTGGAAACCTCTGATGAGACGGTCTCTGATATTGGGCTAGCACACAGTCCCTAGAAGAACTTAAAGGATCAGAAGCGCAAAGCACTTTACAAAGGAAAAATGGGCCCCAACAGGAGTCTAAATGCATTAGCGCCTTAAGGCTAAGCGACAGGTCATGATGCCTGGTCTTATGGGATACACTTTTCAAGGGGCTAAACAAAAGGGGCCAAGGAACATCGGAGCTCATTGTTTTGTAATGTTTTTAAGAATAAAAGTTCCAATAAGCCAAAGTTTGGATATAGCACTATGGCAGTATTACAGGGCGTATTAGGCTCTGATAATGTAATATAAAGCTTTAAAGAGATGGATGAGTCGACGATTATGATTCTTGAACACCACTAAGTCCACCACTGTCAATCGCTCCTAGCTCTAGAAAGTGGGAAGTTCAAGTGGTTAAAAGCAAAATGACAGGTGAATCGGCTGAGTAGCTAAAGAAGAGCATCGCCACAGAGATGTGGCCTGATCAAAGGCGATCCTAGGAACGACAGGGAGATAGTTTCCTCAGCCATCATTTAGTTTCCCTTATTTCTATTTTTCTGTAATTTTTGTATTTTAAAGAATGAAATCAAATCCGATTGTAATGATTTGGGCAATAGGCCTTCACACGCCGAGACAACTAGTCGATCAGACAGTTAAGACTTGGCTAAGATATTTTGTAACTAATTATTCAAATCTCCCACTCTCCTTATAAATAGGGGGAAGAAACACTTAACAGAGTTTCTAGAATTCTACACCAAACAGGCCAGAATTATGTGGTTCCATTTCGGTTCAACTTGTTTGTTCATGAGGTCCTTGAGAGATACAAATTCTAAATGTAATGGGCTAGTGATAGGGACTCCATCTTGAAGGTTTATGAAATTGTTTTGTTAATCCCTGTCAGAGCAATGCACAATATGTTTTCACCTCTATATATCACTTCATGTATGTCTTTCTTCCTCTGAAATAGTGTAATGAAGTTGCGGGTATCGCTCTCATTCCTGGTTGTATATTTGCTGCTAAGTAGTAACAGTACCTGTGTTAACTACAAATTTACTTATGTACCTGTAATGTGCACAAATTTACTTAATTTTATTTGGTGACAAATGTATTCATGATGCGTAGAGATTGGGACCTTAATTAGTGCTCCACTATTTCTTCTATTTCCCCTCCCCATTCTTCCATACTTCTATTGGAACTTGTTGCTTAGGATTTTATGTTGTATCCAGCCCTCTGCATCAAATTCCCTCTTTTATTTCCTTCTCTTCATTTTTACTACAACGCCAATATTAAACTACGTATTGTTGTGTGTCGGTCACCAGAACCAAGACATTTCTCTTTGAGATTAGCCATATTTTCCCCCTGAGTATATCTATGTGTTTGCTTGAGTTTCCCTTGATGAATGACTATTGAACCAAGCCCTCAAATTATCTCTTTTCCAATTACGTGACATATGGAGTGTAGCAGAAATCCCTCAAATAATCTTCAAAAGCACTCCTCTCTCTAAGATACCCTAGGCATTGGTCTCCAATCAACCCAGAGGTTGTCTCTAGGAAACTTCTATATCTTTTGAAGCAATTGTGCGATAGGTGATAGAAAAAGCTACAATAGAACACTTCTTGACATTACGTCTGTCTCCAATATGGATACTTGGGTAAGTAATCATCCTTGAGAGGATTTCATAGTTAAGTGTCTTGATTGATTCCTTGTCAAGGAATCTATCATTGCCTAGATCCATAAGTGCAATTCAGGGGTGGCTTTGAATGGAAGCTCAAATCATTTTCCCATCATTTTGGAAATTGATAAGGCTGCAAGCCAATCTCCCTCCCACAACAAATCTTACACCCATCTCTAACTACCTTCACCTTATCAAATCTCACTGAGTCCTATTGAAAATGTAACTAGTTTTAGTCTTCATAATTGTTGATGTACCCATTTCATTATGTATCCTATGTAACAAACAAAAAAAGAAAAAAGAAAATATTATTATTAAAGCATGGGTTCCACGTTCTTTTTTTATAGTCTTCTATGTAAAAGCATGTTCTTCATGCTTCTAGTGTGTTGTAGCTCCTTAAGGCAGCCCCTGGGTTGATGAGAGACCAGTGCCTAGGACATCTTGATGAGTGTTTTTATAGTTGACTAGAAATTCATAGCACACTCAATTTTCAATATAGTTTAGAAGAGAGTTGATTCAGAACCTTCCATAAGAGAGGAAATGCAACAATCTGATGTAAATGATTACTCACAGAAGTGTCAATCTTAGATTCATGGTGGCCAACATTATTTGAATTTGTAGCTTATCAGTCATTTTAGTATATATGATAGGAGAGCTAAGTAGAAGAGAAATTCGATACACTGGGCTTAAATTCTAAGAATCTAATGCATCAAAATTCAGAACGAAATGGAATAGGCAGAGATGTTGATGGGATGCAAAGATACATGGAGCACGTTTAAGGATCTAGTTTTCATATCAATACAAGTGTCATTCATTCATCAACACTTGATTTAAACGAATCCATAAATTCATGAAAACACGTCCAACAACTACTATTACATGCAGTCTGAGAAGAATATTGAACACATATGGAAACATAGAAAATAATACATACTGCAAACTCAAATGAGTTGGAATCGCCAAAAACTTTGTATTAATCTTCCATGGAGCATACATTTATCAAAAGTCCACAACACTTCTCTTTTTGGAAACAAAAGACTTCAAAATTTTGAACCTTTGTTCAGTATCATAAAATTGTTCTTATAGGGCCTTAGAGGGAGAACCTGTTACAAAAATATTCCTTCTTGATTTCATTACAGTGAATAATCATGTCAAAACCTTAGTGTGCTCTGTGGCATAACCGTACTAACCGAATACTAACGAACTGACTTAGGACTCAATTACCAAATAAATAAATAAAATCTAAAAGTTTAAATATTTGTTTAAAAAAAAAAAACTCTATTGAATTTGGAATATTCATTTTTATAATATTAATATTTTTTTTGTATCAAAGGAATAAAAAACTCGGCTGGACTCATACTGTCACAACTCCACGTCAATACATATGGTAAAACATTAATAATATATATATATATATATATATATATATATTTACATCAAGTTACAACTGTTATAGCACTATACAATACTCATTATGGTGTAAGTACAACCGTATATAAATGATATGATTTCTAAATAAATTCTGGGTTATCGGTATTCAGATTAAGTGTCACTGTTTGTTGGCTCCATTTATTATCCGTGCTATGGGAATTCCCTCCATACCACTTGCTGCCAATCCCGATGCTTTTGCGATCACTCTGATCTTTTCAACAGAGTTATAACTTAATAGATTGTTACTTTAGTGTTGATATTTTTTTTTTATGGTGTTGAATTCCTGCTTCGTCCTTGGTATGTGGCATGGGCAGGCCTGTCCTACCACAGCTACTCATCTCGGGTCTCTCGTCACATCAACAGTGGAAGACTTGGGTCCACGATCCTACGGCTAAGGGTCATTTTGGAGAATTACACATCCCAGTATGCGGAAATTGTGCCTCATTTTACTCTTTCTTCCTTGGCACCTGCTCCGATTCCTCTTCCCTTTCGCGGGCTTGCTCAGTTTGTTAATCCAGAGCTACATGGCAGATGGAGGATTCTCAGTAATCGGGTCATGGGTTTCCTCCGGTGAATGTACCCTAGGTAAGCATGGCATACAGTTGCGATTCTGCTATGTTTTTTTTAACATTTGACTGATTATTTACGACTACTGCAGCTCTGTTGCTAATAGTAATTGCAGTGTGTTTTATTCTGTAGGAGTCTTGGCTACGAGTCTGGGCTCTACAAGATGTCATCGTATGGCGATCCTCTTGAACGATTTCATCGCCCGAGGGTTTTTCCGGGTAAGAAAGTCTCTGGCCTGGTGCTTGTTCGACAGGGATGGTTCTCTTGGTTGCTTGAGGCTAGAGCTCCAACTCTCTTGAGTAATACCAGTTTTCTTTTTAGTTATAAGCTAATTGTTATCAGGTGAATGCCTTTAGTTGTTTAAGAGATGTATGCATGGACTTTTCTTTGTATAATCGAGGGTTTTAGCTTCCGGCTGCGGATCTTGAGACTATGACCGCGCTGACATACTTTCCATGTTTAAGTTTTTCTATGGAGGATTTTACATTTCTCTAGTTAAGACCTAATAGTCCAATTTTGGCAAACTTGGGGTTAAATGTCGTGTACTTTTCCTTTATGTTCTATGGTTCTGGTTCCATGTGAAATGTAAATTTGAGAATTTGGATCAACTTATATATGTTTGTTGCTTTTAAACTATTCTTGATATTCTTGTTCTTAGTTTTCTGTACAGTTTGGAATGGTTGGAATTCACTGCATTATTATGAGTCAGGGTTTCGCTTATTTCTCTTGCCTAACAAATTACTCAGCTCTGTGTTAAGTTCGTTTTGGTATTTGTCATCTGCGTGAAGGAATGTCTACAGTCCTCTGTGTTTTCGTTGTAATATCTAGTACTTTTCAATTAACTTGTTCAGAAATTGATTCTGTGGTGTTGACAGCATGGGGTTTCATTCCCATATAGGGTTTTAGGGAGATCCTGCCAAGCTTTAGGGTTTATTAACAATCCATTCCGCTAGCCCAATGTAGCTTAGGGTAACTACTCATAATATACCTGCTATATCGACCCTCTTAAGAATCATATTTCGGCTCTCTGGGGTTTAATCCGGGTTATCTAACCTGCAGGTTTGTCTCTTACCTCAATTGAGCACTAGCTTTCTCTATAACCTTAGTCGATTTTCTGCTATGCAATTCTAATTTTGCGTAATCAATAGAGAGGTGGTTCACCGATTCATTAACACAGTGGTTCAGTTAAAAATCCATTTTCCAGCATTAAAAGACCTGTACAATTCATTTCTACAGCGAGTATGTTCCAGATTATCTATAATTATCTAGCTCCGACAGATAATGATCGCTACTGTAAGAGATCATTAATACTTAAGGTAACCAGGTGGTCTCGACTCTAATGTTTTGGTTTCCGGTAGTTAATGAAGCAAGTAGTAACCCTACTATTGGTATTTTGAAGCATCACTTCAGTCTTAGGCATTCCACTACATATTTTACATTCACAGTAATAGACACATATAATTTTAGTTTTATGCAACAGATTGGTTTTTCCAGAAAATTCCACTTACCTGAATTGTTTATAAGTAAAGCACTCCAATGACATAGGTCACCTCTGTTTTCCGCTGCTAATCATCCTCCCATCCATGAGATTCATCTTTCGGGACCAAAATCTCCCCCCATAGCTTGTTCGTAGGACCACAGTCTTCTGAAAGTTGCTCGCACTCAATGCTTATGCTATCTGGTCATCACCAAACTTAGCCATTATTCCCTTTACTCCCTAACATTTCAGCATAGTTTTTCCTTCCCCCCACTTCCTTTTCTTTGGAAGCCTTTCATAGTCAGGGGAGGTAGTTAGGGTTTCTTTTTTTTCTGGCAACTGCCTTTTCAACTTCTTTCCATAAGTAGTTACAAGATCTGCTAATACTCAAATCATTTCTCATTTTCAATAATTAACAATATTATTCAATTCAAACAAGTAGTAATAATAATTATTCAGTTTTTTCTTGCTGCGGTAAATAGAATACTTACAGCTTTCAGGGGACATCACATCTCCCCCTCCTGAAAACGAACATCATCCTGATGTTTTCCAGCCATAAACAGCCCTAGATAAGCTTCTCTCATGAGCTGTTCATCCTCCCAGGTGGCCTCATCTGGCCCAAAATGCTTCCATGCACTTTAACTTGGGTGATAGCATTACTTCTCTCCGTTCAAGTATATTCAGCGGCTCGACCAAGAATTCTCCTTCCGGCTCGACCTGAAACACACAATACTTAAGTCAGTTTTTCCTTTAACAACCAAATTGATTGGCCTACCTATGATACTTTCTTACCTGTATGTCATGCCAACTGACTATGTGCTTAGGATCATAAACGTATTTTTTTAATACTGACACATGGAAGACATTGTGGACCCAAATATGACTTGGCAGGGCGAGCTGGTATGCCACCGGCCCAACTCTTGCTAAGATTTGAAATGGTCCACAAAACCGAGGTGCCAGCTTGGCGCACCCACTCCATTGTAATGTACTCCTTTTAGCTCGAATTCTCACATACACATGATCTCCTACTTGGTATTCTCTAAAATTTCTCTTCTAGTCGAAGAAATTCTTTTGCTTATCTTGGGCTGCCTTTAAATTGGATCATACCTTCTTGACCATTTCTTCCATCTATTTAAGCATTTTAGGGCCCAGCTTCAACCTGTCCTCTGGTCCCCCACAACTGGAGGGTGTGCGGCATTTTCGTCCATGCAGCACTTCAAATGGGCTCATCTGCAGGGACATATGATAGCCATTGTTATATGCGAACTCGACCAAGTGCAGATAGTCTTCCCACTTTGATGGTTGCTACATCACATATGATCTTAGCATATCTTCTACAACTTGATTCACCCGTTCTGTTTGTCCGTTGGTCTGAGGATGATAAGTGGTATTGAAATTTAATTGAGTCCCCAATCCCTCAAATAGAGTTCTCCAAAAGACTGATGTAAATTTTACATCACAGTCAAAAATTATAGTTTTAGGTAACCCGTGCAACCTAAAAATGTTTTGCATAAAAATATTGGCAATTTGTGCCGCTCTGAAAGTGGACTGTACATGTATAAAATGGACTGATTTGCTTAATTTGTCTACCACCACCATGATGGAGTCATTGTTTCTCTTGGATTTGGGTAATCCTGTTATGAAATCCATGGAAATGGTTTCCCACTTCCACTCTGGAATTGGTAGCGGATGCAATAACCCAGCAGGGTGCTGATGCTCTATTTTGACTTGTTGGCATTCCAAGCAACGTGTCAAATATTCTGCTACCTCTTTCTTCATGCCCAGCCAGTAGTACTCTTTCCGAAGTGCCGTAATCAACTTTTGGTATCTCGAGTGTCCAGCATAAGGACTCTTATGAAATTCATATAAAATCAAAATTTTAATGTTACTTTGGTTGGGTACATATAGTCTCTTCTTGTATCTCTTTCTTTTCCCTAAAAGAAAATTCATAATTTCATTTGGGTGAAATTAGATGTTCTAGATGCCCATTGGAATATGCTATACCATGATCATCAAACCACTGTCATAACTTAGTATTTACAATGAGACCCCGAAGGGTGTGCTGTTCTGGTCCATGACCAATAATAAAAATAAAAAATTCACCCTCGTGGGTGAGGGACTGTAGTCTGCAAATATATACATCAGCTCAAAATTTAAACAGTTTATGAACAAAAATTTAACAAAAATGCTGAAAATTCAGGGGTTGTTCCCCCTCTGTAGTATCCTGTCATTGTATGGCCTGTGAAAGTAGCGAAAGGTTCCTTCAGGTGTATGCTCACGATCATCCACTCTCCTAGAGGGCGATGCGTCGCTTCTTTTGAAAGCTTGTCTGCAATTTCATTTCGTTCCCTGTAGATGTGAGAGCAAGAAATCTGATCAAAATGTGTTTTGAAAAAAACAATTTCGTCCATAATAGATCTCAGAGAGTATGCATTACAAACAGCTGAGTTATTAAACCAATTTATCACATTCTTAGAATCCCCAAATATTTGTATTTTCCTACAGTGTTGAAGGATGGAAAAGTAAATCAGGTGGCAGAGTGATATCAGTTCAACATGGTTATTTGTACCATGGCCCAAGCCCATACTAATATGAAAATAGTGTGTTTCTGTGAGGTGTAAGCAGATGCCACCCCCACAACCATGCCACTGTGCAACACCATCGAAATAGGCCCAAGGAATTGTTTTGTCTATCTGCTCTTGTCTAATATTCCTGGGTCTGTTTTGACTTTCCTCTGCAGGTATTTCTTCAAAGGCTGAGCAGATATTCGGAGAGACCAGGTTCCAGTTTACCGGCTTGTCTTCAAATATTATAAGGTTTCACTTGAGCTAGATGTGCCATGAGACTAGGAGGGGTAAATTTCTTATCCTTTCCACTGCATTGCCCCACCAGCTGTCCCATGCAGATATAATATCAGCACCTTGCCATCTCATGTTCAGATTTAGAGTTGTGAGTACTTGAATCCATATGTTTGAAGTGATCGGGCAGGAGAGGAAGAGATGCTAAGTCAATTTCTCCTCCTTGTATCAGAGTACACACTAGGCAGGACCCATGAAAGCCCGCTTTTTTAAATAGGATCCAGTGAGTATCTTATTTTCAAGTATATTCCACATCAACAGTCTTGTGCGCAAAGGGGCTTTTAATTTCCAAATGGATTCCCACCAACTCCTTATGGCCTCCGGTTTGGACTCAGCAATTATAATATCGTAGCCCTGCTTGGAAGAATAGTGGCCTATTTTGGAGTGAGCCCAAATGAGTTCATCTTCCTCATTCTTTAGTCTGACATGTGATTTGGTGAGTGCCTGTATGTAGTTTTGCCAAGTCCTATTCCATTCATTGGGAATGTTCTAGTTTTGACCGGACAACCATGCTTGAGTGAGAAAAGTGGTGTTCTGTTGATCCCTGAGCTGTTCTATATACTTTATGCCTCTACTGTTTAAGTGATTTATTAGCCCAAGTGGAAGATGGTGAGAGTTCCCACTTCCGGTCCAGGGATCAATCCCAATACGAACAGAGGCTCCATTTCCAATTTTCCATAATAGTCCATCCTTTATAATGGGGAGAGTATTGAGGATGGCTCTCCAAATCACCGAGATGCCCTTTCTATTCCAGGATGGTCTTCTAATCCAGTCAATGATAGTTGAAGGCCAGATGTATTTGTGGATGATAACCTCCGACCAGAGGCTTTTTTGCTTTAGTAATAGCCAACCCTATTTTGCAGCTAAGGCTTGTGCAAAAGCAGGAAGTTGTTTGAGTCCCCAACCTCCCCATTTTTTTGGGGTGGCTATTCTGATCCATTTGACCCAGGAAAAAGGTTTACCTTCCTTTCTTCCCTTCCAAAAAAATTGACAGTAGGCTTGTTGAATTCTGTGGAGAATCCCTCTTGGGATCCAGGCCAATGACATCCAAAATATAAGGGTGGCTTCTAGGACTGATTTGATAAGAATTAATCTTCCCGCCCTAGATAGGAACCTATGACACCATCAATTTATTCTTTTCTCCACTTTAGTGATGAGCCAAGTCCAGTCAGCAATTTTGTAACCATCAAGTTTAAACCTGAAACCAAGATACTTAAGCCCCTCCTTCAATTCAGTAACTTGAAATGGAAATTTTTGTAGAGAGAGTTGTAATTCCTGCTGAGTACAATCGGATAATGAGATGGTGGATTTATCCCGATTGATTTCCATTCCCATTGCTCTGCAGAAGAGATTTAGAATCTCATTCATGGATGTGGTGTCCAGAACACTACCACTCAGAAAATTAAAATTTCATCCACAAAGAGGAGATGAGTCAGATTGAAGTGGTCCATTATTTTTAGTCCTCTGAGACCCCCCCTTCTTTTTTCAGAGTCAATCAACTGGCTCAGTCCTTCCATGACTAAGAGGAAGAGTAACGGTGAAAGAGGGCATCCTTGCCTTATGCCTCCATCAATATGAAAGGAGGGAGTGGTTGACCCATTGATGAGGATGGCAAAAGATACAGTGGAGATGCAACCCATAATCCAGTTGGTGAGAGCCAGAGGAAAACCCAAATGAGTGATGATCATTCTAATGTATAACCAGCTGACTTTGTCGAATGCTTTTGATAGGTCAATTTTGAGGGTCAGTCCCTTGAGCTTCTTGAGCTTAATGGAGTGTAGGGCTTCCTGGGCAGAGCCAATAGCTTCCTGGATATGTCTATGGTGGAGGAAAGCAAATTGCTCCTGGGAGATGTGGTTGGATAAGATGGGCTTGATACGGTTGGCTATGATTTTGGAAATAATTTTGTACAGGAAATTGCAAAGCGAGATAGGTTGGAAGTCATTGAATGAGGCTGATGAGTCGGATTTAGGGATCAGAGCCAAGTAAGTGAAATTAAGGGGAGGATGGATGTGCCCAGTAGTCCTACTTTCTTCAATAACCGCCAGTAGGTCCTGCCCCAAAAGATCGAGAAATGTAGTGTAGAATTCAACCAGCCAACCGTCCGGACCAGGACTTTTGTCCTTCTTGAACCATTTTAGTGTACCCTCCAATTCCCCCAAAGTGACAGGTTGAAGTAAATCCTCAGCTTCATCCAGATTAACAAAACTCGGGAAGTGTCTGGCCAGATTAATGATATCCGGGAGGGTGATGGCTGCCGGGGCTGTGAACTAATTTTTGAAATGAGAATTCCCCAGCCTGGCTAATTGAGGGTGGGTGGAGGCCCATCCATCTTGTTCACAAGGCAGCTGCCAAATAGTGTTAGAGGCCTTCCTACCATTGGCGAAATTGTGAAAAAACTTTGTGTTTCCATCACCAGCATGGAGCCATATAGCTCTGCTTCTTAGCCTCCACAGTTCTTCCTTTTCAAGTAGGATCTTTGCCTTCTGGGATTCCAGATTCACCAGATGGAGCTTTGTATCATTGGATAGGTAACCAAGCCCCTTTTCATCCGTGAGTTGGGAAATCTGCACTTCAATGTCCTTCAGGGTCTGTTCATCTCTCAATTTTTTCTTTTTTGACCATTCCTCTGTGAGAGTCCTGAGTTTGTTTAGGCGACCACAAAAATCTGCAACCACTCTCTGCTCCCTGAGAGGGGGTTGTGCCTTCCAAAAATCTGATACCAGTTTGATGTATTCTGGATCTTTTAGGTATCGAGAAAAGAATTTAAAGGGGGCACGAGGCTTTTTTGAAGGGCCAGAGATTTGTAGATATACGGGGAAGTGATCAGATAGTCCCCCCGTGCCAACCCATTGCCTGTAAAGTGTGAGGGAATGGAGGAGGTCTTCATGTATCAGAAAGCGATCCAGTCTCCAACCCAGGGCAACCCCTCCAGTCCTCTTGTTATGCCAAGTGGGCATTTTCTTGTTCATGGGTAGATCAATGAGTCTATAGGTATCCAGCAGAGTGCTCATCTGGTCCAAAATAGGGTCAATCTGAGAGTGATGGCCCCATGATTCCTCCATCCCCACTGAAAAATTTAAATCTCCTCTGATGATGGTGGAACCCGTGACAAGAGGGTGGTCTAACATGGAGTGCCAAAACTCAAGTTTGTTCTGGTTAGGAGCATATATGTTAATCACCTTTAACTGGATCCCCAGTTCACTCGCAAAAATATCCATGCCAATGAAACCTAAACCGCCCCAGGATGAAATATGCTTGACTGTTCTAGGGTTTATTCCCATGGCGAGACCCCCCGATCTGCCAACCGCATCCAATCCTTGGAAATACCAGCCCGGGAGGATGGAGTGTAGGGTTTTTGTTATGATATCAGATGAGCCAAGAGTTTCTTGGAGAAGTAGGATGTCACAGTTGGAGTTGTGTAATAGATGTTTCATAGCCAATCTCTTATGGGGGTTGGCTAGTCCCCTGCAGTTGTAGGATAGCCAAATCATGGGGGAAAAGGGATAGAGGGCTCAGATGCTCTAAGTGCCCTTTCAATGGTGGATTGACGACCCTATGCCACATCAGCCACCGTTGTTTTGATTGTTGTTTTGATCTTGGATGAGCGCCCTTTGGTGGGCTTTGTGTTAGTCTTTCTGGGGGAAGAGCCCAAACCAAGTTGAGGTGGAGTGTGCCAAAATTTGGATCTGAGGTAGTAGGGATGTGACCCCATCCCAGAAGGGGAGGAGGTATATGGGGGGAGGGTAGAATTACCCCGGAGTGTTGTAGGTGTAGTAGAGAAAGTGGGGGGAAGGGGGATAATGGTGCAAGAGATGGTAGAGATAGGGAAGAGGGAGGTGGTGGGGGGGTCACAGTTGTATGGAATGAAGAAATCATAACATCTGATAATAACACAGAGGTTATGGGGATAGATTCATTACCCAGATGGGGAGCCAATCCCGTTGCAAATCTGGAGCGCGTACAAGGTGGAGAGGGAGGAGTCTTTCGTGGATTCTTTTCCTTCTGTGTCACCCCAGCCGCAACCTCTGGTGGTGCAGGTCCTTTTTGTTGTTCACACATGTTCTGCTCCTCCAAGAGATGATGTTTTGTCCCACGAGAGGTCTCCGATGTCGGTGATGAAAGTAGCGGACAATCCTTGTATCGGTGACCCACTTTGTGGCACCTCCTACAACGGAAGGGGACTCCTTCATAGTCAAGGAGTTGTCGACGAGAGAAATGCCGCCTGTGTAATGTGATTTTCTCTTCAAGTCCCTCCTTGGTATCAAGGTGGACCAGAATCCTTGCCATGGTCATGATTCTGGTTTTCTCATAGGACTGATCGTGCTCAAGGTAAGTCCCCAGTGCATCACCGATACGCTTGAATACCTGGGGGGTCCAGAACTACATGGGTAAACCTGGTAGTCTGACCCAAATAGGTCCTGCTCCTAACTGTTCATGCTCCGGATCGAAAAGAGGATCCCATCTCTTGAGTAGCACAGGAGCTAACTCAATATGCCAGTAGCGAGATAGAATCCAGTCCATGTACTCCTCCTTGTGAAAGCAGAGGGCAAACCAACCCCTAGCCAAAACCCTAATAATAGGGAGTTCCTTCAACAGAGAGCCCCATACTTCCATGGTCCATTGACGAAGGCGCTCCACCGAATAGTTCCTGCCACGAACTCGCCCAACAAGAACCTTCCTCGCCGTGTCCAATGCATCTCCCATAGGAATGTCTTCACTGAAGGTCAGGTTTATGTCTGAGTCCACCGCTCTGAGGCACTGGCCCTTTTTGGGCTTTTCCGTGCGCCGACCCATAGGGTGCTCCCTAAGTAAACTTCTGCATGCTTCCGAGGAGCGGCGAGGGGTAGACAATGCAGGTCTAGGGTTTGGGATGGGTGAGCTAAAGCACCCAGACCGAATCGGTGAATTAGGGTTAGCACTGCAGGAGCCCGGATGCACGAAGGATTGAGTGGGGTGCGTGGGGTTTGAAGGGCCAGCCGAAGTGAATGAGTAGGAAGGTGCATTCAGTGGCATGGAAGGATGCAGAAATGGGGCCAGGGGAGAGTTGAAAGTGGGCGAGGCCTGTAGACTGGTGCCGAGCAGGTTTAAGGTAGCCGGTGAGAGTGGAGGGCATTCCAACCCGGGGAGGTCTTCAATGTTGACAGCAGGAGGGAGCCATTTTTCGGTGGAGGGCGTGTGTTGCGGCATCGGTAGTGCATCTGTCGCCTGATGAGCTTTTGTCTGCCTGGGACCAGTGTCGGGTCCAGCTTGATGAGACCAGATCTCTTGTTCGAGCATCGGGTCCTCCTCGTAGTCCACGAGGTCCTCTTCTACCATCGCTGACCGACAGTAAACTGACCTCCGTAATACCAGGGGAGAGTAACAAAACTGTAACGGTGTTCACAAAAGATGGGCAGAAACCCAACTGCAACAGACAGCCCAGTATGGGTCACGAGGTCAAACTAAATGTTCGTTCAGTAAACGCAGTCAGACCGCGTGGTTAACCCCTAGAGAATGCCATAGTATCCGCCGCGAGGTTACAGGACCAGGTCTCGATAGTAACCTAGGGTTTTACTGCCATTTCCAAGGGTTCCAGAGCTCTCCAAAATCTTCAACACACCACCAGCTAGACCTCCATCTCTTCTTGTATCTCAGCATGCCGGCAGCATCCATTGCATAGCCTTGCTGATATTCGTGACTGGTTGGATTTTGAACTTGCTGTCCTATTTGCTAATAATTTTGATCCTGTTCTGCTGCCTTTTTAATCATCTCATTGAGAGTAGTCCGCCCCTCGCTGCAAGCAATTTCATAGAGGCAATGTACCTTTCGACTTAAAGCGTTATCTACCCGGTTTTCTTTCCCCTTCAGATGTTTTATTTCGAAATCAAATCCACTTAGGAAATCTACCCACTGCACCTGCCTAGCATTTAAGGTAGGCTAATTGAAGTAACTAGTCAAGTTGTGATGGTCCGTCATCAACAAAAAAAAAATCCCCATTAGATAGTGACGCCACATTTTTAAAGCGTGAATGACAACTGCCAACTCTAAATCGTAAACGAGTATTTCTGCTCGTGCTTCTTTAGTTTCTTGGATTCATAGGCGATTACCTTATCTTCCTGCATTAATACTCCTCCTACTCCTTCCTTACTCGCATCTGTGCACACCACATAGTCCTTTCTTGGATCTGTTATGCTTAATATAGGCACAATGGTGAGCAGATGCTTGAGCTGTTCAAAACTTTTTTGGCATTCTGCGGTCCATTTAAAATTTTTTCCCTTTTTCTGCAGGGAGGTGATAGGATAAGCCAGTCTCGAGAATCCTTCCATAAACCACCTATAGTAACCTGCTAATCCCATGAAGGATCTTATATCCACTACGTCCTTTGGCACTGGGCATTCCATTATGGTCCTTATCTTATCGGGATCCACAGCGATTCCATCTTTAGTTATTATATGTCCCAAGTACTGAATTTGTTCCTTAAACAAGTCACGCTTGCTATATTTGGCGTATAATTGATGTTTCAAGAGAGTTTGCAATACCAATTTGAGGTGTTCCTTGTGTTCCTCAATATTCCGGGAATATATTAGTATATCGTCAATAAAAATTAACACAAACTTGTCTAAATACTAATGGAATATGTTGTTCATCAAGCACATAAAGGTCGCGGGGGCATTGGTTAACCCAAAGGGCAGTTTTTGCTATGTCCTCCTCTTTGATTCTGATATGGTGGTATCCTGATCGTAAATCAATTTTTGAAAATATGGTTACCCCTTTTACCTAGTCAAAAAGTTCATTAATACGGGGTAAAGGGTACTTATTCTTAATTTTCAACTTATTCAATTGACGATAGTCCATGCACATACGAAGGGTCCCATCCTTCTTTTTAATGAACAAAACGGGGGCTCCCCAGGGTGATATACTGGGGCAGATGTAATTTTTATCCAGCAATTCCTGCAATTGTATTTTCAATTTTGTTAATTCTAGAGTGCTCATTTGATAAGGAGCTTGGGACACCGGGGCTGCCCATGGCACCAATTCGATGGAGAAGTCTGTCTCTCTTGGGTGGCAGTCCTAGTATCTCTTTAAGGAACACATCTGCAAATTCTTGAACCACTGGAATACTTTCCAAGGTGGCAATCTTATCTTTTGAGTTGACATAACCAACTTGAATGGAATAAACCTGACAACCTTCCCAGATACATTTTTCCAATTGAAAGGCAGTTATTGGCCGAATCTGCACTGGCCTCAGAATACCTTGCATCTCCTGCTTTTCTCTTAGTTCATTCTTGTAGCAGATAGTTTTTGTTTTATAGTTTATAATGGACCAACGTCTTTCCAACCAGTCCATGCCTATCAAAACAACATACGATTGATATGAAAATCACTCATGAGCTACCTCAGTTAATTAATTAATGAATAAAGGTATTACAAACTCATGTGCCAGTGTGTGTCTATGTTATTTTAAGCAACGGATCGATCAGATTGCAAAATACACAGACACTGGAAAATAGAAAACAGTAAGGAAAACACAATAAGCAAATGCAAGAACACAACAATTAATAAGGAGTTCACCCTATTCTCCAGGGCTACATCTCCGGTCCAGTTTTCAGTGGTGGCCTTCTTTTATTGTGTCTTTAAAGCAGAGATTTACAATGAGGAACTCAATTTGAGTCTCCTAAAACAGATGATGTTGGTAGGATGGTTCTTGGATTCCCCAAGCCACTAGAGTGCACAGACTATTTTCCTCACAAAATCTTGACTTCTCTGGTCTTTAATGCGAGGAGCCCAATGTGGTGCTCAATTCCCGACAGATCCTCTTAGGGATTGCTTGAACCTCCCAAGCTTTCTGTCTGCTCGATGCTGCCTATGGTCAACTTGGCTCTTTGTTTTCTGCTTCTTGCTTCACTGTCTTTTTCTTTATTACAATGCTCTCCCTCTTTTTCTGCTCTCTGGCTGTTCATGGCTTAAAGCCAATCTATCCTTGATTGTTCGCTTCCTCTTCCGCCCCTTTGGTTCGCCTGTTTTTGTTCGCTTGGAGTTCTCTGCCTCTGCGTCATCGCCAACGTCTCACAGGGAGTGGCCACTTATCCTCTTACAAACTGTGCCAGCTCGTCCTCAACGGTTCGGTAGTTCAGTTACATTGTGGAATGACTCATCTGCCAACTCAGCAATCAAATCGGACCTCAAACTTTCCTATGCCACGACTTAATTCCCCTGTTAAATCTAGTTCCTCCATCAGGCGCAATCTTCGTTGTCAGATCTGGAGCCCCCAGATCCTACGACATTCGCTCATTTTTCACGGTTGACTTGCTCGACCGTTAGCGCGCGATGAGAGGCAGTTTTCTCTCATCCGTCGGACACGTGTCGTGCACTGAATGGAATCGCTCACTTTTAGCCAAATCCGCTTACCGCCCAAGGATGCCCCTGATATCCTGCCGGTTTTGGAGTGTGGGTCCCACCTTTCGCCTTAGTGATTTCCCCACAATTTCCCGGCTTCTCATGTGAGCGAGCGCTCGGGGCCTTTCCTTCTCGAGGGGTTTTGCCTAATCGTGCATCAAAAATGGCCTCCGTTTCCCGATCCGGGCTTCCCAATTGCCAGTTTTGCCTCCTGCACGGTCTCCATGGGCTTCGTTCAGCGTGCTTTAACCGAGGTCCTCGTCGTTCCTTGCTGGCTGCAAACTGCCACTGTCCAGAGGTCTTCTTGATTTCTCTTTATCCATAAATTCGAAGTCTGTCCTGTTTGGATATAGTAATGGCACTTTGATTATTTTTCATGGATCCAATTCGGATCACGGCCTTCCCACTGAAAAAGCTTTTGAACCACCAAAATTTGGTTTTCAAGCATCAACTAAGTGAGGGTACAATTGTCTCACTTGTTCAATCTCTATCCACTTTTCACTACTTGGCTTTGAACCCTTGAGCCCAATTCTGAGGTACTCAACATCTCCCCTGCGTGTCATCCTCACCTTCTTGTCCAGCACTGTGTCTTCTTGCAATTCATTAAGATATTCAGGTAACAGGTCATCAATAGAAGGCAATTGACTCTGCTCTTCAGGATCCTCAATTAGTGAAGGTTCAAACAGCCTCAAGCAATCTGCATTCACGACTGAGTAGATGTGCATGTAAGCTGTAGATCAAGGCGAAAAACATTCTCACTAATCTTCTCAAGTATCCTGAAAGGTCCATATTTGATAGGCTTTAGCTTTTTACCTTCACCTTGCATTCTGTCCTTGCTGATGTATAGCTAGACTTGGTCACCAACTTGGAAACTATGCTCCATCCGATGCTTGTCATGCCTTGCCTTGTATTTGGCTTGGCTCTTTTCCAGCTGTTCATGTCCTTCCTAGTAGATCTCTTGGATTTGTTCAATGAACCTAGTTGCCCTATCCACATCACTGTGTCCCTCAACTGTGGTGTCTTTACCAAAGACAAAATCCAAAGGAGACCTTGGTGTGAAACCAAAACAGGTCTCAAAGGGAGATCTTTGTGTAGAAGAATGTTTTTCTCTACTGTAAGCATGTTGCACATAACATAAGTGTTCATCCCAATGCTTAGGATGTTTGTTGCAATATCCCCTCAGTAACTGGATCACTGTCCTGTTAACTACTTCTATCTGGCCATTAGTTTGTAGATGAAAAGCTATGCTTTTCTTCAATTTGGTGTCCATCAGTTCCCACAGACTTGACCAAAACTTCCCCACAAATCGGGTGTCTCAATCAGATACAATGGAAGTGGGTAATCCAAAATGAACCCATACATGTTTAAAGAACAGTTTTGCAGTTTGTCCAGCTGTAATCTGTTTATTACAAGGTATCAAAATACACATTTTGCTGAACCTATCCACCACAACATATAGATAATCATGACCTTTTTTAGATTTAGGCAGTCCTCCAACAAAATCCATGGAAACACTTTCCCAAGGGTGAGAAGAAACTGGTAATGGAGTGTACAAGCCTAGTTTTCTATTGTTGGGCTTGCTGTTAGCGCACATAGTACACCCTCTTACATATCTAGAAAGTGTCTCATTCATTTTTGGCCAATAAAAAAATATTTGTAGCTATGCAACTGTTTTACTTACCCCAAAGTGACCTGATATTAGAGGTGTGCTTCTCGAATTATCTTTACTCTTTCAGTTTATGGAATGCATAACTTCCCACAATGGTATAAGAGTCGGTCCTTTACATGATATTCCAATTCTTCTACTCTTTTGCCTTGACTTAAAGTTGCATATACATCTTTAAAGTCTATATCTCGAGCATATTGTTCAATGTAACTCTCATGTAACACAGAATTATGCTTAAGTATAGTAGATGCGTTTATAATGGGTCTAGATAACATGTCTAAAACTTTATTATGTATGCCCTTCTTATATCTGATGAATAAATGAAACTGTTGTAGAAAACCCATCCATCTATAGTGTCTTGATTGCTGCAACTTAGTTTGGGAGTGTAGATATTGAAGTCCTTGATGATCAGTATGTATTACTATCTCTTTGCCCATTAAGTAATGTTTCCACTTTTTCACACTCTGTACTAATGCATACAATTCTTTGTCATATGTAGGATAGTTAACTACTACATAATTAAATGTCTAAGAATTATAACATATGGGTTTACCATGCTGTGTCAACACTGCTCCCATGGAATAGTCACTGGCATCTGTTTGGATCTCAAATGGTCTTTGAAGATCAGGCAGTGCTAGTACAGGTGTTGTACTAATATTTTCTTTCAAGGTGTCGAAGGCTTTCTGTTGTTTGCCTCCCCACTGAAACACCTTGTTCAATCCTGTTAAAGCGTGTAAGGGAGCTGCAATTAAGGAAAAGTTAGAAATGAACTTTCTCCAATATTGTGTTGCCCCTAAGAAGCTTCTAACTTCTATAGCAGATTTGGGTTTAGGCCAGTTTACAATAACTGCCACCTTAGAGGGATCTATCTTCAATTCACCACCCCCTACTATATGACCCAAATAATTTAGAGATGTTTTGCCAAATTCACATTTTGAGAGTTTAACATAAAGTTTTTCTCTTTTGAAAACATCTAGTGTTTGCTTAACATGCTTTAAGTGTTCTTCCCATGTTTTGCTAAATATCAGAATGCCATCCAGATACACAATAACAAAATCATCAAGAAAAGGTCTGATTACATCATTCATTAATCTCATGAAAGTCACAGGAGAATTAGTTAAGCCAAAAGGCATAACCAACCACTCATACAATCTCTGCTTTGTTTTGAAAGTAGTCTTCCATGCATCTTGTTCTGCAACTCTGATCTGATGGTATCCACTGTGTAAGTCTAACTTGGAAAAATAAATAGCTTCCTTCAATTGATCTAAAAGATCATCTATGCGAGGAAGGGGATAACGGTTTTTGATTATTATCTTATTTAGTGCTCGATAATAAAGACACATTATCCATGAGCCATCTTTCTTTCTCAGCAAAACAATTGGTGACCCACATGGTGATGTGCTAGGTCTGATGAACCCTTTCTCGAGCAACTCTTGCACCTGCTTCTTGATTTCAACATTCTCTAAAGCAGACAACCTGTACATTCCAATGTTAGGCAATGGAGCATCTTGCTGCAAAATAATATCATGCACTATTTCCGTTTTGGGTGGCACACCTTTAGGTTCTTGAAACAAGATATCATACTTTGAAACAACCTTTTCTAAATCAACTTGTTGTTCAACATTACAGCCTTCAAATACATTGGTTTTATTAGGTTTATTTTCCTTTACAAGCATCAGTAAGAATTGTTTACAAGAATTTATCATTCGTTTCATCTGCCCTAAGTTTATGAGAGTATAATTATTCTTGAGCTTATGAGCTCTTACAAAGTATTCGATTCCATCTTTAACAAGTAGATACTTGTTCTCAGCTCTATAGAAGATAACTTTTCTGTCATACAAGGACTTCCTAAAACAATTCCACATATATCCAAAGGAATTATGTCTAACTCAACCTCATCTACAAATGCTGACCCAAAAGAAAACTTGAGTTTGCACTGCCTAGTCACGTGTAGTTGTGCTTTATCATTCAACCATCCTAATGAGTATAGTTTCTTGTGAGGTGTAGTTACTAATCCCAATTTCTTTACAATTGCTTCAGAAATTAAATTTACTTGTGAGCCACTATCAAACAAAGTATTAATCTTTTCATGTTTGGAAATAACTCGAATATGGAAAAGCTCATGTCTTTTTCTCTCATTTTCTTCATCAATAATAGGTTGTCCAGAATTACTAGTAGATGCTTCAGAATTCTTACCTTTTATACCTGTGGCTGCAATAGTTGTTTCATCTCCTAATTCTGACCCCAAATCCTTCTGAATAGCTGCAACAGTCTTCTTCTTCTTGCCCTCGAACTTCTTAGGTCTCAGCTCTGGATGTAGAATCCAATAGTGCTCATCATCATGCCCATCCTTTTTACAGTGAGTGCATGAAGCCTTATTTTTCTGTGCAGTGTTAGCCTTCCTTGCTTTCCATTTTTGCTTTCTTTTCTCGTTATTCTTGTTTGCAGTGGGTTGGGATGCTCCCCCAACTTTTGGACTTCCATTCTTTCCTCTAGCTTCTAGATGAGTAGCTTGCACAGATACCTCATTTATACTAGTGGGATTAAACATGAGGATAGTGTGCCTCATGTAGTTGTGTAGACCACCAATGTACTTCAACAGAGTCTCAGGTGAGTCTAATGAGATTCCTAGAATCAATGCTCTCTTTCTAAATTCTTGAGTATACCCTTGCACACTTTGCCCTTTCAATTGTCGAAGAGTTTGTTAACTCATCATGGCTTGCTGCATATAGGCCAATGGATAGAACTGCTTTTTGATTGCAGAAACAAATTCACTTCATACAGAGATAGTCTTACCATGTCTCTTCAGGTCAGCTTGGGTCCTGCCTTCCCACCAAACCAAGGCAGTGCCTCCAAGGCGTAGGCTTGCCAGCTGAATCTTGCTCTTGTCTGATTCAATACTCTGCACTCTGCAATAAACATCAATTTGTCTAATCCAATTGTCCAACTTTTCTACATTCAACTCTCCATCATATATAGGCAAACCGAATTTAACATCTAGTTTGTTCAAAGATGATTTATTTTTATGTTCAGGGCTATTAGGAGGTGTGAGAAAGTGTTCTTCTTTCCCTTTGCCTTTTGAGTGGTCATGGAGAAAGGACTCATCTTCTCCTTTGTCTTGTTTGGAGCCTGATGCATCTTCATCCTTGTGTTTTCTAAAGTCCTTATACATTTCTTCTACCATGGACCTTATGGCTAGGAAAGTATCTATGAATTGAGGGTCTGGCCCTATAGAACCTTCTTTTGACATTCTCTTTTGAGGATAGACTTTCCCAATTTCAGGATTAGTTTCTACCAACTCTCCTCCTAACTTGAGCTTTGATCTAGTTAGCATTCAACAGCTAAACCAACACAAGCTTCTCTAACCTTAATAGCCTAGAGCTCTGATACCACTTGATCTGAAAATCACTCATGAGTAACCTCAGTTAATTAATTAATGAATAAAGGTATTACAGACTCATGTGTTGTTGTGTGTCTATGTTATTTTAGGCAACGGATCGATCAGATTGCAAAATACACAGACACTGGAAAATGGAAAACAGTAAGGAAAAAACAGTAAGCAAATGCAAGAACACAACAATTAATAAAGAGTTCACCCTATTCTCTAGGGCTACATCTCCGATCTAGCTTTCAATAGTGGCCTTCTTCTATTGTGTCTTTAAAGTAGAGATTGACAATTAGGAGCTCAATTTGAGTCTCCTAAAACAGATGATGTTGGTAGGGTGGTTCTTGGATTCCCCAAGCCACTAGAGTGCACAGACTCTTTTCCTCACCAAATCTTGACCTCTCTGGTCTTTAATGGGAGGAGCCCAATGTGGTGCTCAATTCTCGATAGATCCTCTTAGAGATTGCTTGAACCTCTCAAGATTTTTGTCTGCTCGATGCTGCCTATGGTCAGCTCGGCTCTCTGTTTTCTGCTTCTTGCTCCACTGTCTTTTTCTTTCTTACAGTGCTCTCCCTCTTTTTCTGCTCTCTGTCTGTTCATGGCTTAAAGCCAATCTGTCCTTGACTATTCGCTTCCTCTTCCGCCCCTTTGGTTCACCTGCTGTTGTTCGCTTGGAGTTCCCTGCCTCTGTGTCATCGCTAACGCCTCACAAGGAGTGGCCACTTTGTTGAAAATAAAACTGAGAGGGGGGGTGAATCAATATTATCAAATTCTTTTTAACAAATCTTCCTTATTTATGCTTTGAGTTATTTTTGCATATCAGTACCATAAAATAATGAGCATGAACAAGAAAAGCACCAAAGAACACCAGATGTAAGGTGGAAACCCAATGTAGGTGAAAACCACCTGCTGCAATATGTCTCTATCTTCTTTCAAATTAGAAACTCCTTTTACAATGGTTTTGTACTGGTGCAGTCCTTTACCAGTACGCATGCTGCAACCTGCAGAGAGCTACAACTCTCTCTCGTTTTCCAGTCTTTCCTGGAAGGGAGCTACAACCCCCTACTTCTTTTCATAAAGCATCAAATGATCATCAAGTACATATAAGTTACAGTCCACTACAGTTATCAGATCAGCAATAACAGAACTAACCCAGAACACTTTATCAACAAAAAAATTCAATCAACAGAAGATCTTAAGACAGATACGCAGTTTTCCCTTCTGTGGCCTGCGTCGCTACGCACTTCACCTTCTGCTTCCCTGCGTATACCCGCAGAGATCCTTCTGTCGCACTGCGTGTCCACGCACTGTTCCTTCAACCGCACTGCGTACTGTTACTGCAGGTACGCACCTAGAGACACTATCGCGCCGCGTACTGTTACTGCAGGTACGCACCCAGAGATACTATCGCGCCGCGTACTTTTACTGTGCGTACGCACCTGAACCTTCGTCGTTCTGCGTACCCACGCAGTTCTCCTTCTTCTGCTCTGCGTACCCACGCAGCTCTCCTATTTCTGCTCTGCGTACCCGCGCAACTCTCCTGTTTCTGCTCTGCGTACCCACGCAGATCTCCTGTTTCTGCTCTGCGTACCCACGCAGCTCCCCTGTTAAACACCTGCGCACTTCTGATTAGGGCCGAATAGGCAGTCCACCAGAGTGGCACAGTTGCTCAGATCTGATCATGCGCTCGAGAGATCACCCTTCACAGATTCGCTTTCAACTTCCCTTACATATAGATCAAGCTTTTTAAGACCATAACCCAATATTTTAGATCTAAAGATATTCAATTGCAAAAGATACTTAGCCAAGTGATCTCCTTTGCTTTATATAGGCAAGCTCCTCCTAAAATCATGGAAGAATACCACGAGCCAAAACCGTAATAACACAAATACCGTCGGCTAAATACCAAGAATTAAACATAAGAAACCCCACGTGTGCTTTTCTTTGCCTTGAAAGGAGTGCACTGGGGGTACGCACCTCCTGAACGTCTGACCTGCGTATCTGGCCGCGGTCCCTTCACGGTGTACCTGCGGGTACGCACCTGCTGAACTGATCTCCTGCGTACTTCTTAATTTTCAACATATTGAGAGTCTTGCCACGGGAGTTGCCATCAAGTAAAATATCTATAACATATAGCCATACCAGAAACATAATGCCAACAATCTCCCCCTTTGGACTTGATGGCAACCTTACACACTTCAGCTTCATTCTCCCCCTTTGACATCAAGGGCAAAGGGTTATGCTCCCCCTAAGAACATGCTCCCCCTGAATATGAACCAGATCTGCAACGAAGAACCATAATCCACCAAGAAAGAGATAGAGACATATTGCAGCTACTTCCATGATCTCCTTCTGTACATCCTCCATAATGCCAACAATGCATTATATGCTCCCCCTGAACCTGTGCCATCAATCTTCAACTAATCAGCCACCCAGCACATGTACGCATATATCCCAGATGAACCATGCGTACAACCATCAATCAAAAGAGTTTCAACAATAAGATGATGCATCAACAACCCCCAGCTTTTGCCTGAGGTATTCAAAAGTCTCCCTGGGCAATGGTTTGGTGAGAATATCAGCAACTTGTTCCTTAGAAGGAACATACACCAACTTGACTTTCTGTTCAAGCACTTGTTCCCGGAGAAAATGATACTTGATTGGTATGTGCTTGGTTTTTGAATGCATGACAGGATTCTTTGAGATGTTGATTGCACTTGTGTTATCACATAAGATGGGGATAGGTGGTGTACAAGTGATTTGAAAATCTTGCAAAGTCTGCATCATCCAAAGGAGTTGAGTGCAACAAGATGCAACAGCAACATATTCCGCTTCAGCTGTAGACAAGGCAATCGAACTCTGTTTCTTGCTGAACCAAGATACTAGTCTGGAACCCATAAAGAACGCACCACCACTTGTGCTTTTCCTGTCATCCACGCTTCCGGCCCAATCTGCATCTGTATAAGCATGAAGTGTGAGATCTGTATCTCTAGGATACCATAAGCCATAATTTTGAGTCCCTTGAAGATATTTGAAAATTCTCTTCACTGCCTGAAGATGAGTCTCCTTCGGATTTGCCTGAAATCTTCCAACTATTCCAACTGCATGCATGATGTCTGGTCGGGTACCTGTCAAATAAAGTAAACTTCCAATCATAGATCTGTAGGTTGGTTGATGTACTGCTGCAGATTCATCATTTGCACTGAGGCTACATCCTGTGACCATGGGTGTACATACTGGTTTTGCATCTTCCATGCCATATTTCTTCAAAATCTGTTTGAGATACTTGGTTTGAGATAAAAAGATTCCTCCTTCCTTTTGTTGGAATTGCAAACCAAGGAAATATGTCAGTTCTCCTAGCAAGGACATTTCAAACTCTTTCTGCATGACCAAGGCAAAGCTTTGACTCATAGCTTCTTCATTGCTGCCAAAAATAATGTCATCTACATACACAACAAGTATTAGCAATTTGTCATTTTCAACTTTTATATAAAGATTGCTATCTGCTGATCCTTTTGAAAAACCTTGTTGATGAAGATATTTGTCCAAACGGTAGTACCAAGCCCTTGGAGCTTGTTTGAGACCATAGAGAGCCTTTTTCAATCTGCATACAAGATTTGGATCATTTCCAAGAATGAACCCATCTAGCTGCTCAATGTATACTTCTTCTTCCAAGTCTCCATTCAGAAAGGCTGATTTCACGTCCATTTGAAATACTTTGAAGTTTTGAAAACTTGAGAAAGCAAGGAACATTCGAATGGCCTCAAGTCTTGCAACAGGAGCAAAGGTTTCTTCAAAGTCTATTCCTTCTTGCTGCGCATACCCTTTACAAACAAGTCTGGCCTTGTTTCTAATTACTTCTCCATTTTCATTCAATTTATTTTTGAAGACCCATTTTGTTCCGATAACATTCTTATCCTTTGGTCTAGGAACCAGCTCCCAAGTGTTGTTCTTTTCGATCTGCTCAAGTTCTTCATCCATTGCTTTCACCCAACATTCATCTTTGCATGCCTCTTTCACATTTTGTGGTTCAGTAGAGGAGAGTAATGCCAAATAGCTTGAAGCTTCTGCAACTGTTCTTCTTGTTTGTACACCTGCTTCTTTCTGCCCCATAATCTGAGATTCTGGATGATTCTTCTGAACATATCTGTCTTTTCTTCTATTCTTGTTTGCTCCTCTGGTTCTTCTTGAGGTTCTTCTTCTTCATCATTCTGTCGTTGGGGGTAGCCTTCATCTTCTTCGATGTCTTCATGATGTACTTGCCTAGGAATGTATCCCTTCTCATCAACCACTACATCAATGCTGTCAACAATTCTGCCAAGTCTTTTATTGTAGCATTTGTATGCTTTGCTATGTGGAGAGTAACCAAGAAGAATGCCTTCATCTGCTCTAGGTTCAAGTTTTCCAAGCTGCTCATCAGTATTCTTGATATAGCATTTGCTCCCAAAGATTTTGAAGTGCTTTACCGAAGGAGTCCTACCACTCCAGAGCTCATGAGGAGTTTGAGTGTTGTTCACCCAGACATTTGTTTTGTTGAGAATAACAACCGCAGCATGTGCAGCTTCACCCCAAAAGTTGCGGGAGTTCCTGACTCATCAAGCATAGCACGAGCCATTTGTTGGACTGTTCTGTTCATTATTTCCACAACTCCATTTTGCTGAGGAGTTCTAGCTGTAGAGAATTCTCTTCTTATCCCATGTTCTTCACAGAAATCGAAAAATTCATTTGAGGTAAATTCCCCACCTCTGTCGGATCTGAGGCACTTAATTTTGTGACCTGATTCATTTTCAACCAAGGCTTTGAAGGATTTGAATTTTTCGAATGCTTCATCTTTGTGCTTCATAAGTCCTAACCAGACAAACCTGGAGAAATCGTCAATGAATAATATCAAGTATTCTTCTCCTCGAGGTGTTCTTTTCCTGAATGGACCGCATGTATCTGTATGTACTAGCTCAAGAGGCATGCTAGCTGATCCTTCCTTCTCTGGAAAGTTAGTTCTGGTTTGTTTTCCAAACTGACATGATTTGCATATGGTGTTGTCAGGAATTTTGATATCTGGAAGATCACGAACTGCCTGATATTTGCATGCTTTCCTTATTTGTGAAAAGCTTAGATGTCCCAACCTCCGATGCCATAACCAGTGCTCATCATCCTTGCTCAGATAGCATTGTTGTTGTCCTTCTTCAAATATGTACAGATTATTTGGAGTTCTTTTGCCTTTGATCACTGTTTTACCTGTATCAAGATCACGAACAAGACATCCATTTGATCTGAATATCACCTCGGTTCTTTGATCACACATCTGGCTGACACTTAGAAGATTATGCTTCAATCCATCAACATACAAAACATTTCCAGCCTTGACCTTTTCTTTTAACTGAGAAATGCCTTTTCCTTTTATAGTTTCAGGAGTATCATTTCCAAAAGAAACTTTCTTTCCCTTTTCTAGAGCAGAATATGACTCAAGTTTTTCTTTATCACCTGTCATATGCTTCGAACATCCACTGTCAATGTACCATAGATTTTCCTGTCCCTCTGCATAAAATGCTATCCCACATCTTTCTGTTTGTGGTTCCTTTATTCTCCATGTTTTGGTGCTTGAGGCTTGTTCCTTTTTCTGCTGAAACCTGCTCCTGCATTCAGAATCTTCATGACCAAAGTTATTGCAAATAGAACATTCAACTTCATTTTCAAGGGGCGAAAAGTTGTTATAGGTCCTTTTTGTAATCCTGGTCATACTTCTTTGTTTTTGAGCTTCTCTAGTCATGATTGTTTTATATGCAACACATTGAGCTGCTTTGTGACCAAAGTTATGACAAGAAAAACATTGTCCATTGAAGAAACTTCTGCGGTTATCAAATCTACCGGCCAAGTGATTGTAATCTCTATTGTCATTCATTCTTGAACCAAATTGAGAAGATTTTACCTGTGGCTGGTTGTAGCTTTTGTTCACTCTTAATACTGATTGCCCCTGATAGTCTTTGTTTGCAATTCGTCCCTGCTTTACCTGATAGTGTCCATTGTGCTTTTGCTCATTCCTTTTTGCTGCATCAAGATAACTTTTTGAAGTGGATGCTTGAGAAGTTTCTCCATTATAGCCCAGACCTGTCTTGTTTAGAGGAGAACGTTGTACATTGATAATCTTATCCAGAGTTTCAGATCCTTTGACAAACTTAAGATTAATAGCTTTTGTTTTCTCAATCTCTTTTCTAAGAGCAACAATTTCACTTTCTAATTTTTCAAGATGTTTTTCCTTTTCATCAATTTGAAATTGTAGAGTATCAATGATCATATTCTTTTCTTCTATACATCTCTTGAGTCTAGTAATTTCTTCAAAAAGGTTATCCACATCTATAGCATCCATATAATCATCATCTTCAAATGCCATTAACAGTTTATATTCATTACCTTGTTCATCTTCATCACTATTTGATAAACCATCACTATCTTCATGAGTGTAGTAGCTTTTCTTATTTGCACCCTGTTTCTTGTTCCATCTAGCAGGTTCCTTTCCTTTATCCTTATAAGGACATTTTGCAGCATAATGACCTACTCTTCCACAAGCAAAGCATTTAAAAGGTAACTTACCTCTGAACCTTCCAGAACCCCTTTGAAGATTTCTGACAAAATTTGATTCTTCTTCTTCTTCTTCTGGTACGTGACTTGCTTCATAATAATCTCCTTTTCCTGATGCCTTGAAAGCAGCTTCTCTTTTGTCTGATGGACCTCCCTTTCTCATTTCATAAGCAGTTAGAATTCCATGAAGTTGAGACATAGTAAGAATTCGTAGATTTTCCTTTTCTTCTATTGCAGATACTTTAGATTCAAACTTGGGGGACAATGATCTTAGAACCTTTTCGACCACAATAGCCTCTTTTATTTCTTCACCCAAATTTTTCATGCAATTAACAATCTCATCTACCCGAAGAAAATAGTTAGCCACACTTTCATCATTATACATCCTGAGATTCTCATACTGAATCCTGAGAGTTTGAAGTTTAGCACGCTTTACCTGTTCATCTCCTTCGTAGCTCAAGACAATCTTGTCCCATATTTCTTTTGCGGATTTATATTGCATAACCTTTACGAATTCTGTTTGAGATAAGCATCCCAGCAAAGTATTGACTGCTTTAGCATTTGTTTCATATTTCTTCTTTTCGGCCGCATCTGTAGGAGTAGCTGAAGGAAAAGCGTAGCCTGTATCTATGATATCCCAAACTTCTGTACCAAGAGATTGAAGATAGGCAGTAACTCTTACCTTCCAATAATTGAAGTTTGTCCCATCAAAAATTGGTGGCCTGATTGATGCTTCCCTCTCGTAGTTGCTCATGATGAATGATCTTCCTTCAAGCGATCAAGCTTCTCCGAAGGACCCGCTCTGATACCAATTGTGAAAATAATACTGAGAGTGGGGGTGAATTAGTATTATCAAATTCTTTTTAACAAATCTTCCTTATTTATGCTTTGAGTTATTTTTGCATATCAGTACCATAAAATAATGAGCATGAACAAGAAAAACACCAAAGAACACCAGATGTAAGGTGGAAACCCAATGTGGGTGAAAACCACCTGCTGCAATATGTCTCTATCTTCTTTCAAATTAGAAACTCCTTTTACAATGGTTTTGTACTGGTGCAGTCCTTTACCAGTACGCAGGCTGCAACCTGCAGAGAGCTACAACTCTCTCTCGTTTTCCAGTCTTTCCTGGAAGGGAGCTACAACCCCCTACTTCTTTTCATAAAGCATCAAATGATCATCAAGTACATATAAGTTACAGTCCACTACAGTTATCAGATCAGCAATAACAGAACTAACCCAAAACACCTTATCAACAGAAAAATTCAATCAACAGAAGATCTTAAGACAGATACGCAGTTTTCCCTTCTGTGGCCTGCGTCGCTACGCACTTCACCTTCTGCTTCCCTGCGTATACCCGCAAAGATCCTTCTGTCGCACTGCGTGTCCACGCACTGTTCCTTCAACCGCACTACGTACTGTTACTGCAGGTACGCACCCAGAGACACTATCGCGCCGCGTACTGTTACTGCAGGTACGCACCCAGAGATACTATCGCGCTGCGTACTTTTACTGTGTGTACGCACCTGAACCTTCGTCGTTCTGCGTACCCACGCAGTTCTCCTTCTTCTGCTCTGCATACCCACGCAGCTCTCTTGTTTCTGCTCTGCGTACCCACGCAGATCTTCTGTTTCTGCTCTGCGTACCCACGCAGCTCCCCTGTTAAACACTTGCGTACTTCTGATTAGGGCCGAATAGGCAGTCCACCAGAGTGGCACAGTTGCTCAGATTTGATCATGCGCTCGAGAGATCACCCTTCACAGATTCGCTTTCAACTACCCTTACATATAGATCAAGCTTTTTAAGACCATAACCCAATATTTTAGATCTAAAGATATTCAATTGCAAAAGATACTTAGCCAAGTGATCTCCTTTGCTTTATATAGGCAAGCTCCTCCTAAAATCATGGAAGAATACCACGAGCCAAAACCGTAATAACACAAATACCGTCGGCTAAATACCAAGGATTAAACATAAGAAACCCCAAGTGTGCTTTTCTCTACCTTGAAATGAGTGCACTGGGGGTACGCACCTCCTGAACGTCTGACCTGCGTATCTGGCCGCGGTCCCTTCACGGTGTACCTGCGGGTACGCACCTGCTAAACTGATCTCCTGCGTACTTCTTAATTTTCAACATATTGAGAGTCTTGCCACGGGAGTTGCCATCAAGTACAATATCTGTAACATATAGCCATACCAGAAACATAATTCCAACACACTTGTCTTCTTACGAACTGCGCCAGCTCATCCTCAACGATTCGGTAGTTCAGTTACACAGTGGAATGACTCATCCACCAACTTAGTGGTCAAATTGGATCTCAAACTTTCCTATGTCGTGGCTTAATTCCCCTGTTAAATCTGGTTCCTCCATCGAGCGCAATCTCCGTCGTCAGATCTGGAGCCCCCAGATCCTACGACATTCGCTCATTTCGCGCAGTTGACTTGCTCGACCGTTAGCACGCGATGAGAGGCGGTTTTCTCTCTCATCCGCCGGACACACGTCGTGCGCTGAATGGAATCGCTCACTTTCAGCCAAATCTGCTTACCACCCAAGGATGCCCCCGATATCCCGTCGGTTTTGGAGCGCGGGTCCCGCCTTTCACTTTAGCGCTTTACCCACGGTTTCCCAGCTTCCCATGTGACCGAGCACTCAGGGCCTTTCCTTCTCGAGGGGTTTTGCCCAATCACGCATCAGAAATGGCCTCGTTTCCCGATCCGGGCTTCCCAAGTGCCAGTTTTTCCTCCTGCGCGGTCTCCATGGGCCTCGGTCAGTGTGCTTTGACTGAGGTCCTCGTCGTTCCTTGCTCGCTGCAAACTGCCACTGTCCAGAGGTCTTCCTGATCGCTCTTTATCCATAAATTCGAAGTCTGTCATGTTTGGATACAATCATGGCACCTTAATTATTTTTCATGGATCCAATTCGGATCAACAATCCAAGGGGAAGTACGTTTAGATCTGCCATCACAAGCTAACCTGCTATTTTCAAAAGGCAGTTATTGACCTTAGCTAACACACGTCTCTTTGTCCTTGTGGCCAACTGTACAAGCTAAAGGCTTTTAAACTTGACAGTTTGTAATTTACATTGTTCCAAAACCTTAGGACTAACATAGCTCAATGTAGCTCCAGGATCAATTAAAACAGATACAGTATAATCAAATATCTTACCTTCAAACTCCACCATAGTCGGCTGGTATTCTGCCTGACGATCTTCGAGAGCGGCATTAATTTTTGGTATACTTCGGGCCACGTCGCCAACCATATATGCTTCATGGATCTGCGAAACTTGTTCAGTACCCTTTCGATGGATATAGTTTTTAATGTAATGAGGACCCCCACATCCCCAGCATTGTATTGGGGGTCTTGCTATCCCTTCTTTGTCAATTTTTCCAGATTTCTCGCTGAATCTAGATTCAGTGGGTGGCTTCAATCTGAGCTGGTTCTTATGCAGATTCTTGTTGTTTTTCCCTTTGGGAAATCCTTTGTTGACATTGCCACAATTTCCCTTAGTGCTCACAGCAATCTTATTACCTTTCTTGTCAGTCCACCTCTTTCCTAGAATTTCTCCCTTCTGTTTACTTTGCTAATAGCATATCTTGGCCTTTCGTATAACCTCATCCATCATTTTTGGGTTATCAAACTCAATTCTTTCTCTCATTTCCAAAGGCAAACTACTGACGAATCGCTGCACTTTAGCCTTTTCCTCTCATATGTAGGGTACATAACGGAGTAAAGAGGTAAATCGGGTGATAAACTCATCCATTGTTTATTGTCCAAGCCGCAGGTCATGGAATTCCCTTGCTTTCTCGTCGTAAAATAGTTCAGTCAAATATCTTTCCTTGAAATATTTTTGAAACTTTTCCCAAGTTATATTTTGTTCGTTTACTCCTCGTACAATCTTGACCTCTTCCCACCACAAGGTGGCCTTCCCTTGCAATTGGAAAATGGCCAACCGCGCTTTGAGGTTGTGATCATATTCATATAATTGGAAATATTTATTCATGTTGATCAATCAGGCTTCAGCTACCTCCTCCAGCTCTCCATCAAAGAGTGGCGGTTTTATTTTCCGAAATTCCCCTTGTAATTTTATCCGTTGTCTTTTTTATGCTGGTGTTCAGAGGCATTATCCGACTTTTCTTCTCGATTCTCTTCCCCTCCTTTTGTTTCTTCCTAGTCCGTGTGGTAGCCCTGTTCTTCTGATACTCGTACCTATTCAGGGCTAGGGTTTAGCTGATGTTGGTTCTGCTTGTCAGACAGGCTTTTCATGATTTTTTCTGTTCCATAGTTAACCTTGCATTGTCCTCGCATAGGTGAGCCATCTCATTATTTAATTCCTGGATTGTCTCCAATATTGTAGGATTGGTGTTGCAGGCCTCCTCTCCTAACTGCACCCATATTTCAGGATTATTTTCAGGGAATTTTGCAGGTCCTAGGCCAGCCACATTCCTGTGTGGAACACTGTCCATTCTTCTCATAATCTGTTGTCGTCTTGATTCCTATTCTTAACACATTAATGGGTTGAAAACAGGTAAGAAAAATAAAATAACAACAAACAAAAAAATAGTAACTAATTATTCTTACTTAGTATATTTGCCAGAGGCCACAGTTTGGTAGCTTGGGCTCTGATACCACTTGTCACAATTCCATGTCAATACATATGGTAAAACATTAATCTATATATATATATATATATATATATATATATATATATATATATATATATATATATATATATATACATCAAGTTACAATTGTTATAGCACTATACAATACTCATTATGGTGTAAGTACAACCGTATATAAATGATATGATTTCTGAATAAATTTAGGGTTATCGGTTTTTGGATTAAGTGTCACTGTTTGTTGGCTCCATTTATTATCCATGCTATGGGAATTCCCTCCATACCACTCGCTGCCAGTCCCAATGCTTTTTCAATCACTCTGATCTTTTTAACAGACTTATAACTTAATATATTGTTACTTTAGTGTTGATATTTTGGTTATGGTGTTGAATTCCTGCTCCGTCCCTGGTACGTGGGACGGGCAGGCCTGTCCTACCACAGCTGCTCATCTCGGGTCTCTCGTCACATCAACAGTGGAATACCTGGGTCCACGATCCTACGGCTGGGGGTCATTCTGGAGAATTACACATCCCTGTATGCGGAAACTATGCCTCATTTTACTCTTTCTTCCTTGGCACCTGCTCCGATTCCTCTTCCTTTTCGTAGGCTTGCTCAGTCTGTCGATTCAAAGCTACATGGCGGATGGAGGATTCTTAGTAATCGGGTCATGGGTTTCCTCTGGCGAATGTACCCGGGTAAGCATGGCATACAGTTGCGATTCTGCTATGCTTTTTTTAATAGTTGACTGATTATTTCTGACTATTGCAGCTCTGTTGCTAACAGTAATTGCGGTGTGTTTTATTCTGTAGGAGTCTTGGCTACGGGTCCAGGGTCTGCAAGCTGTCACCATATGGCGATCCTCTTGAACGATTTCATCACCCGAGGATTTTTCCGAGTAAGAAAGTCTCTGACCTGGTGCTTGTTCGACAGGGATGGTTCTCTTGGTTGCTTGAGGCTAGAGCTCCAACTCTCCTGTGTAATACTAGTTTCCTTTTTAGTTATAAGCTAATTGTTATTAGGCGAATGCCTTCAGTTGTTTAAGATATGTATGCATGGACTTTTCTTTGTATAATCGAGGGTTTTAGCTTCCCGTTGCGGGTCTTGAGACTATGACCGCACCGACATACTTTCCATGTTTAATTTTTTCTGTGGAGGATTTTACATTTCTCTGGTTAAGACTTGATAGTCTAATTTTGGCAGACTTGGGGTTCAATGTCATGTACTTTTCCTTTATGTTCTATGGTTCTGGTTCCATATGAAATGTAAATTTGAGATTTTGGTTCGACTTATATATGTTTGTTGCTCTTAAACTATTCTTGATATTCTTGTTCTTAGTTTTTCCGTACAGTTTGGAATGGTTAGAATTCGCTGTGTTATTATGAGTCAGGGTTTTCGTTTATTTCCCTTGCCTAACAAATTACTCAACTTTGCGTTAAGTTCGTTTTGGTATTTGTCATCTGCGAGAAGGAATGTCTACAGTCCTTTGTTTTTTCGTTGTAATATTTGGTACTTTTCAATTAACTTGTTCAGAAATTGATTCTGTCGGTGTCGACAGCATGGGGTTTCATTCCCATAGGGGGTTCTAGGGAGATCCTGCCAAGCTTTAGGATTTATTAACAGTCCATTATGCTAGCCTAATGTGGCTTAGGGTAACTACTCATAATATCCCTGCTATATCGACCCTCTTAAGCATCATATTTCGGCTCTCTGGGGTTTAATCCGGGTTATCTAAGCTGCGGGGGTGTCTCTTACCTCAATTGGGCACTAGCTTTCTCTGTAACCTTCGTCGATTTTTTGCTATGCAATTCTAATTTTGCGTAATCAACAAAGAGGTGGTTCACCGGTTCATTAACACAGTGGTTCGGTTAAAAATCCATTTTCCAGCATTAAAAGACCTGTACAATTCATTTTTACAATTAGTATGTTCCAGATTATGGATAATTATCCAGCTCTGATAGATAATGATCGCTACTATAAAAGATCACTAATACTTAAGGTAACCAGGTGGACTCGACTCTAATGTTTTGGTTTTCGGTAGTTAATGAATCAAGTAGTAACCCTACTATTGGTATTTCCAAGTATCACTTCAGTCTTAGGCGTTCCACTACATATTTTACATTCACAGTAAAAGACACATATAATTTTAGTTTTATGCAACAGATTGGTTTTTCCAAAAAATTCCACTTACCTGAATTGTTTATAAGTAAAGCACTCCAATGACAAAGGTCACCTCTGTTTTTGCTGCTAGTCATCCTCCCGTCCATGAGATTCGTCTTTCGGGACCAAAATCTCCCCCTAACTTGCTCGCAAGACCACAATCTTTTGCAAGTTGCTCGCACTCAGTGCTTATGCTATTTGGTCATCACCAGACCTAGCCATTATTCCCTTTACTGCCTGACATTTCAGCACATTTTTTCCTTCGCCCCACTTCCTTTTCTTTGGAAGCGTTCCACAATCAGGGGAGGTAGTTAGGGTTTATTTTTTTCCTGCAACTGCCTTTTCAACTTCCTTCCATAATCAGTTACAAGATCCGCCAATTCTCAAATCATTTCTCATTTTCAATAATTAACAATATTATTCAATTCAAACAAGTAGTAACAATACTTATTCAGTTTGTTCTTACTGCGGTAAATAAAATAATTACAGCTTTCTAGGACATCACACATACTAGTATGACAAACAATTCTAGTTGCTACTAGTATACTTTTGAAGCCTACAATACTTTTCTTTAGAAAGATTTAAACATTAAATCTCTTAATTTACAGATAATTCATATCATGGAAATTACCATTTAAATTACACCCAAAATCATTTTTAACATATTATTATTATTTTAATAAAAATAAATCAAATTATTTTTCCAATAATTCATCTATCCCTTTCTCATTTTATAAATTTATTAAAAAATAAATAATTAATAATTAAAAACGTACGTCAATCATCAATTTCAAGATAAATAATATTCATCATTCCCAACCCTTCATGTTTTCACTGGTTCTTTGCTGCAATCACATGAATCTAATCTATAAGGGTATTTCAATCTATTATGTAGTTTTAAAACAACTTGACTATTAATACATATAAGAGTCAAATAAATAGGTTTGTTCAATGTTATTTTGTCCTTAATTGGTTCACATATCTTTCATCAATGAAGAGAAATATATTTAAAATATAGAAATTTAGAATATTGGCATGTTTTTGTGTACTGTAAGTTAATTAAAAATGATGTTGTTTAATTATTTTATGTTTTAGAATTTTGGTTCGAATCTTATTAAATATTTTTGTTTTTGAATTTATATATAGATTCAATATCGTGAAAATAATAATAATAATAATAAATAAATAAATTTGTATAACATTAAAATTATAAAATTTACAATTAAATTTGTAAGACAAATTAAATCAGAAAATATTCCTTGGAAATCTCCCAAACATTAAAAAAAACAAAAACAAACAAACAAAAAATTAAGGTATTAGAAACTATAATTAAAATTTAAAAATAACTTTAAAAAATAATAATTTATATTATTAATTAAAATAATTAATTAATAATTAATAATTTAAATAAAAAATAAAGAAAATAATTATTAAAATTTAAAAATAACTTTAAAGTATAATGATTTCTATTATTAGTTAAAATTAATAGTTTATAATTAATATTTAAAAATAAAATAAAAGGAAATAATTAATTTAATAGTTTTTCCTTTTATTGGTTATTAGTTAATTAATATTTTTTTTAATTTAACATCAAAAAATTTATTTTAGTTTTATTTAAATTTTATTTTTAATTTTGTTAAATATAATCCAGAATAGAGATATATTTAGGAATTTTTTGTTTCGTTTTGGTTTTTTTATGTTGTATATTCTATATGAGGAACATATGTATTATGCCGATGTTGTAAACATCTATTATGTCACTTGTGGGAATTAAATCTGGATGGGAGGATTCTATTCCTACCTCCGAACCAAGGTGGATAAGCCTAATTGACATTTAGGAAATGGATTTCTTATTCAAGTAATTGTAATTCGAGGTTGAAGTTTACATGTATCAAATATATGTCTCTTCGCCATTACTACTTTTATTGGAGTATTTGATAGAGCCATATTGAGGTTGACGTAATAACAAGTCAGTTGTATCAAATATATGTCTCTTCACCATTACTACTTTTATTGGAATATTTGATAGAGCCATATTGAGGATGACATAATAACAAGTCAAATTTTAGTGTGAGACCAAGTCCCGAACCTATTTGAAGTAGAACAAGTTGGGAGAACCTTTTTAATGATTTATTGTGAATTTGTGTGAATTTCATAGCCTTTCATGATTGAATTTTAATGGTGTCCCACGAGATAAATAGGATGGTGTACTAGCGAGGTGTTGGCTAGGAGGACCAAGGAAGTCCACCTAATTAGGGGTAAGAAATTGATGAGGCATTGGGATGAATGCTTTATTGGAGGATGATGTGATCTAACAATGCAGAGGTAATGTGTTGCTTACATTGAGTCAATGTGATGATGAGTTAGTCGAAGAGATGAAAAATTTTGTTGCTACATGAGCATATCCCCTCATTGTAATGCTCCTATATTAGGATGAAAAATCCTGCTACCACAAAAGCATAACCATTTGTAATACTCTTGTTTTGAACCTTGGAATGCACTAGATCTTATTATATATATTTACAATGACAAGAGTCAAGCCATGTAAACTTAAATAAATAACCTCCTATATAAATGAGGTAAATATGTGCCTATGTGTGTATTTTAATTACTTTAGATCTATAATGAAGACCTTCTCTATTGGAACTAACACAATTGGGATTTCAAGGGAAAAAATTATAAAAGTCCTATATGGTGTCTACCCATCCTATGGCTAGGAGCACTAAGTGGGGACATCACATTAGGTGCTATCATGTTTTGACCTTATATGGATGAGAATAGTTTCCTACATTAACCTAGCATTTATTCAACTAAAATTAATTTGGGGGAGGCAATGGTAGAACATGATCTATTGGTTGGGTGGAGTTGGTGGAACATTACATAGAGTAAAGATATGCAAAAAAATGTGCCCTCGACACTTACCACTTTGTTAAACACATAAACTAAGTTCAATTATGATACATTGACTAATTTTAACCTGGTGATATAAATAATTAATGATTAAACCCAACAAATAATGGAAATATAATATAGGGCCTTCAATTAAAAAAAAAATCCTCAACTAATTTGCATCTTTTATATAATATTAAAATCTATCCTAAATAAAATATAATTATATAATTAATACTTTTTCTAGTAGTTAATTATTGAATAATTATGTTGATAGGTGTGCTTATTTTGGAATAATGCTTTCATAATTTTAATTCAATTGTCGATATAATTGGGTGATATAATTGGGTGCATGGTAGAGATTAACCTCCACGAAATATTTTAGAATATTCTTTGTAGTAGTCACATATCAAAGGTTGAAATTGGTCTCCAAAATAGTTATGTCATTTTAATTAAATTAATTAATTAAAAAATGTCTTATAAATATGACTAATGGTTTTTTTGGGCTAGTGGTATTAGTAAGCCTTTGTATTAGGGGTATTGTAACAAAGCCTATTTACAAGTTAAAAATCTCCATGGTAAAGTGGGATGAATCTTCATGGTTAAGAATCTTGTTAATGTTTTTTTAAATGTATATATGTTTAACTCATATATTAATTCTTTTAATATTATTGATAGTGATAATAATGTAAAACAAGTGTGCAGTTGAGTCCCTACCACATACTTTACAAATTATGTTTGTAGAGAAATTGAATATATTTTGGTTGGTAGTAACCAATAGTAAGTTTGAACATTTACATTTTTACTCCTACTTATTAGAGTGTTGAAGAACAATTAAATAATGGTGGGCAATAACTCCAGGTAAGTAAATTTATTTGCATCTTGTTCCAATCATTCTTTTATGCAAACTCTTGCTTAAATTATGATGAGCAGTAAGTGATGATAAATGTATTATTTACTTGAGTGTGAGCTATTTTCAAGGATTTTGATTTTGGGTGGTTTCACTGTGAAGGTTAACAATGAAAATTTACTGCACAAATATCTTAAAATAAGAGCATAAATATTGCAATTGTATGCAAAAATTATCGCAGAAAAATATGAGGCTATCCACATGGCATTGTGTTGTGAAAAGACTACAATATGGTCCAATCAAGTGTTTGAAAAGTAATTTTTTTTAAATATTGAAAAATAAATATTTATTTTTCAAAGTTAAACATTATAACTTGTCTTGGTCAATGCTAGACTAATAGTGGTCAACAAGAAAAAATGATTTGCTAGAGTCTTAGCTGAGAGGGACAAATAAGTAGAGATGTTGTAATGTAATGTTTAGTCAAACATTTAATCTATTGAGATGCAAACCTCGTTTATGGTGAAAAGGGATTTGATAGGGATTTGGGGATTTGATAGGGATTTGATCCCTCTTGACGCTTGGTAGATTCGAAGTTAAGATGGATCTAGGTGTGTCTATTTTGGAATATGCTTCAAGAATTTTAATTAAGTTGGTGTCTATTTTGGAATTAGGGTTGTAGAATTTTAATTTAATTATTAATATTAACCTTTGTTAGGGTTAGTAAGTTTGCATTTGTCAAATGTCTCCAAATGACTAAATGGTTAGTTTGAATAAAATCGAACTTAATGTCATGGTTGTTGTCATAAGTTCGAATGTCACTGTCCAAAACATCGCCATGGGTGTGGTCATCAAGAGGTTTGATCAAAAGCATGAAGTTATCTTGAGTTATTGGGAAACATTGTCAAAATATTGAATAATTTAGTCATGGGTTATGTGTCAATAGTGGGTTTGTCATGAGGTTTACATGAGACAATGACAATTGAAAATATCATTGCTCAAAGCAAGATAGTTGTTGAAATTCCACCTTTCTTTTCTCCCCTAGTCTATTCTTTTTCCCTAAAAATTATAACCTACATTCTACATTCCCTATTTCCCATTCCCTATGTTTTAAATCCCCTACCCTACTCCCCTATACATCTAATCATTCTTCACTCATAAATCATATAATGATCACAACTCCCTTTCCATTTCCACCTTCAAAAGCTATGATTGCGCATTAGAGATGGAATTACTCATATAATCCTCCCATGACTCCAAATATTATGCTAAACCAAATCTTCTAATGATTATAATGCCCAAAATATCATGTTTTGCAAAGGAGGTGATGTATGACATCACACAACAGGACAAAATAGTAACAATTTCAAATGCAATGGACATACCACCATATCCTTCACACAAGTGTCTACATTGTTGAGTTCAAGCTGGTTAATTATCATGGTTGAGGAATAAGGATTGATTTGCAGCTAAGCCAGTGATCGAGGATAGAGTTACAACCATCACAAAGTTATTTACTACACAAATACTATGTTTTAGTCATCCTTCAACAGAACAATTTCCGATCATATGGAGGCAAATTTTGGGAAACAGAAAGAGGTTTTTCTCAAGAACATACCAAAGAACAATAACCTCTTCTAGTTTCTACACAGGTGTTACGGATTGGAAGGTTGGATTGCATCCTAAAAGGCCTATCTTTTGGACCGATCAAAAAACTTTATTTTAATCACCATTTTGTATAATGGTTTCCAACCACATGAAGGAGATTTTTTGAAAAATGAAAGAGGTTTTTCTAAATGACAGGGGCACATTAAACTCTTCCAGATTTTACACAAGTCTAGCATATCAGGAGTTTCGAATTCATAATTAAGGCTTATTTTTCGCCTATGTAATTTCTTGTTTTAAGCCATTATTTTTCAGAGACATTTTTAAGGAGATGAGGAATAATTTGAGGGAAATGAGAGAGGTTTCTCTCAAACATAAGTGCATCTACAAAAATCTATCTCCGATTGTACACAGGTGATACATTTTGGGAGTTACACACATCACTTGGAAGCCCATTTTCGCTGACAAAATTCTGCAATTTTTGGGAAAAGTGTCAAGGCTGAAATCTAAGGCTTCACCTTAAAAAAAAACTACTATGCCATCACCACCAGTTGAGAAACATGACTTCACTACTCCATATTCCAAGATCAAAACTCCTAGCACTATGGATTCCAACAGTAAAGTGTCAAGCAAGAGGAAAAGGAGGTGATCGCCCCATTTTTACTTTTCAAGTTTTATATTCAATCTCTGGCATTTAAATATGTTAAATTTGATATGTTGAGCGAAATGTAGTATCAAGATGGTAGCTAGCAAGACTCGGAGGTACCCAAGCAAAATTTTGCAAGAATTTCGTTGCGCACTCGCTATGCAGTCCATGCTCAGACTACCACACATATGTTGGATGATATCCACATGTCAGGTTTTGAAGAGGGTGACATGGGGAACATGTGGTGTCAAGATCACCACCTCAGCTTCTTACCACGTGTTAGTTCTAGAAGGATAAATTTTTGGGCATTGCGCAGGCTTTTCAATAGTCAGAAAAGCAATTTTTATGTCTTTTGCCATTTAAGTCATTTTTATCAATTCTAAGACTTTTTCAAGTTATTTTGTATTAGAAAGTTGTTTTTTTAAATACAAAAGGTGATTTATGCTTTATGTCTTGGTGAAAGGCATTAAAAAACAACAATTTACTATTTTTGTTTAAGTTTTGGATCTGTGGGATCGAAGATGCAGTGAACCTAAACTTATTTTGATCCATGTATCTATTATATATTTTCATGAATGAATAAAAAGAAGGTTGTTGTTGGTTTCACTATCATTAGAGGAGTTATTGCAGTTATGCTTGTGATTTGGTTTTAATGATCATGCCTGAATGTTGAAGGGGTTCCAGTCGATTTATGGAGATTCTTATGGTATGGATGTTTTCGGAATAAGTTTTCTCTCTCAGTTTATATGTCATTCTCTTGTTTGTTTTCTTCATACTGATTTAAAGGTGTAAGGGACAATTATACTTGAATTCATTTTACATGCTCATGTCTAACTGAACTGGGTATATTTTAGTTGCAAATGAAATATGTATGCCTTTGAAAGTATTGTATTTTCTTCTTGATGGTCATTGATCTGAGTTGCAGTGATAAAATGTTATTATTTCTTCTCTTTTGATAAATGTCTTGATACCCTTATCTTTTCTATACTACAATTCGTTATCCATTCCAAAGTTGTACTAATTAAGCCTCCATATATGAAGTTGGTTGGAAATACATCAGCATGTCACAATAGGGAGATCACTATTACTGCCAATAGTTTTTCTTAGAATCCTCTACCACCCCCATTATCAAAATCCAAACATTTTCAAAACTGGCCTTTATATGCTATAGAGTCAAATCTTTAGTTTTCATTAGTTGAGGGAGCCCCCTCCAACTAGAAAGGACCGGTTTCTAGCCCAGAGCGGTTTGTGGTTACCTCTATAGTCCTTTCCTCGGCCAGAAGGGTTTTTACGGAGTGCTAACAACCTCCATGTAATATTCTAAAATATTCATAGTAGCATACACAAATCAAAGGTTGAGTTATATCTCGAAAATATTTTATTTTATTTTGTGGGCAAGTATAGAACATTATATTAGAAAAAAAAATCTACTTAGAATACATGCAAAGAATCCTTCCAGGTCTAGGTGATTGAACCCTGCCTCCTTCCCCTATTGGGGAAACCAAAATGGCTATTGAGCAAAAAAATGATTTGATTTTGAGTCACGGTGTATATAAAAAAGAAAAAACAGAACCATATTACAGTCATACCTAAGTTATGAACCTACATTGAAGACTGGAAGAGGTGATAACAAAGAACAAAGATGGACAAAATTAGAGAGTTGAATGACCTTGTGATGTTGGACATTTTCCTTTGGGCTAAGAAGAAGCTTTTTGAGTGCGATGCAGTCACCTTTGTCACCTTCCTTGTCTATATCCAACATTTCCTCGACAATGAGGAAACCATAGGTGTTGTGGTTGTGGGGGGGAGGATGCCTTTCAGCTGGCTGGGAGTCCATTGTTAGAGGCCTTTGTGAACTTACCTCCCATGTCACCATGAACCCCTGCATAAGTTTTCCTCTGTCACAACCATTACCTACTAAAATGATGGAAGGGGAGGGAGAGCAAACTTGGGAGAGCATGTCACTATGCATTTTCTCAAAAGACTTGTTTGAAGAGCTAGAAGAGGTGGAGGAAAACATGTTGGGAGGGAAATTGACACCAATTCTTTGTGAAAGGCGATAGGGCATAGCTCTAATAAGGTTGGCATAGGCATTGGCTTCAACTAGATGGCGTTCAACATGATTATGTTCCTCTCTTTGTCTCAAAGCTGCCTCGTCAAAGCATTGTTGACGACCCAAAGCTCATCCCCAATTTTTCACCTCTTGACAGCTTCTAGGGTGGCAACGTGTCTTGTGATATGGTTTGGAATGTCTGGGTTGAAGAGAACCAGGTGATCATGATGCCAAGGAGAATTGAGAGGGTGCCCTCTCCCCCTGCCACCATGACGAACACACCCACATTCTCTAACCATGTCTGCTTGCAAGAAAACAAGAATGCAAGAGGGATGAATTTGGATAATAGTTGTGGGAGTTGGGAATGGCCAACTACTATGGGCTTCAAAAGGTGGTGTTGAGGAATGAGGTGAATGACCACAAGGCGAGGGAATAACATGACAAGGATCATTAAGAGGCACATGAGGCTGGACTAGAGAAGAACCATTGAGATGGTACAGGTGAGGAGGGAAAAATCAATTTCCTAAGCAAAAGTGATGTTCGCATGCCTAAGATCAGATCAGTGCCTTTCGCATGGCTACTAGATGGTGGTTAGAATCATGTCAAAATTGAATTCTTTAATGGGTGGTAGATGGTGGATGATCACTTGGATCCGGGTGTTTATCTCCAAAATAGTTATGTTCTATTTATTTTTTTAGTGAAATCGATTAATTAAAAAAAATCTCATATGAACAAGTGTCATATGAAATGAGTTATGGTTTTTTTGAGCATGTGGTATTGATAAGCCATGGTGTTGGCCCATGGTATTATACCAAATCCTATTTACACCTTAAAAATCTCCATGATAAAGTGGGGGTAAATCTCCATGGCTAAGAATCTTATTCCATGATTTTTATATGTATATATGTTTAACTTATATACTAATTTTATAATTAATGATAATAATAATGATAATGATAATTTATAATAAAATTATAATTATGTGGATTGTAATAGGACTTCCACAATTTAAATTTATTTATCAATAATTATTAAGTGGATGGTAGGGATTTAACCTCCATAGAATATTCTTGGTAGGATACACAAATGAAATTATGAGATTTATTTCAAAGTAGTTATGTTTTTTTAAATTAAATTCATTAATTTAAAAAATGTTATATGGACAAGTGTCATATGAAACGAATTATGATTTTTTCGACATGTGGTATTGATGAACCATGGTATTATAATGAAACCTATTTATTGATTAAGAATCTCCATGATAAATTGGGAGTGAAACTCTATGATTAAACATATTGTTGTATGTTTTTTTAAATGTATGTGTAGCTTAACTTATATCATTATCATAATAATAATAATAATTTTAAATAAATTTATAATTTAGTTAATTTTTATGATTTTTTTTTATCAACTTGAAATTTATGATGAAGTGTTTTGATGCTTATTATAGATTAATGCACATTTACCAACCATTTAATGTGTATGGATAAGCTAGATTTTTTTTTTGTAAGTTGAAATTTTATTACCTTCAATTTGTAAGATTACATCCCAAATACATCATGATATACGTTATGCCACAAAACTGGGACCGTGGCCTCAAACCATCACATAATAAACCAAGGTACTTAACCATCATCATAATCAACAACAAAACCACAAAAAAGACTACAATTGGGCCAAACATTAGCCTATCAGAAACCATCGACAAGAGACCAAGAGAGAAGAAAACATGAGATAAGCCCAAGAGTCAAACGAAATTACCAGCGTTAGGTCCTGGGAACTCGTTCTAGTAGGGACTGATAGTTTTCCCTTGCATTGGAGATGAATCTACAAATTAGCTATATGGGTGTCCAATCTTTCTAGGAAATGTTTCTGGTGTGGTTGAATCCTCCAAATATCATTCAGGAATGAGGTAGTGTCATTCTTGTCTTCTCTTTTTTCCTTCAAGAAATGGTCAAAGAAAGTCTTCAATTCCAAGTGTAAAATAATAGTATGAAAGTATTGGTTCCTTTGTCCTGTAGTGTGTCTAGGGTTAGATAACTGTTCAGAAACCTCATTAATGAGCTTTGTGTTAGAATAGGCTTGGCAGTCATGGTCCATGTGAGACTTTAATTGGCATATTTCCGTTTTGGTGCTAGGGGAGGTCGCAACATGGTAGTGAGTGGTTTCCTCTTAAGCCTGAGATCACACATGTATCTTGCCATATGATTTGCAACCAACTCTCCCTGTTGACCCTTGTCTGCATCTCATTCATTATCTAGTTATGGTTGAGAGAGTCAAAAAGACCCAATAATCTATCCCACTCCCTTTAATTATAGATGTCTGTAAAAAAAAAATTTATTGTCCCATACACTTGTATGAAGCCTCAACAGAAAGCATAGCAGAAGTCCCTTTCACCTTAACAACACAACTAGATCACTTAGCACCACACTATGCAACCCATACCATGGACTACAAACCATAATGGCATACATGTAACCCTGATACACCTCCAAATGGGAATGATAATAATTCAACTTACAGAGGCCAAGAGGAAACAAAAAATAGGCTAAGACCTTTACATTGGGTCTAGCCACAGAGTAGACAAGCCACCTCCAAAAAACAACCAGAACTCAAAGAAACTTCAGACATAAACAAAATTACATATACATAAAAACTCAAAAATACCATAACCAAAACCACTGCAATTACTCGGTTATAGAAGCTCCATCGCCAACCCTAAAAGTACCTAATAGATGCAATAGTGAAAGTGCCCACAACAAACCAAGGACCCTTATCATGTTGCCTCCACAGGATAGTCCCTACTCCTAGAACCAAAGTATCACCCTTGCTCATTGAATCTCCTTTTCATGCACATGACCTATCTTCTTGCAAAAAGACATACACAGAGGCCTTTAGGAGCACCTTCATAATTCCTAGAAAAACATTTGAAATCTCAGCCAAGAAGAGGTGAGTAAAATTTTGTAAATTTTCCTTTCCTAGCTTGGCTACTTGAGTTACCAAGAAAACCAAGTGTTTTCTCCCACTTGTGGCGGGTCAGATTTACCTTGGAACGTTAAATAGAAACTCAAGTAGATCCATTGCATATAGGGACTCGTTAATGAGCCAGCTTGTTATAGGCAATTTTGTCAAACCTAGTCAATAGGCCTGCAAAACGGATCAATGAAATGTTTCCATCATCCCTACACAAAGCCCTAAGCATGACCTTTCCAAATGTTTGAGTTTCTTGGTCTAACTTCTAAAAATCAATGCTTTTAAGCCCCAGTGCACGCTTCCCCTTTAGCCCCCTACATTCAATGCTGGTTATTCATTTCCGCATCATCATTGGTCAACACTAGTTGTTATTTGCTGAGGGTGCGTTGATTCTAGAAATTCAGGAAAATTAAAAAGATTTCAGAAGCTTCCTGTTTTAGAATATTCCAGGGGTTGTTTTAACCATTTACTATAGATAAGAAACTTGAGTCCCATCTGATCATACCTTAAAGACTTCACCTCTTATCCATTGAGCTCATCCTTCCATCATAAGTGGATCTCAAGCTCATTATGCTAAATCCTAAACTACCATACCTCTCCTATAAATTCACTTCCATCCATAAAATCAGGGTTGGCTTTTGGAGACTGATCATGCCCTCATGCTATTGCCTTGAATCTAAGAGAGTCATCATATTCATGCATTAGGGTGACATTGAGGTGTACTTTGTGGCAAGAAAGGACAAGTCAACTTGGGGAGATCTCTACAAGATCAACTACTATTCTTGGTTGGAAACTCTCTCCTATTTCTATCAATACAAAGAGTATTTTATTTTCCTATATGTGTTGTGTTACATTTACATTCATGTATTTCAATGCCTCATTGATTCATTTAATAGAGTAATTGAATTATGCTACGTAGATGTTGTGGATCCTTGGCTTGTTTTGGTTGTATGTGTGGGTTCCAATTATAGCATATGGAGCTACGATTTGACATTACAAGCCAAGAGGAAAGTAAAGCATGTGACAGATTCCGAGTAAGCCTCTTTCCCAATCTTGAATTTCTCTAAGGGAAACTATATTTTCTTTTCTTTTTGTTGTTCCAAACCAGTCCACTAGGTCTAGGGAAGATACTTTTGTCCACAATCTTAAATTATGCATAACAAATTGGCGATCATACTTGGGATCGTTTCTTTCCCTCGGTGGTTTACTTGACCTTAGCACTTGTTTCACCTCTTGAACATACTTCATTGCCTCACTCAAACCTTGATTAAACTTAGGAAAACCCTTCTCTGAGCTTGATTTAATTTTCTTGTGTCATAATTTAGTAAGATATACATCAGTGCTCCCCTTGGTCTAGAGATAGAGCACCCTGGTGCACCTTATCCTTCTCTACACCTGCATTGTAGAGCACTGGTGCCCTTTCTGCACCTGAGTTGATCCCTGTAAGATGCAAAAAATTGCCTCTTGTGCCTTGCTCTTTGATCTGCTTTGTTCCAGCTAGTTTACCTTATTTCCCTGAGTGTGTCTTGGTCTCTGAAAAGCCTTCACTTTTTTTGCTTTTGTTTTTAGTAACCTTTGATAAGGATTTGTTTGGATTTTGCTTTGTTCTTATCAATTAGGTCATTAGAAAACTTTTTCTTAATCATTGATTGCTTGAAAGAATTGATACTAGAGTCACCATTCTGTATTGTTTCTTTTATCAGTGATTTATCGAGCATCTTAATTTTCATTTCATTTGGAAATTAAGAGGATTAAAAAGAAAAATCTCATCATTTTACATTTTACATTGTATTTAGGGTTTTGTCTGTGGAATTGGAAATTGGAACAGTTGCATTGGGGGAATTGATTTAACAAATTTTATTTGTTGCATCTTGTTTGTTGCATTACTCTTTGGTCTCTTCCCTCTCGTACATAGATTTTCATCGTAAAGAAAATTTCATTTTGTCATGCTAGATTTCATCTTTAGGATATTCAAGTGAAATTTGCGGTAAGCCTTGAAAATTGAAACATAATTCAAGATAAACTTTAAACTTTATTGAATCAATATTAAAGATAATTTGAAACATTCACGTAAACATATAAAGGTCTAAGCTAGAGACGTGTTCTGATGTCTATAAACATAGGAGCTGTCATTTTTTTCTAGTGTTTCATTCCACGGTGAAATCTCGTTCCACGTACATAAGTGTATCAAATTGTTCTCCACATACCTTCGGGTCTATCGGATGGTTCTCCACACATGAAAAATATATGGGAATTCTCTCGTCATATGGTTACACATTAGATGACACTAACACCGACTGCACTTCCACATACCATCGAGTATATTTTGGAAGTCCACACTAAGTTGTTAATTTCACCTTAGGTAACCAAGTCAGTCGCCTTGTATACTATGATACACCAAAGACAACATTCGGGGACATTTCTTGCCCATATGTAAATCCTTAGTTCTCCAAGGTGGTATATGGCAGTTCATAGTTTCTTGGTAAACCCTTTTTCCTAGATTACCCTTTTTTATTTATTTTTGTCGTTAATTTTTTTTGAAATAAACCAACGTTGTAGAACAACCCCCTCAACCTCGTCATTCGCATAGGATGCAGAGATTGCCTCCTCTTCCACCTAAGGCAACTCATGGACGTCATCAGAAGAAGAAAAAAAATGCAGACTATCGAATCTAGTACTTCGAGAGCTACTACTTCTAGTCCTCCACCTGAAATAGATCCACCAAAATCATCCTTTCCTGTGAGTATTAAACTTGATATTACTTCTTCGTTTGCTGGTGAGTTCGGCACAGTCGAAATAGAAGCAACTGAGATTTCATTACCTAAGGTTATTGAACCTGACTATATTGAATCATAAATAGTACAACCTAAGGTTATACAACCTGAGGCACCTCAGTTACGTACACCTATTACTTCATAACTTTATGCTTCTCTTCCTCTATCTCAGACACCACAACCTATATATCTTAGACCCTATGGTGAACCACTTCCACCTGGTCTAGTGAGTATTGAAGAGATTCCTTAGGAAGATCCTTAACCCTGCTCTCCTACCCATTTGAGATGGACTCATCTTTACCAGGCCCGACCTTTTCCTTCTCTTCCTGCTCCATCACAAGCTCCTTTGTCTAGTTCATTTTCTTTCAACTCACCCTTGAATTTCCCTCAGAAATCCTTTTTGGGACAGTTAACCATGACCGAATCAGCTATTATTTTTCAGTTTGTATCTACTACTATGGTTGATACGACCCACATTGCAACTTCATCCATGTATGTAGCATCACCATAGACACATTTGTATGGTGGCTCGTCTATCCCACTTGGTTACCAATCATTGTTTGGTACCTTTTCTGGCGCTTCCAGGGCTTCCAGGAACTAGTAACTCAACCCAAGCTAAGGGAAACATGAGAACCAACCAGAAAAACAAGAAATAAACCCACAACACCATGGCTATCCGGGAAAGGGAAAGGCTAGGAAAATCCACTGGCATTCTAGGAAATCCTCAATGCCAATGATAGATCATGACCAATAAACCACATGCATATTCCATGCATGCCAAAAATAGTGATGAAAACATACATGCAACTCGATACCTGCAAGCAAAACCCATTGTAGTTGTTGATCTTGATGTCCTCTTAGGATTTACTTCTCTTCCTTTTTCTTCTTGCTCCAAAACTCCAAGTATGAAACATTCCTCCAAGAGTGCTCCAAGAAAATCTAAGTGTCCAAGAGTATGAGAGGCAGAGAATAGAGGGAGAGCTCCAAAATTGAACTGAAAAAAAAAAAAAAAAAAAAAAAAAAAAAAAAAAAAAAAAAAAAAAAAAGAAGAAGAAGAAGAAGAAAAAAGAGTCTATGATCTGATCCTCAGAAGCCTTTTTATTAAGGAGGCCTATATTTTCTTCATTTTCTATTATTTTCCTTCATTTTCCTCCTCACATGCAACCTGTGACCTTTCACCTCCCTTTTCTCCTAATTTCCATTATTTTCATAAATAAATGTGCCAAAATGCCATTTTTCCTTTCTAAAGCCTTTTCCATTGCCTTTGCCAATTTCCTTAGCCATTAATCAATCACTAATGATCCCCATCACTATGTTTTTGCCCGACATTCAACTTGGAATAAGTGTCCCATCAATCGTGGTTATTATTTTTCCTTTATTGACTTTTATTACATGGAATTTTCACCAGGGTTGTTATAGTTTGACCATGTATTTGACTGATGTACCTCTATTGTTTTTTATTATTTCTCGAAGGAAAAGGTTGTTGGGTTTTCCCCATGTGGGTTTTCGCAAGGTAAATACTTGTATTATTGTGTAGTTCTCTCTTTATGATCTTTATGGTATTTCTTTTTTAATGTTGGGCTCCTCTGTGTAATCTATGTATGATGAAAATATCACAATAAAAGGATTAACATTATGGAAATCATAAGAAGTAATTATCATTTTAGAGGATGCCCTAAAAATCAGCATGGTATCAGAGTTATGGATGCAAGAGCAGCCTCAAAAGGAATCCCTAAAACTCAGATAGACCGGGTCTCATCTATGTTAATATTGCCCATACTTATGGAACCTTGATAGAAGGAAAGACCATGATTTTTACATTCTTGAAGAAGCCCTAGTCCCAATCTTAGGCGAGCCAAAAGGGCCTCAGAAGCTAGTTGCAGATGGCCAAAAAACTCAGAAAAGGTACATAGGCTGAAATAACCTCAGACCAAACCTTAGTTAAATGGACCAAGAAACCTCAACCAAGGATAACTCAAAGGACTCAAGACTTGACAAAAGGTTGAGTGACTTCTTAAAAACCACAACCAATAAAATTGTTTTGATATTGTGGTGATTTGATTATTTTTTCAGAAGGGAGAGATATTGGAGTATATATTGTTCACAAGGATAAGCCTTGAGCATAAAAAGTGTTTTGACTAAGGCTAGGGATCTTAACTATGTCATGAAGGTGATTGAAACTTTATATAAGGAGACCTTAAATGAAGATACACTATTGTTGTTAATATGAAGTCTCCACTTTTTTATGTCTTGAGATTGAAGATCTGAGTTGTTGTTTTTCAAACAAGTGTAAATAAAATTTACTAATGTTCATTTCCAAGAAAGGTTACTTCTCATAAGTCGAGGTTATTTGGTCTGCTACAAGGCCAAAAAGTATTCATTGTTTTGGAGATCAAATATCAATGTTGGTTGTCTCAGTCATAAGCATAAAGACTAAGGATATCAAGGAATTACAACATCTATTACAATAAGGATGAAAAGATTTCAGAGGACCGAAGAATCTCTGAAGTTAATTCAAAGTAGCCCAAAATTTCCTCAGTCAATATCAAAGCCAACGAAGGTGTTCCTAAAAAAATCAACAGAAGTTTGCTTAAAACTTCAAGGTTTGTAATATTACTCTAAATAATTCTTGTTTCAGATCAAAGTTGTCTTAGACAACAATTTCAAGGTTGGAATTACAAAATGTATCCCCCTCAATCTAAATTACAAGAAATTTGGTAGTACAAACTTGTTGGGTAGGAAATGACAAGAAGGATTGTCGCAGCTATGATTTGATGATGGATCAAACTCCGACATATAGGATGCAAGCTAAAGGTCGCGCTCAGGAAGATCATGGTTCACCTGTGGCCTGCAAAGGATTTCAAGGTCGAGGACGTGGTCGACAAGGGGGTGTTGGATAAGGTCAGGGTCAAATCATATGCTATAATTGTGGCAAAGCTAGACATTTTGCGTAGGATTGTCAGAACCCCACTCACCCTTTCTGAAATATTGTAGATAGTTTGACCATGCAATAGAGGATTGCCATGTTTTAATGGCTAAGATGCAGGAAAAGAAGAATCAGTAGCCTGCGCAAAATTTACAAATGACGATATCTTAACCATGCGAGGATGATCTAAGCATTAATATAGTCACACGAAGTGGTGCGCTACAGAAGAATATAAAGCATAGGGTAAAAATCATGTGGCAGATGCATGGGTTAGGAAGGTAGAGAGAAGATTATTGGGTTCAATATGCATAGGGAGAAAGAAACCTTCATGGAAGTAAAGAAGAATTTCATCGACCCGGGAGCTTCGACATCTAGGACACAATTAGTGCCATGAAAGAATAATTATGAAGTCACTACTATGATGGAGAACCCTGATCCAACCATTCTGAAGTCATTTCTGCAGACCTGTATGAATTTTCTAAGGGATCAGAAAGAAATAGAAGGATTGAAAGAGCTAATTGATAATTGTGTTGGTAAAGAAAATTCATAGCTTGAACAACGTGTAGTAAACAAGGAAAACATAAATAAGAAAATAACTGGCCGAGAGATGCGATTAACTGTGCAAATCAGTGAATTTGAAATGGATCGGTTAATTCTTGACTTGGGATCTGATGCAAATGTATTACAGAAACAGAATTGGGAGTGAATGGGGCAACCCAAGTTGCAATGGTCATTGATTCATCTGCACATGGCCAATCAGCAAAATATCATCCCGATGGGTCGATTGCATGGAGTTGTTGTGGATATTGAAGGAGTAAGCGTAGTAGCAGACTTTGAAGTTATTGAGATTATGGACGACAACAATCTATATCCAGTGTTACTTGGACTTGATTAGGCTTTCGATATGGATGTGATAATCAATTTGAAGAGAAGGAGTATGGTGTTTGAAAATAACGGTATCAGGGTCATCGTTCCTTTAGATCCCTTTGAAGGAGTGTGATATACATAACCTGTCTGTGAAGAATACAGTGATGAAGATATTAACTGCATCTATAAGTTAATTGTGCAAGATGAGGATTGGATCAACCCCACCATAGATGGGAAGATAAGCTGGGAGAAGGATAGTTCATGTCATTCATACTCGAATGAAGAATTGGAGAACTGGAAGAACTGGTTGCATGAAGTTTCTACTCTGTGCTCTAATAGATTGACAAAATCTTTTCGCTGCATATCCACCGAGGTACGTAATTTTCCATATTATGATGGGATAGGTGATGTTAGTTTATTTCTTGATGAGTTTGAAATGGATGTACCGGAAGAACAATGATAGCAGACCTTGGATATAGCTTTGAGCTCCACACCTACACGATGGTGGGGTACACATAAGGATAATATATAAAATTGGAGGGAGTATCGTTGATTGATGAGGCTTAGGTTTGGTTATGCAAACATAAGGCTCAAAGAGAAATATAATGGTAGGGATGATCCTCGCGAACATTTTTCTCGCTGGGCTAAAGTGTGGGGCGAAGAACATCAACCAGAGTGGGTACACATATTTTATCACACTTTGGATGTAATACCAAAGAATTGGTATTTGGAAATGGAGTTGTGCCATGGCACCACTAATTGGTATGATATGAAGTAAAGATTCCTACTAACTTTTAGTTTTGAAGATGGGTTTCAGTGTATAGATGATACACTGCAGGAGATCAATCAACAATTTTTTGGACACTGAAATAGTCTACGACTTGGGTACAGCCTGACTGAAGCGCGCAGTTGCAACATGCTCTAGAATGCTATAATATAACCACAGAAGAAGGCGAGGAGGATCAGCACAACATAAATATCCCTGAATCAGAAGGAAAACACGAGGTTGTGGGACCAAATGTTGAGATACTTGACATATCGCAGCCTGTGAAGCTGAAGCAAGTTAATATAGGCTCAGAGGCATAGCCCAAGTTTGCGCACATTAGTGATTATTGGGATGAGGATACAGTAGATAAGGTTGTTGAATTACTGCATGAGTACCAAGATCTGTTTCCGACAAAGTTTTTTGAGCTGAAAGGAATTGTAGGCGATCTGGGCGTAATGAAGATCACTTTAAACCCAGATGTGACACCGGTAAAACAGTGACCGTATAGAATAAACCCAAAATACAAGGAAAAGGTGAAACAGGAACTTGATAAGATGCTCGCAACTAGAATAATTGAACTTGTGGAAGAATCCGAATGGGTAAGCTCAATGGTAGTATAGGAGAAGAAGACTAAGGGGTACATAAGGATTTATGTCGATTTAAGGACGTTGAATGATGCATGCATGCATGACCCGTTCCCAACACCATTTACTGATGAGTTTTAAAGAATGTTGGAGGAAAGGAGGCCTACTCCTTCACATATGGGTTTTCAGGGTACCATCAGATCAATATTGTGCCCAAGGATAGGAGTAAAACCACTTTTTCTACTGAATGGGGATCGTTTTAGTATACGGTCATCCAATTTTGGCTGACGAATGCCCCTGCGATATTATCCACAGTGGTCTTTGTAGTGTTTAAGGAATTCATCCACAAATTTCTGGAGGTTTACTTTGATGACTGGACAGTCTTTGGACTGGTAAAGAAGCATGTTTCGAGTTTGCACTTGATGTTAGATACCTGCAGAAAATATCATATTTCATTGAACCTAAAGAAGTGACCTTTTTTGTACCGTATGGAATATTATTACGACATGTTGTTTATAAACAAGGGTTGATGGTGGACCCTCCCAAAATTGTTGTTATTATCAATTTGGATCCATCGAGGAATGTAAAGCAGTTACGCGCGACTCTAGGGCAAACTAGTTATTATTGGAAGTTCATAAAGGCCTACGTGTAGATTACTACGCCGATGGAAAAGTTACTAAAGAAATATGCTACCTTTGTTGGGACGATGAATGTCAAACAAGCCTCGATGTCTTAAAATAAAAAATGGTCACTGTGCTGATTCTGGTGTTTCTGGATTGGAAGAAGGAATTTCACGTCCATGTAGATGTGTTGTGCATAGCTTTGGAGGTTGTCTTAGCGTAGCCAGGAGACGGTGATCTTAATCACCCCATCGCATTTGGGAGTCCAAAGTTATCTAAGGTGGAAAGGAATTACTCCACAACAAAGCAAGAAGGCTTGGCTATGGTGTACCCGTTGCAAAAATTCAGAGATTACTTATTAGATGTACACTTCAAGATGTTCACAGACCATTCTGTGCTAAACTACCTAGTGAACAAGCCTGTGTTGTGGGGGAATATCTGCTGGTGGCTATTGTTGTTCCAAGAGTATGATTATGAGGTAATAGTTAAGCCAAGACGATTGAACATTGGGCTAGATCACTTGTCTAGAATGGAGAACGACGAAGAACCAAAAAATATTGAAGAATGATTACTCGATGCACAGATTTTCACAGTACGAGTTGTTGATGATCATTTTGCTGATATCATCTACTTTTTATCTACTGGAGTAGCCCTTAAGGAGTATATGACTCTACAGAAGAAAGAACTTGTATGTAGAGCTACAAATTTTTATCTGATTGTTGGACATTTGTATAAAATGGGCCTTAGCGAAATATTGCGCAGATATGTCCCTAAGAACGAGAGACACAGTATTTTGGCATAAGAACATGGTGGTGTTGCAGGAGGACACTGTGCATGAAAGGCCACTATGTAGAATATTTTAAGAGTAGGACTATGGCGACCCAAGGTGCACAAGGATTCCAAAGAATATTGTAGTGCTTGCGATGTTTGTCAGAGCACCGGAAGACTGTTGAGAAGGGGTGAATTGTTGTTGAATCCACAAGTCACCTTGAAGGTCTTTGATAAGTGGGTGATTGACTTTGTTGGGCTGATCAATCCACCAGGAAAGAAGACTAGTGCGCGAGATATTATTATTATGACAAATTATCTCACCAGGTAGGTTGAAGCACAACCAGTAAGGGATTGCAGCACAGACACTGTTGCGCACTTCATCTTTGAGTATATATTGTCGTAGTTTGGGTGCCCAAAGATCCTGATGAGTGACAGAGGTTCACATTTCTTGCACAACACTATTGAAGCACTAACGGAGGAATTTCAGATGCATCATCAGAAGAGCATGCCTTATCATCCTCGGGCGAATGGAACGGTCAAGGCCTTTAATAAGATTTTGGAGAATGCTTTAACTAAAGTATGAAACATCAATAGGAATGATTGGGATGTGCGCATACCAGTAGTTTTATGGGCATACAGGACTACTTGCAAGAAGTTGACAGGACAAACTCCGTTTAGACTAGTGTATGGACAGGAAGTTGTAATGCCTATGGAATACATAGTACCCAGTCTTTGGATTGCGGTCGTTACAGATATGGAAGACAATGATATTATGGAGGAGAGGTTCGAACAATTTCTTGTGTTGGACGAAGATCATTTTCTTGCAGGATTTCACCAACAAGTACAGAAAGCCTGGGAAAAGGCATGACACGATCGACATATTAAGAAAAGACCTTTTAAGAATGGAGATTTGGTTTTTTTGTATGATATTAAGTTCACAAAGTTCACGGTAAGTTTGGAATGCATTGGATAGGACCATACATTATCAGGGATATCTCAGATGGTGGTGCAGTTCAGCTCGCAAATCTAAATGGAGAATTATTTGTTGGACGAGTAAATGGTAGTTTATTGAAAATTTACAGGGATGATTTCATCCCTAGGAATTCACAATGACTATATGGATGACGGAAAGTCTTAGTGCTATAGGCAATTGGAAGGAAGCATGGTACTATAAAGTACTCTACCAAAGAAGGACTTTGTCGAAGAGGGAGGATTGCGCGACATTCAGGAGGAAGGTGCAAATGGAGGAAGCTACAACAAAGAAGGGGTAATTGCATTGCATGGAAGGGTCCAATGCAGCTAGTCCAGAATATGACCGTTGGGGTTGTTACAGTTGATTTGACAAGGAAATTTCCATTAAAAGGAGCGGGGGGAATGCATTTAAGGAGCATATTTGGATAAATATGCCACCAAATTCACATTTATGAGGAGGATCTAAAGAAGATCAAGGAATTTGAATTTGAAAAAGGTTATAAATATGGCACCCCGCTCCACATTCAGACACTTTCCTTGTTGAGAATTCAAAGTGTGATTTTTCGCCTGAGTGTGTGTCGAGCGTTATGTTGCATGTCTAGTTGGAATTGGGAGGAAATTGAGCAAGATTTTCTTAGACGGCGGCTAGGATCCATTATGAATGCTACACGGTCAGTGCATGCCACTGCACCAAGATTGTCGAGGACAAAGCCTATTGCAGCAGCATTAGTCCAAAATCAAAAGAAGCCACAAAAGCCTCCAGTTAGGCAATCACCGAGAAACTAATGGAGCCTGAAGATTTGGATGAGGAAGAAGTGGTCGGAAAAATAGAGGATATCAGTGCAGACGAGGTGGTTTCCACCCTATATCCCATCGCACAAGCCAAACTCAAAGGTGACCAAGGACCCCAATGTTATAAAATGTAAGGCCTTTGCACCCCTGTTACCGGAGGAAGTGTCGACTGAGGGTGACTTGTTGACCAGGGTGCCACAACTGCACATGGAGGATTGGGATATTAACGATCGAAGAAAATATCCCCAGTACGATCCTGGCAAGTATCTGAAGTTAGTTTACTATGAAGAAGATGGAGTCACAAGCGTCGAAACATTGTCGTGGGCAGTAGGAATTCAGCGTGCTGGGTTGCTGAATATGCTCTATGTTCCACACTTTGGGTGCAGTGACATAAATACAATTTTTGTGCGCCAGCTGTTGGCATTAGTGCATGATGTGTGTTTGTGGCTCGAGACAAAGATCCCCATTAATGATATGTTAATTAGAAGGATCATTGTGCTACCTTACCATGGATTGAACCCTGTGACACATTTGTCAGGAAGTCTCAAGAGAAAAATTTGGCTAATCAGATGAAGAATGACTTCGGTCTAGTTAAGAAATCTCGAGGATATGTCATTAGCTCTGTTAGTGATCCATCTGTGCAGTTTTTCATGCACATTTTAGCTGGTAAGATAATGAGAAAGTGTCGGGCGGACAAAGTGTTGGCCCCAGTTGTATCTTTGGCTGTGGAGTGCAGCAAGGGGGTCTAGTTTAATTGGGCAGGGTATTTGTGTAAGGAATTTTTGGATGACTATCCAGAAGTGTAAGAATATGGGAAGCAATTCCACTACATGTGGTTATTGCTTGTAATTGCACTGATAGCATGGATAACATCGGATGAGTCACAGTTTCCCACTGTGGACCCTGATGTGTGTGAGGCTGTGAAGTATGCCTCATTGTGGGTGTCTAAGGAACCGGCCCGAGTTACAGAGAACAAATTTTTTTGGGTCTTGTTTTAGATGGATCTGTGCACAGTGATCAACTAGAATTCATGGCTATCACCAGTTTTGTTCCAAGAATATTGTAGCATTGCAGACTTTAAAGCAGACTTTCACCATGTATATATCCACGCGAAGAAAGATTTGGAGGAGGTCTGGTATGAGCTACCATTCTTAGTTACTAAGGAGGACATCCTGCTAATAATAAGAAAGTGGTCTAGTAATTGGCTCAACCCAACTAAAGAAGCAGAAAAGAGGGCAGACACAAGTAATACAAAGCAAGCAACAGAAGGCATGCAAACCGAAAAGCCAGCGGCACAAAAGGACAAAAATATAGTACCTCAGAAGGTCACAATTGACCTTGAGAAGAACATTGCAAAAGAAACAGAGCGTGAAGTTGAATAGGAGGAACTAGCCACTGATGAGGGTGATCAGGGTGGTGAAGACCCTTTTTTGGACACAGAGGACTTCTATTCCATGTTTATAGTGAAAGGTGAAAGAAGAAAAGTGCTAGAGGTGTGCAGAAGAAGCAGAAGTCAGACAGATCTACTGGCATAGATTCGATGGTCCTCACTGAGGGGGACATTGACGAGATAGGAGACACAATCTGAGCTATGTCGGAGGACTTCTAAGGAAACATTGAAGATCAGTACAAAGTGGTGTTGGCAGAGGTCCAAAAGGGCCTCAAGGAGCCAGAAGTTCAGGTGAGCGTGGTTCAAGCGAGTGTGACTTAGGTGAGCATGGGTCAAGTGAGCGTGAAAAAATTTAGTACCACCATAAAAATCACAACCAATCTCTGGTTTGTGCAACTACCAAGGGGCTCTCTGTATTTTGAGATTGTCGAAGACCAGGAGCGTGTGCAGTACTGGAAAAATCTGAGTGTCAACCTTGCGGCACTCCTCATTCAAACATTGCACGAGTTACATCAGGGAGTCTCTGACGAACTGAATATTTGGGAACAACGAGCTTTTTTGGTCATAAAATAAGTAAAAAGAAACAACCAACAAATTTTCGACGAGAAGAATCAAGCAATACAGGATCGCGACAAGGCAACTGCACGCAGAAAACAGTTGGAAGAGGCTATTACTAAAGCTTTCAGTGACCTTCTAGAGTTACAGATCCAAACAGAGGTAAGCTCAGAAGAGAAGCTTCAAAAGCTTTAAGCAGTGGTCAAGGAATCAAAGGCAAAGGTGGAAAAAAATAGATTTGAGATGCAGATGTAGATTACGAAACTACAGATGAAGTTGCAGCCTACCACACCACCTAAAGTTCGAGAGCAGCGCAAAGCTGCAATAAAAGCCAACATGGAAACAACAACCACTGAAGCTAAGGACTGTGGTCAAATTTTTGAGGATATAATGGAGATATGGCCCTTGTTTCAGGAGGACCCACATGTGCAGAATATTGAGGCAGAAATCCCAGATAAACAATTGTAGTTCAATGAGATCAAAGAAATGGCGCGGACCTTAGCACCTGTGCAACGGTTTGCTCATCTTTGGGAGGGAACGCTTCTGCACAGATAATCTATGCTTGGATGCAGCCTTGGGTAAAGGGTGCTAGTCATCTCTCACAGACAGTGGAGAGAAAGTTGAAGAGCATGCACCAGACACATAGAATAATCGGTCTAGCGATAAAAGGGTTGATGGCAGAGAATCTCGCAATGAAGTTTGACAGGTCATAGCGTAGTGCACAAAGACACTTCATCCATTAAAGTTTGCATACAACGGCCTCAAAGCAAAGGTTCAAGATGTACTAGTTGAATGACTCGAGGACGAGTCACATATTTGTGTTGGGGGCCTGTTGGGTAGGGGTCCCCTAGGTCCAAGTTTTGTCTGATTCATGTGAAGTCTCCGCATCTTGAGGAGCAGAGCGTGATTCTCGTAGAGTTCTAGGAGTCAAAGGGGATTTAGGGAAGGTCAAAGCCCCTGACTTGGTAAAAGGGATGGGAAAAATTCAATTATTTTGAGCTTCACCCATGGTTTTCGAACCATGGTATTGTAAGGGTAAAAGATATATAAAGGGATGCCTTAGTGAGTCAAAAGGATCAATCAATTAAGTCATGATGTCATGATATGATCTGAGTCTGTATTTGTGATATATTTATGTATTTGGGAAAAGGGGAAGGCTATTGCATCTCTGTGTGCGGAGAGCTTGGTAAGTCTGCAGCTATGTGCGCTCAGAAAGATTGTATCTGTGAAGATTTGAGATAATAAAGAATAATTTGGAATAAATTTGTGTATTTTTATATGTCTGCATAGTTTCTGTATTTCTGCATAATTAGGCTTTGCTTTTGTATATTTATTCTTCAATTGCATCACGAAGGTTCAAATATTATTTTATATGATGAATGATGCATGATAGATTAGTTACGTGCAGCTTGCAAATTTGTTAAGTAGGAAAATGCTCCATGATTGTAACAATAAGGTTAACAAATCGTGAAGGTCAGATTAAGTCCTAAACTGAAAGAAACCCTATAACCACGCTGCATAGTCCCTCTGGATGTAGAAACCTAGTTCTAGCATCCCCCAATATTGCCTCGGGTGAGACTGTGGTCCGTGATACGTGGATCGTTGTCGAAAGGGCCGGTAATATAGGGTTTCGTTGGTTAGCACAACTAACTCTGAACCTGGGTCTGAGCCCCTCAAGCCAGAAAAACTCAAGATGAGACCTTACCATATGTCATAAACCTATTTCAATGTGTTTCTCCTCTACTCTCAATTCAAATACAATATAGTTAATTTTTTAAAATTTTGTTATAATGAATGTATAAAGAAAGGTCCAGAGAAGGACCTTGAGAAGATCTATGACATTATTCATTGAAAACTTAAAGGATATGTGTGAAGTAAAGGTCTCTTCCAAACATGGAACATATGCAAGCATATAAGTCATCCTGAGATATGTTGACTTCCTCACTATATTATTCAAGATGGATAAGCCTAAAAGGCAAAATAAGAAGGATGAACTAATTTCATTTGTGCTAAGAATGTTTGGCATCCTAAAGATGAGTTGGATTAAACTCTTGCATGGACCTATTTAAGTAATATGTTCTTGGTACAAGGATATGTCACCATATCGTATCAAGGATGTAGGAAATTTCTTGTTACCTATATATGACAGAGTCCTTAAATATGATCTATGAAGTTCTCTTACAAGCCAAATGAAGGAAAGGAAATTGTTTAAAGTCATTAGCTATCAAATATAAAGAAAATTCATTTAAGTTTCTTATTCAGGGAGAAATGCATCTTAGATAAATTTACTAATTTGAATTATGCCAAGATACTTGTTTTTAATCAAGTAGGCATGATAAAATGGTACACTTGTTTCTATTGTCTAACAGTGAAGAAGAGGTCAAGCTCTTCTTTAAGATTAAGGACCTAATTCATCTTAAGAATAAAATGAGTCATTTGTAGAATCTCCTATTATTATCATTGACAAGAATATCCTACTTGGATTGAAAGGATAAGAATCATATTTAGTTGAGAATATTAGAATAGTAACCAAGTATGTTGTGGGATCCCTGATCTTGTCTAGAATGCTTTTGATTGTTTTACTAAAACATGGGGATCACATGGATTTGAAATATGACAAAATCTATTGGGTTTGCAACAAGTAGGGTTTAGAAGACTGAATGTCCTGGACATGAAAATTCTAATCTTTTGACTTCTAAATATCTAGGTTTTGTAAACCCTAACAAGCAAAACGGATTTGGACAAGAAAGTCCTAGGGTTTGTGGACAAAATTCTAGGATTGTAACTAGATCAAATGTTTCCGATGAAAGTAAAATCCTTATCCCTTATAAGGAATAAATGACTTCATCATGATGATGAGGTTGGTAAAGTTGCAAATGGATGAAAGAAGGCTAAGATCAAGAGGGAGCTAAAAATATCTCTAAAAGATAAGTATTTTCTATCTCTCTTCTTTGATTATTACTATTATTGTTGTCATTACTAGTAGTTAGTCTCATGTCTTTGTATTCTTTTCTTGGTTGTAATTTTTCTTCCATGATCTCCTAGTGAGGATTGCAAGTACATAGTAAAGGTTGCAAAGACTCAAATAGTAGATGAAAAAAATAGAAGAACAAAGCAATCTTGTGACAAGAGGACTTGTGTTGAGATATATTGTATTAGATGAGATTTGGACTCAGAGGGAATAGACAAATAAACAAGATTGAAGTATGCTTTGATCTATGTCGAAAGGAATTCAACGGTGACTTCTAAGATGAAGTATGTAATAGATGGAAACTTAAGAAAAGGTAAAAAGCAAAGGATTATCTTAGTAGGAGGGAGAATACTATGAGGTCAGGTACACGTATATTAAAAGTTTATTATCTCTATGATTTCTATTGAAAATAACATCATATGGATGTAGAAATTATCCTCCTTGATGAAAGAAGTGTACATAAGAGCTAACTCAAGATTTTGAGGGACATGAAGAAGTATTATACTTGAAAAACAGAAGAAGTATTTGTACAAGCTCTTGAAACTTGATATAGTACTTGGATTGATGGATCAAGGTTGATTCTATATGAATTGAATTTGATGAAATCAAAAAGACTCATTTGTTAGAGGGAGCAGTTGTGGTAGAAAGAATTGCTTTTGTAATAGAGGGAGTAGTAAGAAAGCCCTATTTTAGCTTTAGAGGGAGTTGACCACTAAATTCAAGATAATGGATTGTAATTGTTAGCCTAAATGGATGATATGTTGAAAGACAACAGTGGTAGAGGGAGCAACCAAAATTACCACAACAAGATATGTTTTAGTGTGAGAGAGAACACCAAATCAAGGAAATAGGAAAGCAACCATGATGATGGAACCAATGAAAGGAAGTTGATTTGATTTATGGGACAATGAATGTTTCTTAACTTGGGTTAGAGTACCAACATGGTACAGTTGGTCATGGAAAAGATAGTTATGCGTTCAACAGTAAAGTACAAATGCAAATTTAAATTAGGCAGAGAGTGTTGAAGAAAAAGAGTTCAAGATATTGCCTTGCTTTGGGCCCATTATGATGAGCAGGAAGCAAACATTTGTCACACTCAATACTATCAAAGAAATGTATATAGCAACTAGATAGGTGAGTTGTGAAAAAGTGTGGCTTCAAAAGTTTCTCAAGAGACAGTTTGATCATGTGCTCGAGTTAACCATGATATATTGTAATAAGCAAAGTTGTGTGAAGCTAAAAGAGAATCCATATTTCCAATGTTGAAGAATGTAGCTATGGTCGGTGTTCATGATCCTTGATGTATTTATAATACTATGTAAAAACACGAAAGGAAATTAAATTTTAAATTATAATGAAGAAAATTAAAAGAAAGGAAATAAACAAAACCACCTAAATTTTAGACCCTTGAAAATAGTTTATACTCGCGTAATAACATATTTACAATAAGTTACTACCCACCACAATTTGAGCAAGTATTTGCATAAAAGATGGGATAATGAACAAGATGTAAATAAATATACTTACTTATTTCCTTGTGTATGGTTTCTTTAACAATTTAACAAATATGAGTAAAGACGTAAATGTGCATACTTACTAGAATTTAATTTGCAACGACATGTGATCTAGTTTACAAAGAGACATGTCTCTTGGGTATCTTAAGTATTAAATATACTTGAAAATTTTCATTTTACGCATTCACTTATCACTCACATATCTCTCTCACACACACATGTGATCTCACATATCCTAATTTTTCAACATTATGATCTTTGCTTTCCTTTCTCGATTATTGGTTGAAGTGTGATTGCTTGATGAAGATAAAAGAACTATAATACAAATTTACAAGTAATTAAAATAGTTTAGAAATAGTGATTGTATCCATTGCACTCTATTTTTCAACATGGTATCAGAGCTTTAGTGAAGTAAGTTGAAGATGGCATATAAGCCTATGCAAGGAAATGAGTTGATCTCTGTCTGCCGACAAAACTAAAGGTCGAGGCACCTTAGATTAGGGTTCAAATATATCATAAACAAGTTAATTTTGTTCCAAAATTTATGGCCTCAAAATATAGAATGGTGATAATAAGGGGCCAACTTACAATTACTTGTGGTTTGTGATATGTCTAGGACATAAGTTCACAAGAAGGCAGGGCATTGATCAATGCATTGAATAAGTCTCTATGCTCGAGATATATGAGTAAGAAGCTATATAGAAAGTGCTAATTTGAATTGTTTCCTTAAGGATCAAAGGATATAGATCAAGGTCAATCCCCTAAATAAATATCTACTAGAGTCTAAGAAACCTCAAAAATGAGACCGAACATATATGTGTCTATGATAATGGATATTTTGAAGATGCAAGGATTCCCATATTCAGATTGATTTTGGCCCTGGTTATAATGAATGAGCAAGTCACCCCATATGGCAGAGGTTGAGTATATTGCAACTAGATTCATGAATTAAGAAGTAGTATGGCTTCAGGGGCTACTTGCAAGATTGTATGAATAAAAACGAAAGGTGCATTGAAACTCAAATATCTCTCCATTGATGAGTAGATAACCAACATCTTGTCAAAACCTCTTTCTATAGGGAAGCTTTTTCACCTTTGAGACAAGCTTGGGCTTATGGAAATTGTCTCCTTGGTTGAGAAGAAGTAAGGTTCATGATGGCATCATGGATATGGTTTTTGTTATGTCATGTACTTTGACTGGAATTAGGGATGTTATCCCTATTCCGGGTACAACGAATAGAATTATGGAGAATGGTTTGATGGATTAGATAGTATCATGGACATACATTCTTCCTGTGTCATTACTCTAATTGGAATTAGAGATGTTATACCTATATAAAATACATTTACTATAATTAGGAAGAATGGTATGATGGACAAACATTCTCCCTATGTCAAGTATTGTGACCGGAATTAGGGAAGGTATCCCTATGTCAAGTATTATAACCAAAATTAGGGAGAATGGTCTAGTAGAGGCTAGTTGGTGCTTCTCATCATCCTGCTCAGATATTTGAGAGACATGCTTGGATATCTAAGAGAACTTCTTAGATCTCTATTTAGAGAGAGTTACTCATATCTCTTAGAGACTTGATCAGATCTATGAGAGAACTGCTAAGATCTTTGTTTAGGGAGAGCATATTTTCACTATAACAAAACCCTATGATTAGCATCCTTTATTGCTTTTACGTCTAGAGCCCATTTTTGGTGCTATTTATGTCCATTTATCAAATATGGTGAAAAAATTGATGCAAAATTTGCACTGAATTTTTCACTAAGTCTTACACCAAGTTTAGCACCAAGTATTGTAATAGGTTTTTAACCAAGTTTTACACCAGGTTTTACGCCATGTTTTATGCCAAGTTTTGTGTCATCCTTTGCACCATGTTTTGCATCAAGTTTCGCACCTAATTTTGTTTCATCTAATTTTTCATCCTCTGTTGCATCAATGTTTTGCGCCTGCACTTGTATCAACTTTTTGTGCCTACACTTGCATCAACCTTTGCATCATCTCTTGCATCCTCTTTTGCATCATTTTTTGCATCCCCTTTGCACCAAGTTTTTCATCGAGGTTTGTGTCCAGTTTTGCATCTACTTTTGTTGCATCCACTTTTTCATCTTGTTTTGCATCCATATTTACATCCTCTTTTGCATCTGTTATGGTGTCCAGTATTGCACCCAATTTTCTTGTGGCATAATTTGCACCTAGTTTGGCACCTCCCTTTGCACCCATTTTTTCTTCTAATTTTGCATCCAGGATTGCATCCTCATATACATCTAGGTTTTCATTGACTTTTACATCTATTTTTGCATCCCTTTTTGTATCCACTTTTACGTCAGGATTTGCATCAAGTTTTGTGTCTCATATTGCATCTACTTTTGCATTGAATTTTGTTGCATCAACTTTTTCATCCTATTTTGTGTTGAGCCTCCATTTTTTCCAGATTTCCATGCTTTTTGTTGAATAAATCTATGCGTGTACTAGGTGTTTATACTCATTATTATTCCTTTTATGCACTATTGGGCTATCAGCTAGAGGCATTCAGAGGCAAAAATTATTGATTTATGAATTCTTCTTGTTTTTTTAATTTTAAGAGTATTTAATGTAAACAATGTCATTAATGTAGTAGGCTCTCTTTGTGGCAAGTGAACATTTCATGTACGAGCAGTGCAAAATAATGTTCTCACCTCCACAATTTTCATACTTCGAACTATCATGGTGGAAAACGAGCATATGGGTTTTGAGGAGAAGGTGTTCGAGATGGATACTCACATCATTCACGAGATGGAACACAAGCATCAATGTCAAATTGACTTGAAAGACAATGTTCTTCATGTTGGTGGAGGAGAGGTATATGTGCCATTTTTACAAGAGAAGATATTCTAGCGGGATTTCTTGTAGAATAAAAGGTTGCAAATCAAGGAGCAACTACATCAGCTGAATTAAGCATTGCAACTAAAAATGTTGAGCAGAGGTTAGAGGTACCATCTCATGTCATGATGGTTATAACGAGACAGTAAGCAACACTGCCATCTCCACAAATTCCACTTTCTCAGTTGGGAGAAGCCTGTGCTAGAATGGATTTGACTGCAATGCATCAGATATGGTCATGATTCATTATAAGGATGATGAAGGTACTAATGAGTTGTATTTTCGAGATGGAATACAACAAAGGCAAGATATTCTAAATGCAAGGAAACATGGTGATTTTTCTTTTCGTGAAAAAGAATTTAAGGCAACCATAGACTATTACGCTAGTTTATAGAGGTTAGGACCACGGTATCCCCCACTGTTTATGTAAGGATGAGTCTAGCATATCTTCTTTGCAATCAACCAGATGTTGCTCTTCATGATGCAATGCAAGCACATGTGTATATCCTAACTTTCCAACTACATTTTACATGCAAGCAGCTACACTTACTAAACTTAACATGCTCAAGGATGATGCTGACATGTTAAAAGAAGGGGTCGCTCTGGAGGAAAAGCGACAAGTAGCAAGAGGTTCTTAGAAAATCATCTCCGATGAATAGTTTTTAGTTATACCTGACACGAGTGAACGATGCAATCTTCTTGTGTCAATTTTTTGGCAATTGAGCTTGGTTTTGATAGCGCACTCAATCTCTTCAATGTCTCAAGGGAAATTGCTCAAACTCAAGCTCGATAACACTTCAGAAAGAAGATCAAAGGGAACATAAGTAACCATTTCTCAGGTTTACAATTGGGATGTTTACCAACGCATAAGACAACAACAAGCAATACCTGGAGCTAAAGTCAAAGAAACGATCATCACATAGTTGTCAACAACGTATTGGCATTGGTCGTTGTATTTATCTCCAGATCGATGCGTCTTGCAGCAATTCGAACCCAAAATAAATAGAATTTTCTTATTTTCGTTCTAAATCAATTATAATTCTAAACTTGTATGCTTATTAACTATAGATCCGAGTAATTGGGGTAGCGCTACTGCTATAAGATAGAGGGTTGTGCACTAAAAAGGGGATCCAGATCTGACATTGTATTTTGTAAATCGCATTTCTTTGCAAAACATGGGAATTGGTTTCGCTATGTAGGAAGGGAGGAGCCTGTTTTCCCAGTGGGATGATCCCTGGAGGGGACCACTGGAGCCCAACTCTGTGTTGTTCAACAATTATGCAACAGGACTTCGACATTAATATATTTTACCATTCTATTTTACATTTATGTTTCTTCTGAATCTTTTGAAACTGTGAGTTAGCTACTGCAAGGGCAACGAGCTGGGTCGTTGGCCCACCATCTAGTCCATTGCCCCAAACTTCTTAGGATTTCTTTTGCTACATTTTGTTTTACATGGTGTGAGTGTGATTTAATACAGTTCTGTAATTTCATTTCAGAGTTTTGTTTTATGCTTTGATCATTTGACTAGTGATTTTATCTACAACTCTTTCTCATAGCTTTGATCTTTTTAGTTCAATTAATAATATTGGTATGTATTTTTATAAAGACCAAGGCAATGGATAAGCAACGAATGTTCTACTGCATCTCTTATTTCCATTACAAGTTAAGTGTGATACTTGCCCTGATCTCATTGTTGCATAACGAGGTCTACTTTCAAGATATAATGGTGAAACAAACAATTGTTGAGTAAGAGTTATGGTTAATTTAACTTAACATGTATTCATGATTGCCTTTAATTCATTATTTTAAATGTGAAACCGATTCCTGCATTTTTGAAGAAAAACATTCATTTTTGAAATCTAAATAAACAAATGCCAGGATCAGCATAAGGTGAAGTTGTGAATATTGTTTTATTGGCAAAGTAAAGTGCTCATAGAATTCTTAAAATGTCTTGAGATTAATAGCTATGATTGATATTCCTTTCATCATAATTAAATGTTGCGCACATCATATAGAATATTTCTGTATTGCAAAGGAAGTATTTAATGATTTTACAATATCAGGGTAAGCAACAAAAAATATATTTATCCTATTTGTTCTTATTGCACACTTTCCTTACAGCTAAATACTGAATTGTGTTTAAAGAAGCAGTGCATATATCATCTCGATTCTTTTCAAAGCATTCAATGATTTCCATAGATTAGTTGGAATGAAGTTTCTTTATGATTCTTAGTTTTATTTCATGTTTTTCATCTTTTCAACATGGCAGTAATTATTAAGAGGTTTTGCATTCTTTATTTCCTGAATCACATTATTTATTTCTTGAACGGTTTGTCAGTTGGAATGGGGCCTACATTCCATTGTCCCCTGGACAACTGAGGAATAACTTCTGCAAGATTCAACTCAACGTAGAAGAGGAGCTAGAAGTAGATTCTCAGTGTGTTTACTTTGCTTTGAAGAATCTTTTTCCTTTTTCCTGAATGATGCCTTTTTGAATTTCTTGTACGAGCTTGATTTTTATTTGACAGATCCTTGAGGTCATATTCTGGAATTCACTGTGCTATGTCTCTAATATTACCAACCCGGATTGACAACTTAAATGTTGGCGTAAATATTTCATTTATACCTCTCAACATTTTGCATCCATTGTTGCAGCCATGTTTGCGTCCACTTTTTCATCCCTTTTTGCATCTTCATTTTCTTCTTTTTTTGCATCTATCATTACATCCACTTTTGTTATGCCACAATTTGTGTCGTGTTTTGCACTTACTATTGTACCCACGTTTGCTTCCAATTTTGCATCTATGTTCACATCCTCTTTTGTATCTATTTTTTCATCCACTTTTGTGTTGGGTTTTTCAACTCATTTTGTATCTTCTTTTGCATTTGCTTCCATTTCATCCATATTTTGCATCAAATTTTGTTTCTCCTCTTGCACCCATGTTTGCATCCACTTTTACATCCCTTATTGCATCTAAGTATGCTTTTATTTTATTTTTATTTTTTGTTACATCCACTTTTGTTGTGCCACAATTTGTGCCAACCGTTGCAACCCACATTTGCTTCCACTTTTGCATCCTATTTTCTGTCCAAGTTTACATCAAATATTGTTTATCTTTTTTGCATCTCATTTTTCATCTACTTTTACATCCACTTCTGGTGCTTCCACTTTTGCAGCCTCTTTTGTGTCCAAGTTTGCATCGAATATTGTTTATGTTTTTTTCATCTCATTTTGCATATACTTTTACATCCACTTCTGATGCGACCACTTTTGCATCGAATTTTGTGTCCACTATTGCACCCATGTTTTGTCCATGTTTACATCCCTTTTTTCATCCAAGTTTGCCTCCTTTTTGCATTCAATTTTGTGTCTTTTTTTGCATTCGTTTTATATCCACATTGGTTTCACCACAATTCATGCTAAGTTTTATACCTACTATTTCACCCATGTTTTCTTCCACTTTTGCATCTGCATTTGCATCCTATTTTGTGTCCAATTTTGCATCAACTATTGCATCTAATTTTTCATCCACTTTTGTGTCAATTTTTCTGTCTTGTTTTTCATCTACTTATGTTGTGTCCACTTTTCATCCAATTTTATGTCTATTGTTGCCCCCATTTTTTTTGTTCACTTTTGTATCCCTTTTCCAACACTCATCATATTTTTTTCATTGATTATATTTCTTATGACATTAACAATTATGAACAATTGATGACAATGTCAATAATTATGACAATGATGATAATAAAGATAATGATGATGACATGAATTGTGATTATGATGATAATGAAAATGATGATAAAGACAATGGGGGTTACAATGAAAATGATGATGATGATGACAATGATTGTTATGATGACGATGCTAATGACCATGGCCAATCTTCCAAAATTTCAAATTTTTTCATGGTCAAAATCACAATCATTATCTTTGGCATCATCTTCCAAGTCATCATCATCTGATCATAATTATCATTATTTTCATCTAAGTTATCATCAACAACAATAGAGGAATGGATGATGATGATGATGTCCATGATGATGATGACAACAATGATTATAGAAATTACATTGATGATGATGATGGGGATGATGAAAATGATAATGACAATGATAATGGTAGTGCTGATGATGATCATCGATCATCTCTAAAAAATAGAGTTGTTATTTCTCTTGCATATATCATGTTCCCTAACAACTCTTTTCTAGCACTCATAACATTTTTTGGGTTGATGATATTTCTTATGACACTATAATTATGAACAATTGATGACAATGTCCATAATCATGATGATGATGATGATGAAGTTGATGATGACGACATGAATGGTGATTATGATGATAATGCAATGACGACAATAATGATGACGATGATGGTGGTGATGATGATGATAATGAAGATGATTATAATTATTATGATGACGTCAATGACTTTATAGTCATGGATTCATGAACTTACTAGTTTCAAATCATCTTTTGCATATGTATTACTATCAGACTTTTTACATTTTTTGTATTTCTTGGGATATTTTCCTCTTCTCAATAATATCTATTAGCTTTGCCATATACATGAGATAGAGTTAGAGGGTCACCTCATATGTAGATGCCCCATTTATTATGAGATTCAACTTTATCAAGATTAGGAAGGATCATTTTTACTCTCTTTCAATACATGTCTAACTCTATTTATGAGGGAGGTCCTTGGATTTAGATCTTTATATAAGGCCTTATGTGGCCTTCCCCTTTTGAACTCTTCCAAGGGGGTCACCTCCTTCCATGTTTTCTTTCCTACATAGGGCCAAAATTGACAAACCAAGATTTAAACTTCTTCAACTATAAAATTGGTGATGCCTCATACCTATTCTTGACCCCCTCAATAGGACATCTTTCTTCAGAGAGACTATTGAGGATTTCCCATCATAGATTGCAAGTTGGATGTCATAGGACATATGACCCTACTTCATGTTGAGAAACCAAGTGTTAGATGAAAATGATTGATTATCTTAACTTGATAATTATGTGTGAATGCTTTTTGGCTTATTATTACTTAGATTGTCTTCTTAACAAAGTAATTACACAAAAATGCAAAACAAAAAGATCATAAGGAAAAAAAGAACACCAAGAATTAGGCTCCAATCCAGGGCAAAACCCCATAAGGGGGAAAACCCAAAAATCCTTCTCTTATAAAATTAGATCAAAAAGAGATATACAAGACCTAAGACCAAGACCAGTATTGCCACAAATATCCAAGTTAAGCCTCCCCCAATTATCCTCCAACCAAGTCAAAGTCAACGAAACTCAACATTTATTAAACACTCTAAAATATGGTCAAATCATAAAAAAATTGGACCTGTAGTGAAGGATGAAGTTCAGACCTGTAATTTTCATAGAGAAGCCACAAAACCTTCACATGTGTGTAGAAACAGCGTTAAAAAATCATATTTTATCTCTCTTTTAATTTCAGTTGTCTTGTATTCTTGTTTGGCACAAGAAATGATGTTTTGTGATGATAAGTGATTGTTCTTCCAAGTGATTGAGTTGACTGATGTATATACCTATCCAAGAGGTTTGAATAGATGCATCTCAGGTCGACTTGGTCTTATGTTGATTATTTGACTCAAATTAAAAATTCATGTTTTTTTTTTTCTTTCAAAAGTCCAAATGGGACTTGATTCAAATACATTTATCTTGACTTAAAATAATTTCTTTTTGACTCTATAAGAATGAAGAAAATTCTTTGACCAAAATTAAATAATAATAATGAATATAATAATAAATAGCAATGATAAAAATTACATTTTATTGCATTATGAAGACCGACACTAATTACATTTTTCAACACTTCCTCCAAACTAGGGGGGTATTCATAGTGACACAACAAATTACTCTCAAGTTGAAATATTCATATAAGAAAGGATCTGGATTGATAAGCATCAACAATTATTTACATCATCATAGCCAACATTGTCAAAATAGCAAGGCCTTGACTAACAAGTTCTATCTCTCCATTAGATTAGAGCACAATGTTGGGAGGCATAAATTTGGAACACCACTGCCACTCTAGGCACTTACCCCATCAGGATGTTCACCAGGTATTTCCTCACATGACCATTTCCTAATCCATTGTCATAATACTTGACACCAGGAAATGTTGATCCTCATGACTATTCTTATATTGGATTATGTACTTTACTTATGGTGGTTAGTCTTAGTCAAAGTACAAATTCTTAAAGAATATTGGTCCCAAATGTTTATCCAATCCACCATTCTCCCTATTGGTGTCTTTACTAGGCTTACGACTATTAGTCCTAGCCATAGTATATGACACATGGAGAATATGGTGTCCACCCTCACTTCCTCTCAACGAGGGAGGATACATCCACAATAATAAGCTTTTCTCAAGAATACCCATCATTTTCATATAGCATAACATCATTAATTCATTTTCAGCACATGACACCTTTATCATTAAGCATTCATATATTTGTGGAAAAATATTTCCCCTTTTGTCGTTTGTGACGAAATAAAATCATAAAGTGAAAGTCGAAATCATTAAAGATACACTAGAATGATGTATCTAAGTCTAAACTCTAATGTTGAAGTGAAAATTCATGTAAATGTTATATCTATGAGTTATGCCAAACTTATGAAAACCCATTCCCTAAGTCCTATATACAAGAAAAAGCAAAATAAAGAAAAATAAGGCACAATGAATGGTAACTCATGTATTCACTCCCTCTTTGGAAAACATATGAATATGTACTCCTATTCACACTTGATCACATGTTTGTGATGGTTAAATCATGAATTCATCTTTTCCCCTTGCATTTTCACTTCATCAATTAAGCAACTAATTGAGGATCTCGGGAATGCTTGTTGCATAAGCGTTTCATGTCTACTCTTGGTTTACTTATGTCACACTACATTCAATTTATGTGATGGAGTGAGATGCTTAAGTTTGTGTAGTTATTAGAATAGTGTATTAAGTTAGTCACCACACACACATTTATTACATCTCATTGATCCACATGTGTGGGTTGGAGACTCATTGTTTGAGAACTTTAATGGAGACTACTTTACGAATTTGGTGGTGTAGCTTACAAAATCTCTTGGTAAAAATTGTGATTTGTCCTTTCTTTTACTCAAGAGACTTGATAATATTGAAGTCACTCCCAATAATCCATGGAGATGGGGAGTATAAATTACTTGTGCTAGAATTATAATTGAGAAATAGAGGTTTTCCATTTGCGATATTGGAGTCATAGACATTGGATACATGGTAGTAGTCCTCGATGTCAATTAACTAAAATTGTATTGTCATAATGCGAAAAGAGGTAAACATATTGGTAACCCTGATGTACTGATCATTCCAAATAATATCCATTCCACCCAAGTATCTCTAAGCATCAATCACTACTACTTGGAAATTCCTCCCTCATTTGCTAATTATATGAGGTAGAACCTCACTTAATATTTTTGTTTCTTATATCAACATTATTGATGGGTGCTTTGTATACCATTTGTCTTTTAGGAGTCTTTTTTTCCTTTACTATTGAGGCCCCTCATGTTCCATGAGACTATTTTCATGGAGAATTTACACACAAAGGAAGTATAATCTGACTAAAAAAACATGTTTCAAGATTTAAGTGCTTGGACAATTCCACTTCATGACTCCTATAGTTCCTTAACTTGGGACCGAATGGTGAACTTGATGGCCTTAAGGGAAATTTACCAATGAAAATATCAAAAAGAGGTGACCTTTGACTTTATCACATACAAGTTAATATGCTAAAAAAATTATCCATAACAATTTCATCAATCAATGAATTATTAAAAAAATATATCCATAAAAATATCATCAAGCAATGAATCATTACATTATAAAATACAATCTATAAACCTTTTGGGAAATTTTTGCTAAACCATGCTCAAAACCAACATATTTAATATTAATATTTAACAATAATATGGACAATAACACATTTTCATAAATTAAATAACATGTTATCAAGCCTAAGAAATGTCACTAACATGCAACTAAAATCTCATAAACTGCAGGTATTTGGTCCATTTTCACAACAGAAGGATCTATATGATCAAGTTGTCATTTCAATAGTAAATGAAGTATTATGAGGTTTCAATTGCACAATATTTGCCTTATGGCCAAACTGGCACATGAAAAACTTACACCATGGAAGGTGAAGGGAAAATGTCAATAGTAAGTTTTGATGCTTTTTTCTGAAGATCATTTTTTAATGATTCCCAGTGCTACATTCAATTGTCTAATAAATTGCTACATTGCTATCTTCTAGTTTATACTTTTTACTGCAAAAACTTGTTTGAAATCATGACTGATTAATTCTAACTAGTTTTCTAGCACAACATCCTCAAGGGGCACCTATTAAATTGCACTTAATTTATTTGTTGTCATCAATTATAAAATGTTTATCTTTTCAGATCTAGCAATATATTGGCCTTAGGTGGAAACTTGATGATGGGGGTATAACCATTGTACCCATTGCATCTGCAGAGTGCATCAAATGGGGAGCTTCTATCCAATGCTAGTGTGATTCCAAGGGTTGTTAAGCAAATATTTGACACCTTAGAAAGCCAAAATGATGAATACAATGTCACCTTCTTGGAGTTGTACAATGAATAAATCACTGACTTGCTTGCACCTGATGAGATATATAAGGTTATGTTAGATGATAAACAATGAAATCCCTTAGCATTGATGGAGGACGCAAAAGGTGGGGTACTTGTATGAGGCCTTGAGGAAGAAATAGTGACCAGGGCAAATGAAATATTTACTTTACTGGAAAGAGGCTCTGCTAAGCAAAGAACAACAAAAACACTTCTCAACAAGAAATCTAGGTAAAGTAAATCCTCTCCACGTTGTTTCTTCTCATCATATATGGGATTAGTTCTAACTTCTAGTTCTGATTTTTTTTCTCTTTACAATCACTCCCATCCATTATTTTCTTTCACAATTCATATCAAAGAAGCAACACCAGAAAGAGAATAGTTGATTAAATGCAAAAAACTTAATTTGGTTGATCTTGCTGGTTCAGAAAAACATATCTCAGTTAGGGGCCAGGGAGGTGAGGACATTCAAAATATCCAACTTTTAGTAGATGGTAAAGTTCAAGCTTATTTTTGTACTTAGTATATAAATTGGAATGACATCTAATAGATTATGGTTTGCAAGGTTGGAATATGGTGGTCAAATATTGCTACCTACACAACATGAAAAACTAAAATTGAATATTCAGAACTTAACTAGATTATGTGTGAGATATTTAGTGCACACTACATACATCCTGGGAGGGACTAAAGACAAAAAAATCAATTGTAATTTATTTAATGAATTTTGCAGGGTCATGCAAGGGAGGTAGGGGAGATCAACAAAATCATACTAACATTAGGTCGTGTTATTACTACTCTTGTGGAGCATCTTGGACATGTTCCTTACAAGTATATTTGGGTTAGTTTTTCTGTGGCATTTAAGTAGTTTGACCCTTAGTGTAATTGAGAATGAAATTAGACTGTAATTTTGTATCTAACTTTGAAAAAGGGTGCAGGGATAGTAAACTTACAAGACTGTTACATGATTCGTTGTGTGGGAGGAGAAAGACTTGCATAATAGAAACTGTTTCACCATATTTCCACTATCTTGAAGAAACTCTCAACACTTTGGACTATGCCCACAAGGCCAAAAATATCAAAAATAAGCTAGAGGTTTCATTGTCTACCCTTTCTGTTATTTGTTATAGCCATATTTGTATTCCTAGTCGCATACTAGTACTTCATAGATCTATATCATATCTTGGGGTTTGGTGTTGGAAATTGGGGTTGTGAGTTGGAACTGGAGTTCGGTGTTGGAACTTGGGGTCATGAGTTGGAATGATAGAAATGAAATTTACTTTTTAAACAAAATGAAAAAGTTTTTACTAAACTTTCTTCTAGTGCTCATAGACTCGATAACTCTAGAAATAATTTTTCTAGATTGATGAAATTTATTTTTTAACTAAAATAAAAACGTTTTTAATAAAAAAATTCTAGTGCTAACAAACCCAATAGCTCTAGAATTCCTTTTTTTTAACATTCTTGTTCATATTACAATTCTAAAAATTCCATCTTACCCAATTTTCAGCTAGACCACAATAATCTAAGATATAATATGAACCCACTCTCTAGAGGTAATGAACTTGAGCATTTTTAATTCTTGTTGGCACCTTTCAAACTTTGTTTCCATGTTTTTAAATCCTAACCACCACTAGCAGATAAGGGATATTTTTCCTTCCAAAGAAAGTTTTGTAGAATTCCCACCTTACCTTACCTTTCACTCCACCTAAACCTAGTCTGGTTGAAAGCCCCTTGCTTACATCACTACATACATTGTATTTAGTGCTAAAATCATAATAATATCAAACTATTTTGAAAAAATTTATAGTTTAGGAAGTTCAAAATCAATTTGATTTAGAGCTAAATTGAAATCAAGATTTTTTTTCTCTTTTACATTATATTTAGGGAGTTCAAAACAATTTGAATGGAATCATTGTCATCACTAGGTATAATGGATTTAGTGTGATAATGGATAAAATGAACTAATTATTTGTAAGCATTTGTTCTTGAATGAACATTAGGATCCATTATATCATAGATAAAATTACATGCATTGAAAAAAACTCAATATTTCATGTGACGTTCATATTGTATGTGACTTATTTTTCATTAAAAACAATTTACTTTTTCATGTGACATTCTTTTTTGTTAAAAATTCTTCTATTTTTAATTTGAATTACAATTGTAATTTGAAATAAAGCTTCCAATAACTCTTAATTTACCAATCATTCATGGACATCATAAGAAACATTCACAATAGAATATGAAGAACAAATGGGTACCTACTTCATATGCATTAAAAAAGGCTTCTACTACTTAACGTGATTTACAAGTGTAATCTTAGTTGGATCTCCAATATATCTTAAACGATATTTTAATTTTCTTTTTAGTACTATTATTTATTATGTCCTACCTCATTTTATGATTAGCATTGTAACAAAAATTTGCATTGTGCAATGGAATTAGTACTAACATGTAATATTGATTTTTTTTTTTCCAAAACGCTACAGGTAATGACCGTGAAGATGATGATACATACTATGTTTATATTACATCATATATCAGAGACGATGATGATGAGGATGGCGATGGAATTGGTGATGATTATTTGGATGAGATTATGAATATGGTCAGGATGATGATCATGGAAATGATCATGAGGATGATCTTGATATGATTTTCGTGGTGCTAGCTAGCCATGAATTATTTTTTATATTTAGTTGGGATGTCTTAATATGGTAATCATACATTTGAAGTTTATTTTATTCGAATAATGATGATGATATTATCAATACTATTTTGTTACCTTATGAATATGTTGAAAATTGTTTACATTTTTTTATGAAGAATTATTGTGTATGATGAGATTCCTATTTTTTATGGATGTTGTGAATTTACCTTAGAATAATTATATCTATGAAACATTTTGATTTGGTAATCATACATTGAATTTTATTTAATTTGATTAAATATGATGATGATATTATCATTATTATCTTGTTATTTTATGTATATATTGAAATTTATCAACATTATTTTGATGGAGAATTATTATGTATGATGATATTACTATCTTTTGATGGACGTTGTGAATTTACCTTAGAAGAATGGTATTCACGAAAAATTTTGATATGATAATCACACATTTGAATCTTAGTTGATTTGATTAAAGATGATGAGGATATTATTAGTATTATCTTATTACTTTATATATGTGTTGAAAATTGTCAATGATTTTTTATGGAGAATCATTATGTATGATGATATTACTATTTTTGGATGTAATGTTGTGAATTTACCTTAGAATAGATATATGTGATAAGTGTTAATTTAGTAGTCATATACGTATATTGAAAATTGTCAATATTTTTTTATGGAGAATTGTTATATATGATGATACTACTATTTTTTTGATGAATGTTGTCAATTACCCTTAAATTTGTTTACAAACATCAAGTTATCAATTTGAATTATGATATCTTCTTAAATGTGTTATACATGAAAATATCTCCACATCAGCTCGGGAGGAGAATACTATGTTTTTGGTTGAAATACCCCTTTATCCTAGACTATATAAGACTATAATACAAGTTATGTACCATGAGGACCACGTTATCCCGGTCTATAACAAGTTGTCCCCTTCATCTAACTTGTGTTATCATAACTCTCACTTAGCTAGACTTTGACACTCTTGTTCACTTTCGGAAACTCATGTGGTGGAATGTGATCTCTTTATCCTCATATTTATATTTTTCCTAAACAAGAAAAGCATACAAAAATGGGAAAGAACCATAAAGCATGGGGAAGATTTTTCTAAGCACAAAAGCATCTAAAAAGTGGAAAAACCATTCTTATATGAGGAAACATTATTCACCCAAAATATTTTTCCCAAATTGAACTAATGAGGAATTTGGAAAATCTTTATAGCCTTCACTTGCTTATATATTGGAGGATTGGCCATTGAGAAAAGTATGGGAATTCTTGTATTGTCATGCTGTTGAGATCTATCTTGAGAGAGAGAGTTTTGGAGCTAGGAGTTGGGGGAGGTGTTGCTGCAACTGTATATGATGGTTGCAACTTTCCTCCAATTCCTTTAATAATATAGATAGGTTGTTATTCCTTCCATATGCTTCTATTCATTGTTTACTTCTTCTGTTTAACTAATGCATGTATCAGATTTTGGTTTATTTATATTTATTCAGTAATATTTAGATGTTTCTAATAATTTTGATTATCAAGATATTATTTTGTGAAGGTTGATTTGTTCTCTCTCTTATGTGTAGGACCAAGCTTTAGAGCTAGCTAGGAGTGCTTCCCAACTACATTAAAAACTCCAACAAGACCTACATGCGAGGACTCATATGAATTCCTTCTCTTCTTCTTAATCTCTACTCTACATCTTGATCTATTGAGAATCCTAAGCCTTAGAATAACCTTTCTCTTACTCAGCCTGCCCTAGGTTTCCGAGATAACCTAAGAGGGTTTTCTGTTCATCTAACCGTGCATTAAATCCTATAGCAAAATGATATTTAAAAACTGTAATATATTTCACTATGTAATTGAAATTAGTAAAATTAACCCATAAAGGGGGTCATAAGTGGAAATAAAAGTACAGCTCTAAACAAGAAGCCAAAATTGGATGTAATCATGGATGAAAAATTGGGAGTAGAATTGGATGTTAAACTAGCCATCAAAACAAGATGCAAACAATGACACAAAAAGGGTTTTAAAGTAGAATTAAAAAAGGGTGCAACACTAGACACAAAGAAGGGAACAAAATAGGGCATACAAAAGGATACCAAATTGGGCACAAACAAGGATGCAAAAACGGACACCAAAATGAGGATGCAAAGAATGGTGTAAAATTAGGATGCAAAATTGGATGCAAAAAAGAATGTAAGAAAAAACACAAAACAAGATGCAAAATGGGACTAAAAAAGGGTGAAACCAAGGATGCCATATTGGATGCCAAAAATGTTGCATAACTAGATGCAACTTCAAACTAGAATCTAGGTGAAAAATGAGATGCAAATGAAACAATGTGGTAGAAAAAAGGGTGCAAATTTGGATGCCAAAAGAGATGCAAAATTAAAAACCAAAAAATATGCAAAATTGGACATAAAAAATGGTGCAAAATTGAACACAAAAGCATAAAAAATGGTGCAAAAATGGGCATAAAAATGGCTCGAATTTGGATGCAAATTGAGATGCAACATTGGATGCAAAATGAGGTGCAACAAATGATGCAAATCTTGGTGCAAAAATAAATGCAAAAGTAGACGAAAAAAATGGATCAAAATTGAACGTAACATTAGACACAAAATGGGATACAAAGATGGACACAACACATGGTTCAACATGAGGTACAAAGTTAGATGCAAATTTAGATGCTCAAAAGGATGTAAAATTGGATGCAAGAAATGGTGTTAAAAATTATGCTAAATTGGATGCAACAAATGATGCAAAATATGGTGCAAAATAGGATGCAAAAAAGAGATGCAAATAAAACGCAAAAGTGGAAGCAAAAAAAGGTGCAAAAATGGATGCAAAATTTGGTGTTAAATCAGGTTCAACATATGGTGCAAAATTGGATGCAAAAAAGGCACAAAAAGTAGCACAAAAATAGATGTAAAAAAAGGTACAAAATTAGAAGCAAAAAATGGCATAAGACTAGATGAAAAAACTGGCACAAACTAGATGCAAAAAAGGCAGTAAATCAAATGTAAAAAATGGTGTAAAACTCGACGCAAATTATGACACAAAACTAGAAGCAAAACCTGTTGTAAAACCAAATGCAAATCTTGGTGCAAAATATGATGAAAAAAAGGATGCAAAATTTGGTGGAAAAAAAGGCAAAATTTTGCGTAAAAAAGGACACTTTAAAATTGTACAATAGAGCCAAATTTAGCACCAAGCTACTCATCCCAATTGAGAAAAAAATGCACTGAAATCTGGTGCTAAATCTGGTGCAAATTGCCTATTTTGTTGTAGTTTTGGAATTCAGCCTAGGTTGAGGCCATTCAGAGTTTCAATTGGAGTATGTGCACTATTCGTGTGATGGTGAAAAAGGACTAGTATGGATACTATGAGGTTGAGATGTTGACCAGATCATGGTGACTACTTGATATTGTTGTTATAGTTTAAGACCATAGATACAGAGTGGATGCCATGATTGTTATAGGTTAAGACAGTTGACCCGAATGATTGTGATGTTGGTGTTTGGGGTATTGATGATGATGTTTATCTTAACCTTGAATCAAGTCCCTTAATCTCATAAGGATCTGAAATGATGTCACTCTAAAAATTCTAGCAAGTTCATCCTTTTGTGAATTTCTAGAAGGCATTAAGAAAGTGCCTCAGTTTGGGTTGATATATCACCCTGAAGTATATTTATGAAACTCATGACGAGTACATGCTACACAATGTTAAATTTTCCATGGGAGTTAAAACCTACAAGAAGAACTGTAAAGCTAATGATTTAGAGTAATGAAAACTATAATATGCAAGTTTTAGATTAGATGACAACCATATAAACAAAGTTTGTGACCCTTGTTAAGATTATAGTATTAAATATATACTTTATTTGAAAAACATTACTATGGCGTAAACCCTACATTGCAATTGATTGTTGAAATTATATTTGAAGTATAACTTGTAATAAAGCTTGCTTACACTAAAGAAAAAAATATTGAATTATCTCTTAAGAATCATGATGACATATTTGGAAACAAAGGGAGAAGTTATAATAAGATTACTTGAGCCCAAAATATCAAGTTGTTGAATTGAAGAAGCCTAGAAATTAGCTTGGAAGAATCTAAATATGATTCTTTTAAGGTCACTTAGTTGGCTCAAATATCTTGAGTTTAAAAGGAAAGGTTGGGCCCCTCTTCAAGCTTAGAAGTTCTAAGGATTTCTTGATAAAGTCATTTGCAAACCTTGCACTATGACAGGTCAAGGACACAAATGACTAAATACATTGAAGGTTTTATTGTAGAGAAAGTATTGATGCTAAGAAATATATCTTCCATCTATTGTTTAAGAATGATGAAGTTATTCTTTGTACATTGAAATGAAGGCCAAGATCTTATGAACAAAATACTATTACTACAATGATTTAGAGAAAGAAAATCATCATTGGACTCTCTTGATTGATTTTTGACAATGTTGGATATGTGAAGGGCATGAGAACTCTAGGATTCTGACATTTGATTATGAAATTGAAAATATAGAGTTTGTAAACCCTAGAAAGCAAAAAAATCTTGAATTGGTTTTTTCCATTGAAGATAGAAATCTTAGGTCATGCAATGAAGACATGACATCGTGATAACGTTGTGGATGAAGTTGATGCAAGAAGGCCAAGATCAAGAGGGAGCTAACATTCTTCTCAAAATGTGTTCTTCCACTGGCCTCCTAGTGAGGATTGCAAGTATGTATTGAATGCCTACGGTCAACATTTCCATCAATAAAAATTAAAGGGAGGAAAAGAAAATAAAAAATGTAAATTTGAATTTATTATTTTCCCTCTAAATTTTCAAATCAGCCTCAAATTGTCTTATAGGACGATTGGGCCCCTAAGAGGTACCCATTCAACCCTCTCAAAAATCTATATGAAAACATTTTTACACCTTCATTTGGACATAACAATCTATCTTCTCATGAGCTTTGTTACAATGAAAAAGATGAGGAAGAAGGGGAACGAAATTGCAAGAAGAAGGGTTGATTGTTCATCTCATTCTTGGGTATTGGTTTTCATTATTATCTTCATGATGTTTGAGATGTATTTATGTATCTTGAACTCTCTCTCTCTATATAAGGAATAATTTTATGGGTTTTCCCCTTGTGTGTTTTTCCCTGGTCTCAGGCCTAATTTCTGTGTTTCTTTTCTCATGGTTTCATTGTGTTTCTACTAATTTTTGTGCTTCTTTTCTCATGGTTTCATTGTGTTTTGTGTTTCTACTGTGATTTTCTTCTACTTTATCATGCTTATGAATTTATTTTCTTCATGATGAAAATGTTACATGATGATTATTTGAAGTTTTTAAATTGCTTAAGAAAATTATTCTAGCTATGGCCTAATAAAATTAACATGGTATCGAATTTGGGGGCACTATAGAGCAGTCATGAAGGCACCATACAAATTTGTTTGGAGGACCAAACATTTCTGAGGCACCAATGCGAAGTTTCTAAAAATCTATGACCAGACCAAAGAAAATTCAAAGAGACAAGAAAAGGGTCGAGTCCCATCCAAGCCAAGAAAGGAAGGTCGTGTCTAGGCTAAGTTCACTTGATGTAGAGCGAGGTGTAATCACATGTTTGAGTTACAGGGGTCTATTTAATATATGTTGAATTAACCTTGCATGGAATTTGTCGCATCTCTTGCAAATTACATGACAGTTGAATCTCGGACTTATGTCAGTAATTTGAAATTCCTATCCAAAGAAAGGTCGCATGAGATTGTCCCTGTAAGTACAAATATATTTCTATGGGTTGTATACTCTCTATACTCTTTATATAATCCAAGCTATTCCATGATTGAAGTCCAGACCGTTATTCTAATCCGAGTAGCACTTTGAATGATCCTCCGAAAAATGACAATATTTTATGCAAGCTTTGTATTATAAGAATATGCGAGGTTTTGATAATAGTTTCCTCTCTTTTATCTGAGCTCCTTATGGTCTGCATTGAATACAGGCTATATTACAAATGCTAGTACTTTTCATTAATGATCCAATCTGGATACGGTCTCTGTGATCCGCCTTGTTATGGTCTTGACAAAGTAAGTGAGCATTTTTTTGTAACTCCTCTATTGTGATACTTCTATGGCATCTAATTTATGCAAACTCTAAGGTTCAAAACTATTTTCAATGGTTGATCATATCCCAGAGTTGGGAAAGAATCTAAATTTTGTGTGTGGTAAGGCATCTGAAATTTCTAAGTCATCTTCTGTGGCATATTTATTTGAGCTACGGGTTGAGGCCTGAATCTGTAAGGTATGATGCAAAGCTCTGATTTTTGTTTCTCTAAGGTAAGTTCCTAGCTCCATAAGGCATCTATGTGATCTCTTAGCACCATATATTTTCTATACGAGCAATCCTGTGGCACAAATTCTCCATTTAATTTGCGGACCCGAAAAGACCTACGAGGTACCCTGAGCATAATCAAGGTTTGTGATTCATTCATTGTAGATATGTGAAGTCTTGATATATATACACATACAAGATCTGAATTCATCTCCTTGACCCTTTATGCAAGCTTGTTGTGGAATCATCTCTGTGGATCATGCAAACTAAGGGTGGCATCAATACTCTCTATTTGTGAGTAAATTTGAGCATGTCAGATTTATTATTAGAGGTGTACACATCAGCTATTATTCTGGATGCTTAAGGTATATCCATTTGATCAACGAGCCAACATAGATTGGACCATATTCGGTATGGTTCACACGAGCTTACATGTTTCTTTGTGAATGTACTCTCTATACGAACCTCTTTATGATAGTTACTCATGCTATGTTATTTTTATTGTGGTATGAATAGACTCATATACCCCTATGAAGGAAGGCTTGTAGTCTGTAGAATCTGCATGCCTCTGAGAAAAGAATAAATCTGAGTCTTTTTCCAGCATTAAAATTTTGATGACTTTTCTTTGTGCCAAGTATTCTGGTCAGACTGTATTTGAAGGCTAAAATCCAAAACTATGGTATGGATTGAATTATATCCTTGTGTCCCTTTATTTAAAAAGAAGAACGGCGTGATCAAATGTGTCTATATATATATATGGGTCAATTCTTCAGAATCCGACCTGAAGGTCTAGTATATGTCTGCTCAGATCCTCTATAAATTCAAAATATGATAATATCCTTTCTACCCTATCAAGCTATCAAACTATTTTGAGTGGACATGTCAAAATCTATCAAGTTTCAAGTTTGAGGAATAGTAGGACTCAACTTCAAAAGGTCTGCTAGATGCTACTTTCCTCGCTTCAAGACCAATGTCTTTGAAGTGTTATCATGATGAAATTTTTATTAATATAGGACATTAGAAATATATGAAAAAATTACTCCACTTGTTAAGGATATTGAGACTTGATGAACTTGTTTGCAAGTCTAAAACATTTTTCAAACTCTTATAAGGGTTTGTTCAAGTAAACCTTAGGATGTTGAAAATTATTGAAGGCATTTATAGAACATATCATATAGATTTTGATCTCAAGGTTGATACTTGAATGAGATAAGTGTCAACATTGTTGATTATTTCCCTAAAGGGTTTCCAGATTTGAAGATCCTTTGGTTTCAAAAATTATCTAAAGTTCTTTTATTGATTCTATTTATTGGCGTCTATAACAATATAAGATTAAAATTTTTGGAACATTATAAGCAAGGGTTTGATCCTAGGGTTTGAGGACAAACCCCTAGGATTGATGTGAGGGAGACCTAGGACAAAACCGTAGGATTGTTGAATATCTAGGGTTTGTACACTCTAGACAAATCTTGAAGGATTGATTGCTTTTGCTTGAAGAAGAAATCCTAGATTCTAGAAGGTCTGACATCTTGATGATGAGTATGATTTGAAGATCGAATATAAGAAGGTTAAAGATTAAGAGGGATTTGTTATGTTCTCTAAAGATAAGTATCTTCAATGTCTCTTATTTTTCGATGATATGGAATCTTTGATGTCCATGATGATGTAAATTTCTTGTAGAATCTTTGATGATATGAATGATGATGTGGACTTACGATTCATGATGACATTGACTCATTGATGTTGTGGAATTATTAATGAATAAATTGTCTATCCTAACAATGTGGACCTCTTAATGATAATATGTGGACTCATTGATAAATCAGACTCCTTGATGATAATTGATATGGATTCCTTGTTGATAATGATATCGACTTTTTGATGTGAACTTCTTGATGAGGTTGATAATTATGAGAATAAGGTTAACTAAATATGAGAAAGACTAAGATCAAGAGGGATTTGACGCACTCGAGATAAGTACTTTTTTATTATTTCTATTATTTTTCATTATGAAACTCTTGTCTCTATATATCTTGCTTGGATATATTTGTTCTTTCATGGCCTCTTAGTGAGGATTGCAGGTTCATAGAGAAGACTTCCAAGGTTGTCACAACAGATGAAGAAGGATGGAAGAACAAAGACAAGAAGATTCGTGATTAGATGAGTTTTTCCTTTGGGACTCGGAGGAAGAAGATAAGATCAACCATTGTTTTTTATTCATGAAGAAATGAAGTTTGTTGCGACTTCCAAGATGAAGATAGTGAGAAGTTTGAAGAGCGATATTGATTCAAATATGCTAGAGATTAGAATGTTATGTGTAAAAGGCTAAAGACCTCTATGACTAGTGTAAGAGGGATTTGATTGTTCATAAGATTAAAAGTGCGGCATGAACTTGATCTTGGATTAATGGACTGAAAGTCCATGAACAATTGATGAAAATTTGCAGAAACTCTCATTTACATTTGGAAATGTAATTTATTTTCAAATTCAATCATTGATCTATTTGATCCTCCACTGGTAAGATGGCCACTGATATTTCCTTCTATAAGATATTTCTTATTGTTATAGTCCATTTTGTCACATCTGTTCAATAGGCCTGCAAATCGAATCAATCTGCATCCGTGAACATGTTGTCATCATCCCTACACAAAGCCCTATGCATGACCTTTCCAAATGTTTGAGTTTCTAGGTCTAACTACTCAAAATCAAGCTTTTAAGCGCCAGTGCACTCTACCCCTTTAGAGACCTGCGTTCAATGCTGGTTGTTTCCTTTTGCACCAGCGCTGGTCTACAATATCTTGCTCCTTGTTGGGGATGCGTTGATTCTATAAATTTAGGAAAATTAAAAATATTTCCAAATCTTCCTCTTCCAGAATATTCCAGGGGTTGTTTTAATCATTTACAATGGATAAGAAGCTCAATTCCTATCTTATCCTACTTTGGATACTTCACCTCTTATCCATTGAGCTCATCCTCCCATCATAAGTGGATCTCAAGCACATTATGGTAAATCCTAAACTACCATCCCTCTCCTATAAATTTACTACCATCTACAACATCAGGGTTGGCTTTTGGAGACTGATCATGCCCTCATGTTGTTGCCTTGAATATAAGAGAGTCATCATCTTCATGCATTAGGGTGACATTGAGGTGTTCTTTGTGATAAGGAAGGACAAGTCAACTTGGGGAGATCTCTACAAGATCAACTACTATTCTTGGTTGTAAACTCTCTCCTATTTCTATTAATACAAAGAGTATATTGTTTTCCTATATGTGTTATGTTACATTTACATTCATGTATTTCAATGCCTTGTTGATTCATTGAATAGAGTAATTGAATTATGCTACATAGATGTTGTGGATCCTTGGCTTGTTTTGGTTGTATGTGCAGGTTCTAATTATAGCATTTGGAGCTACGATTGGAGCTTACAAGCCAGGAGGAAAGTAAATCTTGTGACGGATTCCAAGTAAGCCTCTTTCCCATTCTTCAATTTCTCTAAGGAAAACTCTATATTCTTTGATTTCTATTGTTCTAGACTATTCCACTAGGTCTAGGGAAGATACTTTTATCTGCAATCGTAAATTCCACATAGAAAATTGGCGACTTCCCTAGGGAACGTTTCTTTCCCTTAGTGGTTTCCTTGACCTTAGCACTTGTTTCACCTCTTGAATCGACCTTCATTACCTCACTCAGATCTTGATAGACTCTAGGAAGACCCTTCTATAAGCTTGATTTGATTTTGTGTGTCATAATTTTGTTGGATTTGTATCAACGCTCCCCCTAATCTGGTGGTCGGATATGTATCAGCGCTCCCAATAGTTTGGAGACACTGCGCTGCAGCGCCCTGTACAGTTCATTTTTTTCTTTCCTAGCACACCTTCGACATTGTTAGGTGTGCTAGATATAGGGAAAAAATTAAATCCCTATGTCAACCAAAACTAGAAAAAATACGCTTGAGATGTAAAATTGGAATCGTAAAAATAAAGAGTAAGGTGAGATCTCCTACCTGGAAGTGACAACACTAAAAATGATCCATTGGATTGGTCGCAATCAGCTGCAGAAGATTGGGGAAAAAAGCACTCATAACTCACTCACCAAGAGGTAAAATGTAAAATGGTAAAAATAAATTACTTTTTTTCTTATTTATGGTCATTTTCATGATTATTTTATTAATATTTTAATATTTTGACATAAAAATGACCTAATTTTATCATGAATCAGGTATTTTTAATCTTTTGGTGATGTTCTAAGTAAGTTAACAGTTGTTTAATGGATTTGATGATGCCTGAATCGAAACAAATCATTTTTACCAAAGAGCATACTTTTATCACTTTTTCGGGCCCTATAAACTTACAAAAAGGGAACCCCCTGGAGTCCTCTTTCAGCGCTTTTCAGACTCCCAAAATATGAAAACATTTTCGATCAGTTGTCTTTCCAAACTCATTAAATAAAATGAAAAGACATCTACTCAGTGTAATTTTAACCCTTTTACAGACTGAGATAGACTATTTACGAAAAAGGAATACCTTATTTGAACATGGCTAAGAGGTTCTCTTGAGTATCGTTTTCTACCTTTTTCGGACTTGTTGACGGTGTTGGACATCCCAACATTCAAGGGATCTCCGTGATATGTGGTACCAATTACACCTGACATCATCTGGGATAGGATACCCATCCGTAATATGGCCTAGTTGTCAGTTTCTTAACTATTTTCCTTGGCTATAACTAGTTATGGTCTCTAGGCATCTTGATGAAGCTCCTACAAGATTTGATGAGTTAAAGAATGTAACGAGGACATCAAAAACCTTTCTTCTAAAATCACAAATTATTGAAATGAACAGGCAACCTACATAGAAAAAATATTTTTAATGTAAGGTAAGCATGTTTTGTTTCACAAACTCATACCAAGCTTGAACAAGAGTATATTGTATATATGCTAAGAGTGCCCTGCTTTAAGCTCTTTCATCCAATTACCTAGCAATATTAATTTATTTTCAGCAAAAAAAGTGTTGAACACCTAATCTTTGGGATTATGAATCCTATGTAAATATTGTTAAATTTCAAATTCTTGTCGTCTTTGTTTTGAAAAGGATGGTTCGGATTTTGCACAGTATAGTTTGAATCTTGTCCACGTTTCAAATCCCAAAAGGGATCCATCTTCAAGACTGTGAATGAATGAATCTTGTTAATGTTTCAAATCCCAAAGGGGATCCATGTTCAGGACACTGAATGAATACATTATGTAAATATTGTAAATAACAAAATAAGAAAATTTGGAATATCAAGAAAGGGATCAGGACACTGAATGAATACATTATGTAAATATTGTAAATAACAAAATAAGAAAATTTGGAATATCAAGAAAAATTGAGAGATGAAACCCAATAGTCTCCCTCTCTTTGTATATAGTCATATGCTATCTTAATGAAAATCAACAAGTTATTAGTGGAATAACTCCACGTCTCACATAGTATCATAGCCAACTCTCAAAATTAGCTTTTATGTTGTAACTCCTTGTCGGTTTTCTGCCATATTCTGTTCCTTTGTCCTCAATTTAGTTTCAGATTCTGAATCCCAAATCTATGTGCGCATTGTCTCTTTCTTATACGTTGGTTATGTTGTTATAGCCTGGTGCGTTTAGTCTTGATTGTGTATACTTCCCGGAGATGATTTGAGCACTTGGTGAGCGTGGTTCAGTTTAGGGGCGATGGGGGTCACCAGTCCAGAACCTCGAGGTTTTAGCTTTGTTTGTGATATTGGACAGAGTGATCCGATCAGATAAATCTGGTTGTTGCGCCTTGAGGCCGACATATTTGGTAACATTGGTTTTGCCTCGATTAATCTCAGCGTTTTTGTCCTGGAGGATGGCAAGCGCTAAAGACTACTGAAATAAAAATTGAAAGATCTTGCGTAAAATTGATATTGAGCTATCGATGGGCGAGTTATGTTTCAGAGCAGATTGTTTGGTTGTGGTTCAAGTATGAGCGAGAAACAAAGCCTGTGACTGGTATGCATGGCACGTATGGATTTTTTATGGTGTCATTACCTCTGCGTTGAACTGAAGACCGTGTTGGTGTTCATTGAAGTTTTTTAAGCCATGATATGAATTATGAACCTTCGTTGACCTGTTATATATTACATGGTATGGCTTGAAGTGCATTATGTTAAAGTCGTGACTTCACCTCTTATGAAGTACACGTTTATGTTATGAAGTGCATTATGGTACATACCTTAATATATGGTGATGTATATTATGATGTGCATTAGGTTCCCTAGAAAATGGTGGTGTCTTATTATATAATGAGAATTTTGGATGGTGGTATAAAATGGTTATATAATGATATTTTTTTGGATGGTGGTATTTTTGAGACATGAAATTTGTTGAATTTTGTTTTGGTTATATATCATATAGTTCATATGTTGGAACAATGAGCGGAGGAATATATGTTATATTAAAGTATTAATATAGTGATGTTTTGCCACTTAAATAGAAGATATCAAGAAATATTGTATTTGTTTTGGAAATTAAAAGCATATCGTTTTTTTTTATGATGCATTTACTCATATCAATAGTGGGAGTAGTTCTCACTAGCAAAGAGAACTACCATGAGTGGTCCCAAAAAATAAAACATACCCTTATTTTCAATGAGTTGTGGAAAGGGATTTGTGAAGGAGAATGAGACAATGCACCTAAAAATCCCACTTCAGATAAGGAGCTTGCCATTTGGGAAAACAAGAACAACAAGGCCTATGCCTTGATTGCAGTGTCAGTAAATGAAGAGGTGAGTCGTCATATTTCTCCATTTTCAAATGCTTTTTAAGCCTTAAAGAAGTTGAAGGAATTGTATGACTCACACTCTGAACTTGAAGTTGTTCAATCGATGATCAAGTTGTTCAATCTTGAGTTGAAAAATGATTACCCTCTTGCATTAGCATCATAAGTAAGATACATTATGCATGAAATAAAAGCCATTGGCATTGAAATAGATATTCCTCTCATAGCTTATGTCAAGGCACTATATCCCATTTATTCACATTATCTTGATTCATTGCAAACAAGTGGCAACCTTAAGGAGATTACCTTTGACTCCCTTGAGAAGAAGTTTGCTAAGAGAGAGAAGGCTTTTGGGAAGAAGACAACTCCTCAGTCTACTAAAGAAATTGCATGCCTTGCACAGAAGGAGAAGAATCACGTACAATATTCTTCTAGAGGAAGAGGTGGTCGAAGAGGAAGAGGAAGGAATAATTTTAGAGGCAGGGGGTAGACATTTCCAAGGAGAAAGGTTTGATCTTCATTGTATACGATGCAATAGAGATGGACATGATGTTTCCACATGTAAGCCTTCTTGGGATAGAATTGAGCAGGAAAGAAATGAAGGAAAAGGTAAAACACCTGACAAAGGAAAAGGTAAAGCACCTGAGTTCACTCATTATGTTGTGGCACATTGCAACATTGGAGTAACTGAAGACTTATTCAATGCTTCACTTGCTTCATGGAAAGATGCTTAGCTCTTTGATTTGGGAGAAACTTGCCACATGAATTTCAGGAGAGATTTCCTTAAAGAATTCACTGATAATGTTGATCGAGCAGTATACTTTGCAGAAAAGTCAAAACTCAAGCCATCAGGGCTTGGCACCATCATACTCAAACTGCCTGGTCTTCCAGACTTTCTTCTACATGATGTTTAATACCTTCTGGAGTTGAAGAGAAACTTGTTGTGTTTGGTCCACATCCGCTAGCAAGGACAATCCATTCATATATTTGAATGCAAGGTCGAGGTCAGAAAAGCATCATATCACTCACTTGTCATAACTAGGATAGAAAAAGAAAGACTTCAGAAACTGCAAGGAACCTCTGCTCATGCATAGAACTTTTCATACAATTTTCACTATGATGATGGTACATTTACATCAAGTCTTTTATGACATGCTAGATTTGGACACTTGAACTATGAAAACCTCCATTTATTGAAGAAAAATGGTGTTACTGGTTTTCCTACAATTCCTAAGAAACTCAAGTAATGTGGTGCTTGTATCTTAGGAAATCACAACAAACAGTCTTTTCGAGATTCTCATTCCAGAGCACGTAGAAAACTCGAACTCATTAATTTTGATTTATGTGGCCCAATGCCTATTCCTTCTGCAAATGGTAATAAATATATGATGACATTTATTGATGAATACACCAGAATATGTTGAGTTTATTTTATTGAAGAACAAATCTGAAGCTTTTGAAACATTTAATAACTTTCATGCATGGTTTGAAAATGATGCACAATCTCATATTGGATATATTTCTACTGATATGGAAAATAATATACATCAAATGAATTTGAAAACTATCTTTGACAACATGGGATAAAACATCAAACAATCGTGCCTTATAATCCACAACATAACGGAGTAGCTGAAAGAATGAACATGAAAATCTTAAATATGGTATGTTCCATGATGTTTTTCAAGAATGTTAAACTGATGTTTTGGGCTGATGTAGTTCTATGTGCTATGTATATAAATAATAGATGTCCATCTAATTATATAAAAAACAAGACTCCCTATGAAATGTGGCATGACCACATTTCTTCGGTGACACATCTCAGGGTTTTTGGTTCCACCTGTTATGCCTTAATACCCAAGGAACAAAGAAACAAACTTGGTGCAAGGAGTCGCAAATGTATCTTCTTGGGGTACTCAAATACCTCCAAAGCATACTGTCTCTATGATGAAGTGAATAAAAATTTTATAGTATCTAGAGATGCAATCTTTCTTGAATCTTCTAAGACTAACAATGTTGTTGAGCGACAACTTGATTGATTCAGACTTATGAAAGAACACAATAGAATATAGATATAAACATAAACACAAAGATGCAGTGGAAATAAAACTTCATTTCATTAATATCAAAGAGTTGAAATATGCTTGCATACATAATGGAAATAAACTAGCTCAAGCGATGGTAGCTTATCTCTTAGAAGAGATGTGGCAGATACATGTCTCTCAATTGTGTTACAGTGAGGCTCGAAGGCCTATTTATTATTGAGAAACAATGGAAAACCGTAAACATCCAAAAACCTAACCCTAGGAGATGAAGCGCCAAAACTATGGGCCTCGTTGGGGAAAATTGGTACATCAACTTCTCGGGGTCGTAACTTTGGCATACAATCTCCATTTGACACACACAATACCTCGTTAGAAAAATCACCAACTTCCTTCAAAGAGGTTTCTTCTCATGATGAATGGAAAGAAGAAATACCGAAAGAATATGATGCTTTGATAAATAATGACCCCTGGAAGCTGGTTGATCCTCCAATTGGATGCAAGTGGGTCTTCAAGAACAAGTATAAAGCGGATGGCTCACTTGACAAGCACACAACTAGGCTTGCAGAAAAAGATTTTGCACAGAAGGAAGGGGTCGATTATGAGGAAACTTCCCCCCACAGCAAAATGGACAACCATCTGGACACTCTTTGTCTTGGAAGCTCAGAATGGTTGGGAAGTCCATCAAATGAATGTAAAAATTGCTTTCTTGGATGGAGATTTGAAAGAGAATGTTTTTATGTCCCAACCAAAAGGATTTGTTGTGAAGGGTCAAGAACGTAAAGTATGCAAGATTGTAAAATCCTTGTATGGCCTCAAGCAAGCACCGCGAGCCTGGTACGAGAAGTTAACTAAGAATCTTCTGAAACTCAATTTCAAACATTATGATCTTGATGATGCAACTTTGTTTGTCAATAAAGTTGGAAGAACGGTTATATATAGTGTGGTGTATCTAGATGATCTTCTAATGACAGGGAACAATGAGAGCTACATTGCATCCATAAAGAAGGAACTGAGGAAATGTTTTGAAATGACAGATTTGGGCTATGTTCACTACTATCTTGGTATTGAAGTAATCCAACATCCGAAGTTTATATTCCTCTCTTAGAAGAAGAAAATTGGAGATCTGTTGAACAAGTTTGGCATGGATGAGTGCAATCCTTTGACTACTCCAATGGAACAAAACTTAAAGACTACATCCATTGAAGGAAAATAATTTGAGGATGCAACGAAGTATAGAAAACTCGTAGGAAGTCTCAACTACCTGACTACTACCAGACCAAGCATTTCATTTGTTGTTGGAATCCTATCCATGTTTATGAAAAATCCTTGTGAGGGTAATTGGTTTGCTGCAAAAAGAGTTCTAAAGTACTTGAAGGGAACTCAAGACCTTGGACTCAAGTATACATAGGTGGGTGACTTCAGCTTGATTGGATATTATGGTTCAGATTTCAATGTAGATAAAGAAATTGGGATATCTGCTTTAGGTTATGTTATGAGTCTTGGATCAGGGAGTTGTCTTATGGAGGTCACACAAATAATCAGTTCTAATAAATTCCACAACCGAGGCAAAATATGTGGTAGTAGTGGAATCAACGAAGGAAATTGTGTGGCTTAGGAAATTTTTGGAAGATTTGCAAGAGAAACAAGTGCATTCAACTCCTCTTTTGGTTGACAACACTTCTGCAATAAAGTTTGCCAAGAACCCAAAGTTCCATGATCAAACCAAGTACATCAATACAAAATATCATCTGGTTCTACATCATGTTGAGGCCAAAACAATCCACCTATGACATTGTTCCACAAACGAGCAGATTGCAGACATCTTCACCAAAGCACTTGGAAGGGAAAAGTTTGAAAGATACATAATGATGCTTGGACTTACCAACATCCCTTCAAATTCAGAGGGGGAATGTTAAACACCTAATCTTTGGGATTAGGAATCCTATGTAAATATTGTAAATAACAAAATAAGAGAAGTTGGAAGACGAAGAGACATTGGTAAATGAAACCCAATAGTCTCCCTCTCTTTGTATATAGTCATGTGTTATATTAATGAAAATCAACAAGTTATTTGTGGAGTTACCCCTGGTCTAACAAAAAGAAACTTGGTAAAGTGTTGGAAACAAATATGTATACATTCTTGCCTTCGGACCATGTTAATATCTTGTTTGTGTAATTTAAATGTCCTTAGAAATCATTATTTAATCTTTTCAAAATTTCCTCAGGTTTGGGATGTATTGTCTAATAAGGAAGTTGTGGACATTGTGGCATCAACACCTTCTCAAATAACTGCAGCCAGAGCTTTGGTGGAGTATGTTGTTCAAGCATGGAGGTTTAAATATCCAACTTCCAAAGTGGATGATTGTGCAGTGGTCTGTCTTTTCCTCAATAGTTCTTTATCATCTGAGCCAAAATAAAAAAACTCCAGTGGAACATGACCCTAGTAGTCAAGTAGTGACACAAGAGATCACTTCATTGTTAGCTACAGATTCATGCAAAGATTTCGACAAGAACAAAAAAGACTTTAGTGAGATAAATATCCCCAGTGTGCAAACGCAATCAACAATGTTAATGATCTGAATGACGCATGTCAAAATTTAAACAAATTCAAGACCTCCAAGAAACCTAAGGGCCCAGAGATAACACAATCTTAGAGAAAATTTATTGAGTATATTTCAATTGGTGATGATGAGGAATGGTATGCTCTTGATGGTGTTACAAGGGTGAACTCTCTTCTTAATCTTCTCAGGTTTTTGACATGAGACAAAAATGTTGGAGTACTAAGGAAGTGGCTTTGAATCCTCTCAGATAAATATCAAGTTTGGGAGCCTCAATGGGCTCAAATTTTTAGTTTTTTAATCGTGTGTCCAACTTGCTTTTGTTGGACTCAAATGGTATCTTATAAAATAATTTCTTGTGAACATTGTCTTCGTAAGAAAAAGTATAGTTTCTCTTACTCTAGGAAAATCAATGGAAAAAACAACGAGACAACATATTTATTACTCTAGGTTCTGTGTTGTTTTGAATTACGATTAAGAAGTAATGGAGTAGGGAATGCCTGAATATGTTATTTCACTACATGGACAAGTGGGTTTTAGATACAAGCTACTAAACTTTTTGGTTGTCGTGGTCCTAGAAATTGTTGTTGCTTTGTCTTGACTAATAGATTCAAAACATGTTATACACCCCGAACTCATTATACCCTGCTCAATGTTGTGAAGAGAATTGCATTTTACCCCTATCTCTCAACTATGAATTACTACACACCTTCCATTTGTCCTCATGCAACAAACATGCTCTGATCACATTCATACATTTAGTCTTCTTGCTGACATTCTGGTCTATTGTTCTAATCAAGTGGGTAAGGCGGACGAGCATACTAAGAAATGTGAAACCTCGAAAACCATTTTGTACATGTGTTGCAGATGTTGGGTGCGATTAATTTGGGATTGGAGATTTGGTTTTCGTAAGATAAATTGGGAAATGGGTTTCATTTAACTCCCTTGCATGAATGGCTTGAACTTTTAGTGCAAGGATTGGCATGGTTTACTCTTGGATTAACAATAACGAGTTGGCTAACCCGAGCTGTAACTACATTTGTGCGTGTTTGGTGGATCGTGTCATTTTTGCTCGGAACAATGGATTGTGTTTCAGCTGAACTGAATTCATCAATGACAAAGAGATTCCCTATGGGGCTATTCTCATCCTTGTTTCATGGCCAACATGTTGCTTGATGCCCATTTGTGCTGCAAAAAAGGATTTGAAGAGTTCAGAGGATGATCTTATGTCAGAACCCTTTCTAGGCAGGGATTATCGAGATCATGGGTATCTCAATTATTGTCAGAGGTTTTTTGAGGAAGATCAGATACTGTTGAAGTTAAATTCCAATGTGACTCCTTTTCCCATGGCAGGATTCTTCAATAGGATGACATTTTGGTCGTTGAATTCTCTTTTGTCAAAAGGAATGAAGAGGCCTCTAGAAGAAGATGATTTGCCTTGTGTGTGTGGAGATGATCAAGCAAATAATAGTTATACAACATTTTTATAGAGGATATGCTTAGGAAAAAATGGGAAAACCCATCTGCCACTCCATGTGTTTTCTGGGCTTTAGTTAGTTGTCACAAGAAAAATTTGGCAAGGACTGGGTTCTATGCTTTTCTCAAAATACTTACTTTGTCTTCTGGACTATTTCTTTTGAACACCTTTATTGGGTTTTCAGGTAGAAAATCATTCAAATACGAAGGTTTTGTTTTGGTAGGAACACTCTTTATTACCAAGGCAATAGAGTCATTATCTCAAAGGAAATGGTATTTTGGCACTAGATGGATTGGTCTGCAAACTAATTGTTCACTAATCTGATGTAGATATAGTAATCATTCTAGAGGCAATGGCAAGTTTTTATGTAACTTTTGATAGCCGTGAACATATTTTCTTAATCTCTTCTTGTAGGACTTCGGTTCTAGAAAGGACACATTTTTCTGTGGAGTATTTGATGGGCATGTCCCTTTTGGCCTTGTAATAACAAAATGAGTAGGCCAGCCATAATGAAATAACACCCCAATTATATATATCGTTGCTAATTTTTGTTGGGTGCTATAGCATATTTTGGTGGCTGGCTTATTTTGTTAGAGGATAAGAGAATTTGAGTGTTCTATAATACTCCAAACTGATTGGAACACTACTATTTATTTTGTGATAAAAACTAACTGACTTACAATTCTATTTGTATTGTGTTGTGGCAAGAGCTCCAACTCACCACAATATTCATGCATGTTTGTATGTTTTTTTGGATCAACTTTATGTAATACAAGGAATGTGGTATATGAAATTCTTTAAACTTTGTTAATTTGTAACATAACTTTTATATTTATTGAGTGTAAAGTTAGGTTTATTAGTGTGATCATGAGTTATTTAATCACTTGATCATAATAAATATATTTTTATATAAAAAGTAATGACTTGCATTTATAGTGCAGTATGCTTTGTCAATACCCCAGAGTCCAGAAAAATTGGACTGTTACCATGCGTTTTAGGATAAAAACAAATTAAGTTGTAGTTATGTTTGTATTATGGTGTGGCAGTAGCTCTAACTCACCACAATATAAATGCACATGATTCATTCAGATTTTGTAGTAGTAAGTTTGCACGTTGTTTTGATTGACTTTGTGGTAAAGAAATTTTTTAATCTTCGTCAATTTGTAATTTGTCTATTGAATGTAAATTTGGATTAGTACTATGAGGCCTCCATGTCAAAGTGTCATTTTCTGTCATATGCTCGAATGATCTACTTAGCATTTTGTGCATCATGTGATGCTCATCACTCATCAATTCCAAGACTTGCACCTAGTAACCATGACTACTTGGGAAGGCTACCCATCCCAAAACATCTTTGGCTCAAGTGCATTTAACCATGTAGATTTTCTCTATAGTCAAGCTCATTTATCTTGCTACCTGATTTGCAAAACCTTAGCAAGTATTGTGGTACCAACGGAAGTTGGGTTTTGTTAGTTTTCAGTGTCATCAATGGATGAAGGAGATTCGTAGTAAATGATGATGATGACCAAAAAACATAAAATGCAATGTACATTGCCATTTGCTAATGAGTTAACTTCTCTTCCATGATGTGGGTCATTACCTTATTTCATCTCTTTTCATAATGATAGCTATCTTACCTTGTTTGATTCTTACTATTTGTGAGGATGTCTTCATTGCTATTTGTGAGGAATTGAAATTCAGTAAGTTGGTGTTTCAATTGTTTTTTGAAAATTGACAATGCCATGAGATAGTAATATTAATCAATCTGGACAATATTCGTATATGATAAGGCCTCGTAATAACAAAATGAGTAGGCCGACAATAGTGAAATAACACCCCAATTATCTATATCATTGCTAATCTTTGTTGGGTGCTATTGCATATTTTGGTTGCTAGCTTATTTTGTTAGCAGCCAAGTAGATAGAGGATAAGAGAATTTGAGTGTTCAATAATATTCCAAACTGATTGAACCACTACTGTGTATTTTATGATAAAAACAAATTGACTTGCAATTATATTTGTATTATGTTGTGGCAAGAGCTCCAACTCACCATGATATTTATGCATGTTTTGTATATTCTTTAAATCAACCTTATGTAATACAAGTAATGTGGTAGATGAAATTATTTGAACTCTGTTAATTTGTAATATAACTTTTATGTTTATTATTGAGTGTAAAGTTAGGGTTATTATTATGATCATGAGTTATTTAATCACTGGATCATAATAAATATATTTTTATAAAAAAAATAATGACTTGCATTTATAGTGTAGTGTGATTTTTCAATACTCTAGAGTCCAAACAAATTGGAACATTACCATGTGTTTTATGATAAAAACAAATTAACTTGCAGTTATGTTTGTATTATGGTGTGGCAGTAGCTCCAAATCACCACAATATCAATGCACACATTTCATTCAGATTTTGTAGCAGTAAGTTTGCATAGTGCTTTGATTGAATTTGTCATAAAGCAATTTTTTAATCTCCGTCAGTTTGTAATTTATGTCTATTGAATGTAAATTTGGATTAGTACTATGAGGCCTCATTGTCAAAGTGCAATTTTCTGTCATAACCAGATGCACTTAACTCCATGGAGTATTTGTTCGGTGTAAAACAAGATTCAATAACTCCTCCACCATTTATCAAGCTCTGGCAAGTCAATGCATTAAATTCCACACTGTAACACAAATGTGGTTGCAATAACTTGAAGATGGGGTGCATACAACTCAACTGCATGTTAGCTACAATAATATAGGGCTCCATACAAGCTTGTGTCTGTAACCTATTAATTTGTACAGAGAAATAAGGTTTATCATAAGCCTTTGCATGAGTGAAATTGACAGAAAGGCCATCTTAGAAGTCTATTGCTCAACTCAAGATAAAAAGCATGAACAAATGCACAAAAAAGTGGCACCGCAATGTAAATGTCAAAACTTTTCTTTTGTACTACGCTGTCATATACACCATTGTCGTTAGTGAGGAAACTGCATACATTAAAAACTATCACAAAACGCAACCCATAGTCAACAATCATTGAAACTTCGAAATCCAAAAAAAATTCCTTCTCATGAAATGCTTAACCCACTAGCGTAAACATCATAACTATATACCATACTTAGATTTCGTAGTAGTCTCTTACAAAGTACAACCTATCACAGTGATACGTTGTTATGCCATTAATAAAGTGCATTAATCATTAGAGGAATTAGTATTATGGATAACTATTACATAAAGTTGTTTAACATAAAACAATATGATTGGAGGATCATACTGCACATCAATTACCAAGTAGACTCTAATTTGTTTATAAACATTGACACAATTTAAATCCAGAAATCCTACTTGAACTATGTCGAACTGTGAAAATCTATGTACTTGGATGTTGTTTAACATTAACCTTGACATTTCACTTTGTTGATAAGGTGTTTGTAAACTGCAATCTCTATCACAAGGATTTTGTGTTGAAGACTTTGGTAAATACAATATGCTTTTAATGCATGGCTTGGGCTTCTAACTATAGTGTTTCTAATGCTTTCAATATAGACCTTTCAGGATTCGGTTCCATTTTTCCTTCCATCTGCCTATTGGTGGCACCATGGCAGCAATGTGCCCTTGTACCACAAGAGAACACACACCTGTATTGGTTTCTGCAGTTGGTATGTACATACTAGAGATATTATGAAGAAGCACACATTATCAATGAACATACTTATGAAAAAACAAATATTGGTAAGATTCCTCAAACTACAGTCCTTCCTAACTTTTGTAGCTCAATTTTGCAAAGTTAAATTTCAAAGTTTTTCTCAGACAAATGCTAGTAAAAAAACAAAATTGCATAAATTTTTTACTTTCTTCAATGCTACTCTTTCCTATGCTACCACCTTACGACGTTTCCTTTACAGCATGTGTTGCAATTGCTAGTAATAATAATAATTCAAATTATAAAAATTAAATGAGAAAATTAATAATTATGATTTTAACTATAAAAATATAAAGTCAAATTAAACTATAAAATTAGAGTGGTGTACAAGTCCATGGCATTGCATAGCTCATGATGTTTGTTATGATGAAGCTTGATGCAGGAGCATCCGACTGAAAAGGCGACAGCTGGGAAATGGTTTTTATTTTTGCTGGAAAGAAAGAAAAACATTTCGAATTCTGTTTTATTTTTGTTTTACTTAAATTAAGGCTGACATAACCATTGTTCTTTAAAAATTTAGCAAGCAAGTAAAATAGGATTAGTTAAGAGTATGTTTAAAGAAGCTGTTAAGATAACTGAAAGGTAAATGAGGAACAGTTCCTCAACTGTAAGAAACTGCTAGTAAGGCATTAAAAGAGGAAAACTAGATCCTCATTGAGGAGGCTGCCATCCAGAGAGAAGAAAGGACATAGAGTTTGAAATTACAATTTTTCTTGAAATATCTATGAAAGCAAATGAATCTAGAACCTGTCATTAAGGAAGCAAGAGAATTTTTCTTTTCCTGTGCATTAATGTTTCAGACATTGTGTTAAAAGCAAAATAGTGAAATAATTCATTAAGAAGCCGAATGACATCGACAAAATCTTGTGACTGAAGGCATCTCAGACCAGGAACCAGACAAGGCAAATCCAGCAAAGACAATACAACTTTTCTCAACAAAAAAACCAGGTACATTTACATTCAAATTTCAAGCACACCTGTGCATTCGTTACATTTCCAAATTTAACAGTTCATTATACATTTATATAACCCAAAAATAGTAAAGGGTTCTGAAACCCACGAGCACCGAAAACAACGATTTGCAGGCCCAAAATAGTCAAACAACGAGGCTATGAAAACCCATGAAACCATACAAACACACGGAGAAAGCGAAACCCCAAAGGAAATACCCAACCAAAGACAGCGCAAGTAAAGACAAGATACAGCCACGGAGAGATCCTACCCAATTTTTCCCCAAACTTGCGAAGACTCCCAAGGACGAGGCCGTGGAGTAGCGTTCCCCAGGAACGACCTGCACACCACCACAAAACAAGGTGGCAGTCAAGAAAACAGTAGGGCCAACAAAACAAAAGGACAATGAGCAGACAAACGAAGAAAGGAGTGGGAAATTACCTGGAAAAGGCCTGACTCCACGCCAGAGGACGAGAACCGAGTCTCTCGCCAAAGGGTTTCTCCCAACAGGAACGCCATAGGAGAAATTTACCTGCTCACCAAGGAGCCAGAGGGTTAGAGACATAAAAACGAAATGCGGAAATGAAATTGGAACAAGAAATTACCTGAAGTAGAGTTCGTTGAGCCGTCCGCCGTAGTAGCAAGGGAAGAACCTGTGATTACACAGAACCAGATCATCACCAGAACCAACACCAAGAAAAAAATCATCACGAGCAGAGTAGAGACAAAGCATGAGCCAGGTAACAGAGATGAAACAACTTGCAGGTTGAAAGTCGACCTGAAACCTTCGAGAACTAGCAAAATAAACCACCACAAGGACCAAGCGAAGGCACATAATTAACAAACCACCACACGGAACAAGCAAAGGCACAGTGCTAACAAACCACCACAAGAAACAAGCAAAGGCACAACGCACCCACAGAGCCGAACCAGACCACGGCGAATACAAGAATGAACTCCAACTTTCCCTCGGCATGTGTGAAATGACTGCATTTGCGAAACCAAGGCCAGTACAAAGGGCAGGCCGAAAACATAAAGTGCATTAAAACCTCACACCAAAACCCTGCTATTGTTTATTCAAAAATTGACAAGAATTAAACGGTCGTTGCTACATGTCCCTCCTCGGGATTGCCACCAATTTTTGGTATCAGAGCAAGTTAGTTCCTTTCTCTCAGTAAAGATGGAGGTAGGAAGAAGGGGTCGAGGTAGAGCCATCAGAAGAGTAGCAGATGAAGGGCTACGAGAAGAGATTAGGACTTTAACTGCACGTTTGGCAGCAGTGGAAGCAGGAAGGCGTAGAGATCTGGAAGGTGGGGATGACAGTGAGGAGGAAAATGCAGCCACGATGGATGGGTCAGATGAAGAGGGACCAGAGATTAAACTATTGAGGTCAGTTTTGTTGGCTAGTAGCAAGCCAAGACCGGAGCTTTCTAATTATGATGGCAGTTTGTCCACAGAGGCATTGTTAGACTGGATAAGTGAGCTAGATAAATATTTTGAATATGAAGAAATCAACGAAGACAAGAAGATCAGGTTTGCTGTCACCAAGTTGAAGGGACATGCAGCACTGTGGTGGGACAGTGTGCAGGCAGAAAGGAGAAGATTGAACAAACCATTGATTAAAAAATGGGATAGGATGATTGCTAGGATGAAGAGCAAATTTCTGCCTAAAGATTACCAAATTGCCCTTTATAGACAAGTACAGAACCTGAGACAAAGAATGATGACCGTAAAGGAATATACTGAAGAATTTTATAAAGTAAACCTGAGAGCTGGTTATGTTGAAGATACCCCTGAAAAAACAACGAGGTTTGTAAATGGTCTACAGATGGAGATCCTAGACGAAATTAGTATTCTTTCCCCTAAGACCATAGAGGAAGCCTATCAGAGTGCTTTGAAGGCAGAGGAAAAGATTGCCAGGAAACAGAATGCCAGAAGAGGACGTGGTTCTGGCAGAGGTAGGGGACAGTCCTTTGGCAGAGGTAGAACTACCAACAGCAATGAAGAGGGCAGTAGTTCGAAGACTTCAGGACAAACTGAAAGGGAAGGTAACACTAGAGGAGGAAGGTCATACCAACGAGGAAGAGGTAATGGCAGAGGCAGAGGAAATGCCTATCAGTGTTACAAGTGTCACAAGTGGGGACACATGTCCTTTGAATGTCCTGAAAAATGAACAAACTGGACATAGGGGACCATATGTTGCTCAGCCCGATGAAGCAGAGGCACTGCCACAGGAGGTGGAAAATATGCCTGAAACCGAGGAATCCTTGGTATTGAACAAGGTATTATTGAAACCAGCTAAGGAAGTAGTTGATCAAACACAGAGGAAAGCATTGTTCCGGACTGTGTGTAAGTCGCATGGGAAATGCTGCAAATTAATCATAGACAGTGGAAGTACTGATAATTTGGTAGCTACTGAAATGGTGGGGAAATTGGGTTTGAAGAAGTTGAAGCACCCAACTCCATATAGGGTGTCTTGGTTGCAGAAAGGTCACCAACTGTTGGTCGATGAGCAGTGCGAAGTAGAGTTTCATATTGGCAAGTACAAGGACAAGGTGACTTGCGATATCATGCCAATGGACGTGTGCCATATTCTACTGGGCAGACCATGGCAGTATGATAGGAAAGTTGTCCATGATAGGGAAACAAATTGTTACAAGTTTGTTAAAGATGGGATAAAGCATACGCTAGTGCCCATAAAGGAAGAGGATGTTGCAGAAACCAGTGGAACAAAAGAATTACTATTAGGTGGAAAAGAGTTTCTGTGACAGATGGAGGATGATAACATAAAATATGCAGTTGTGCGAAGGCCAAAACCAGTGTTGATCCATACGGAAGTCACTAACTTACCTAAAGAGATACATGACATGCTGCATGAATTTAGTGATATTGTGGTAGATGATCTACCAGACAAATTACCACCAAAGCGGAGCATTAGTCACCATATTGATTTCATTCTAGGAGCCAATTTTCCAAACAAAGCTGCTTACCGGATGAGTCCGAAGGACAATGAAGAAATCAGGAAGCAGGTGCAGGAGTTGTTGGATAAAGGACTGATTCGGGAAAGTCTAAGCCCTTGTGTAGTTCCGACTGTTTTAGCTCCCAAGAAAGGAGGTGAGTGGCGGATGTGCACTAATTCCTGGGCAATTAACAAGATCACCATCAGGTACAGGTTCCCTTTACCTCGGATGGATGATATGATGGATTGTTTGAGTGGAGTAGCATACTTTTCAAAGATAGACTTGAAAAGTGGCTACCACCAAATTAGGATTCGAGAAGGTGACGAGTGGAAGACAACTTTCAAGACTAATGAAGGCTTATATGAATGGCTGGTTATGCCATTTGGATTGAGCAATGCCCCCAGCACGTTCATGCGTTTGATGAACGAGATGCTGAAAGAATTCATTGGTAAATTTGTGATTGTATATCTGGATGATATACTTATATTCAGTAAGACGAAGGAAGAGAATTTTCGACATGTGAGGTATGTATTGGAAAAATTGCAGCAAAATAGATTACTGATAAATTTGAAGAAATGTTCTTTTTTCAAGAAAGAATTAATTTATTTGGGATTTGTGATTTCCGAGAATGAACTAAAAATGGATCCGGAAAAGGTTGCAACCATAGTTAGTTGGTCGTCTCCCAAGAGTTTGTTTGAGGTACGGAGTTTTCATGGATTGGCGAGTTTTTATCAAAAGTTTATTAAAAATTTTAGTGGGATTTGTGCACCCATGGTGGACACCATTAAGAAGGCAAATTAGCCTTTTCATTGGACAGAATTGGCAGAGAAGAGTTTTCAGCTGCTCAAAAGGAAGATCACTGAAAAACCAATTTTAATATTACTAGACTTTAATCAAAATTTTCAAGTTCGCTGTGATGCCAGTGGGACAGCCATTGGTGCAGTACTCAGCCAAGAAGACAAGCCAATAGCCTATTTCAGTGAGAAATTAAATGAAAGTAGGTAGAAGTACACGTCTTATGACAAATAATTTTATGCAGTGGTTCAAGCGCTAAAGCATTGGAGACATTATCTACTGGCCAATGAATTTGTCTTATTTTCAGACAATTCTGCATTACAGTATATTATGCAACAACATAAGCTGAACCATAAACATGCGAAGTGGGTGGAGTACCTGTAGAGTTTTACATTTGTGTTGAAACACATCAGCGGTCAAGCCAACAAAGTGGCAGATGCATTAAGCAGGAGGAATTTGATCCTACAGGAAAGTACGATACAAGTATTAGGATTCGAACATCTTAAGGACTTGTATGAAACAGATGCAGATTTTAAGGAAGCCTATGAAGCTTGCCAAAATCCATTGTTGAGAGATAACAGTTCATGGCTGGACTATAATATGCAGGAAGGGTTGCTGTTCAAAGGAGGGCAGTTGTGTATTCCGGAATGTTCTATGAGAGAGAACTTAATCCAGGAAAAGCATAATGGAGGTTTAGCTGGGCATTTTGGCATAGACAAGACCTTGGATAGTTGAGCCACTTTTACTATTGGCCGAAGATGTGTAGAGATGTACAAAGGTTTGTGACTAGATGAAAAGTGTGTCAGCTTGCAAAGGGACACAACCAGAACACAGGGTTGTATACGCCCTTACCTATTCCGAACAGACCATGGGACTCAGTCAGTTTAGACTTTGTCTTAGGTCTGCTGAAGACACAACGGGGATTCGATTCCATCATGGTGGTGGTGGATCGTTTCACCAAAATGGCACATTTCATTCCATGCAGGAAAACTAGTGATGCCACACATGTAGCACATTTGTTCTTCACAGAGATAGTCAGATTACATGGCTTGCCGAAGTCTATTATTTCGGACTGAGACGTAAAGTTTACAGGTCATTTTTGGCGAACCTTATGGAAAAAATTAGACACCAAACTGAACTTCAGCTCAGCTTATCATCCACAGACCGACGGGAAAACCGAAGTGGTGAACCGAAGTCTGGGAAATCTACTAAGGAGTTTGGTTGGAGAAAATTATCGACAGTGGGATCATGTACTTGCACAAGCGGAATTTGCTTATAACGATTCGCCCAACAGAAGCACGAGCAGTAGTCCTTTCCAGATCCTATACGGAATGCACCCACGTGGAGTACATGAGTTACGGGATTTGGGTCAGTTGGAGCGCAGGAGTGCTGATGGTGAAGATTTCGCAAAGGCAATCAGCGATCTTCATGAACAGGTGAAATTAAAATTACAAGACAGCAGCCAAAGATACAAACAGAAAGCAGATTTGAAAAGGCGGGAGGTACAATTCAACGTAGGGGACCTGGTATTAGCACACCTACGCAAGGAGAGGTTTCCTAAAGGCGAATACAACAAGTTAAAATGGAAGAAAATTGGGCCTTGCAGGATTCTTCGAAAGTTTTCTGCGAACGCTTATGAGTTGCAGTTACCTCCAGGTATAGGAATCTCGCCCATTTTTAATGTGGCAGATCTGTACCCATACATTGCGGAAAATGAAGAAGACAGTTTGGAAAGATGAACACGAGACACCCAGAATGAGAACGACTCGTGGATTAAACAGATGCCCCCAGCAAAGCCTTTAGAGATCGAACAGATCCTAGACACCCAGGTGGCCAAACGGACTCGAAGAAAAGAATATTTGTGGTACCTAGTCAAGTGGAAGGGCCATCCTATTGAAGATAGTTCTTGGTTAGATGCTGGCCAGATTCAAAGCGTCAGGTACTCTATTGAAGAGCTCATGGACAAGAGCCATGAGTTTAATTTACCCCGAGAGCCTGATGCAGGAGCATCCGACTGAAAAGGCGATAGCTGGGAAATGTTTTTTATTTTTGCTGGAAAGAAAGAAAAACATTTTGAATTCTGTTTTATTTTTGTTTTACTTAAATTAAGGCTGACACAGCCATTGTTCTTTAAAAATTAAGCAAGCAAGTAAAATAGGATTAGTTAAGAGTATGTTTAAAGAAATTGTTAAGATAAGTGAAAGGTAAATGAGGAACAGTTCCTCAACTGTAAGAAACTACTAGTAAGGCATTAAAAGAGGAAAACCAGATCCTCATTGAGGAGGCTTCCATCTAGAGAGAAGAAAGGACATAGAGTTTGAAATTACAATTTTTCTTGAAATATCTATGAAAGCAAATGAATCTAGAACCTGTCATTAAGGAAGCAAGACAATTTTTCTTTTCCTGTGCATTAATGTTTCAGACATTGTGTTAAAAGCAAAATAGTGAAATAATTCATTAAGAAGCCAAATGACATCGACAAAATCTTGTGACTGAAGGCATCTCAGACCAGGAACCAGACAAGGCAAAGCCAACAAAGACAATACAACTTTTCTTAACAAAAAAACCAGGTACATTTACATTCAAATTTCAAGCACACCTGTGCATTCGTTACATTTCCAAATTTAACAGTTCATTATACATTTATATAACCCAAAAATAGTAGAGGGTTCCGAAACCCACGAGCACCGAAAACAACGATTTGCAGGCCCAGAATAGTCAAACAGTGAGGGTATGAAAACCCACAAAACCATACAAACACACGGAGAAAGCGAAACCCCAAAGGAAATACCCAACCAAAGACAGCGCAAGTAAAGACAAGATACAACCACGGAGAGATCCTACCCAGTTTTTCCCCAAACTTGCGAAGACTCCCAAGGACGAGGCCGTGGAGCAGCGTTCCCCAGGAACGACCTGCACACCACCACAAAACAAGGTGGCAGTCAAGAAAACAATAGGGCCAACAAAACAAAAGGACAGTGAGCAGACAAACGAAGAAAGGAGCGGGAAATTACCTGGAAAAGGCCCGACTCCATGCCAGAGGACGAGAACTGAGTCTCTCGCCAAAGGGTTTCTCCCAACAGGAACGCCATAGGAGAAATTTACCTGCTCACCAAGGAGCCGAAGGGTTAGAGACATAAAAACGAAATGCGGAAATGAAATTGGAACAAGAAATTACCTGAAGTAGAGTTCGCTGAGCCGTTTGCCGCAATAGCAAGGGAAGAACCTGTGATTACACAGAACCAGATCATCACCAGAACCAACACCAAGAAAAAAATCATCACGAGCAGAGTAGAGACAAAGCATGAGCCGGGTAACAGAGATGAAACAACTTGCAGGTTGAAAGTTGACCTGAAACCTCCGAGAACCAGCAAAATAAACCACCACAAGGACCAAGCGAAGGCACAACGTTAACAAACCACCACACGGAACAAGCGAAGGCACAACGCTAACAAACCACCACAAGAAACAAGCGAAGGCACAGCGCACCCACAGAGCCGAACCAGACCACGACAAATACAAGAATGAACTCCAACTTTCCCTCGGCAGGTGTGAAATGACCGCGTTTGCGAAACCAAGGCCAGTACAAAGGGCAGGCCGAAAACATAAAGTGCATTAAAACCTCACACCAAAACCCTGCTATTGTTTATTCAAAAAATCGACAAGAATTAAACGGTCGTTGCTACGTGTCCCTCCTCGGGATTGCCACCAAAGCCTATTTAAAGGCTGAAGGAAAAACATTATGGAATCCAAGAGTATCAACTTAGATTTATCTTAACTTCGGAGTTGATCCCTCTCCAAGCTTGGTAGATCCAGATTTAAGATGAATCTAGGCTAATTATTATTTTTTTGTTTATTTTGTAATTTTGAAAACGTGAGATGTATCATAAGATAAGTGTTTTGATACCTATCAATGTTCTCTAACTATAAAGTGATATATTAATTCTTTTTATAATTAATAATTGCGCCCACAGGCGCATTCTACAACCTAATATGAAGGGATGTGTAAGTATGTCACATCTCTAATAAAATAATAATAAAATATTGACCCAAAACATAAATGAAAATAACAATATCCTATCCTATGAATCTTTAAAAGGAAAAACCATATCCTATGGATATATTAAAATCTTTAAAGAAATAAATATTTCCACGCCAAAGTTATAATATTTGAAAATATTAATTTGATTTAGTTTTATTATAAATTTTGTTATCATGCCATGTAAAAAACATCATTAAATCTATTATTAATACTAAAAGATTAATATTAATATTTTTAGATTTAATAATTTTGGATTAATAATTTGAGGAAATGTTTGCATTTTAAGGGATTTGATCCCTCTCAACCCATAATAGATCCGAAGTTGGATCTAGGTTGGTAATAATTTAAAATAATGTTATAGTGTAGTTTAGAGGGTGATACCCATAATATGAAGTATTACAGAAATTAAAAGACCCAATGTTGATAATCATGATATGAAGTATTATGTAAACTGAGAGATACAAATTTCCTCATGTCCTAGAAATACAAATTCTTAGATAAGATGAAGTAATTTTAGTTAATACTTTCAAGGTATTTTTGGTTCTGGACCTTGGAGACCCTTGAACTAAGATTAGGGTTTCATTATTGGTACATCTCTAGGTTTGGGGTTATTAACATGTTTCCTCATGTCCAAGAAATACAAATTCTTAGATAAGATAAAGTAATTTTAGTTAATACATTGGAACCAAGTAAAGTGGTAAATCTTTATTATTATTATTGTATTTTTAATTTATTTTTCTTATAAATTTATATTTTCAAGAGAAATTTTAAAATTTTGTTATATATGTAGTGCAATTAGTTAATATTTTGTTTTTAAAGTTTTATAGGTTTTAATTTTTGTTTTATTTCGATTTTTCTCATCTCTTTTTTTTTAAACTCTTTAATTTCTGTTTGATATGATAATGTGATTTAATGATGATATTTTAATGACTTTTTGCTGCTTCTTTCTTCTTTTTTCTTTTTACTTGCCCTTTATATTATTTCGAAGACATTATTTAAATATTTATTTTCTTTTAAATATTTTATAATGTGATTTAATGATGATATTTTAATGACTTTTTGCTTCTTCTTTTTTCTTTTTACTTGCCCTTTATATTATTTCGAAGACAATATTTAGATATTTACGCCGTAAGGTGTTTCCCTCTGAAGTGAACTTCCCTAAAATCCACTTGTCATTCCTGTGTGCCGTTAGATTATGTGTTAGACGATTAGAAGATTGTTAATCATTCGATGAAGGGAAGGTAGTTGAGTGGTTGCAACTGTTCACAATATTTGAAACAATTGCAAACCCTCGCCTGAATGCTTCTAGATCGGAGCCTGAAAAATTTGCCAGGGGTACCCTTTTCGTCTTCTCCACTCTTGCTTCTTGTGCTGCCTGACAAACCTCTAAAACGGGCTCCATCGAATCTCTGGGGCAAATTTTATCCATGGCTTTCCTGAATGTAGAAATGAGATTCGGATCAAATAAGGTCAGATATGCATCGTCTGATGACGACTGCTACGTCCAAATGGTTTTCGTGATTGAATCTTTCCTCCAAATGGTTTTCGTGATTAAATCTGCAGGAGTCGAGGGCGAATCTGCCCCAGAGGAAGAAAAGCAACATCCCAACATTGTTCGCCTCCGAGCTTTCTATTGGGGTATAGAGGAAAAACTGCTGGTTTATGACTACATTCCACATCGAAGCTTGGCAAATGCCTATTATGGTGGTTTCTCTTGTTCTCTTTTTTCCATTTCATGTATATCTACAGGAAATCTCGTTCAATTCGTTTCTGCATGGTTTTTTTTTATTTTTTTTACAAAGATAGCCCTTCAATCACTTGCATATTATGAGTTTCTTATGGATTCCACGATCTCCCCTCTTTAGCTACTGTTGGTAATCACAAGCCTGCATATTATGAGTTCTTCTAACCAAGCTAATCCTTGGGGCTATCTCTGCTAGATTGTTATCAACTAACCTTGGTGGCATTTGATATTATAGTGAATTTTCATTTGCTATTATTCCAAATAGTCTGCAGGCTTATTCAGAAGTATCCCACTGGCTTGGTAATTGCACAAGTCCCTGAAATTGAAGCCATCACCAGTAAGGCTGATTTCTCCATGCCTTTTAGAATGACTGTGTATGAAACTGTAGACCTTGAAAGTCTTTTCTATATTTTATGAAGGATACAAACACCGAGAATAAGAAAATGAAGGAAAGTGAAAGTTGCAGGTTGTTTATTCCTTCAGGGTTATTTTCCTGAAGACTCTTACTGGGAAGCCACCTTCAGATAAGGATTTTGCAGCATGGGGTCAAAACTTTGTTGATGACAAGCATCGCCTTTTGCGCATCATAGATCCTACTCTTCGACCAGAGGTTGAAGGAAGGGAAGAAATCTCAGTGTCTGTGGGGATTGCATTGAATTGTGCTTCTACTTCCCCTCAAAAGAGACCATCAATGAAGGAGGTATTGCATTTTCTAGAAAAAATGCCATCATCCACAACCGATTAACCAATTCTTTCTTCCTATGTAGCATCCTTGCTTTGACATAAGTTGGACAGAGATGAGGACTTACACCCACATTCCATATTCAACAACTCTACTTAGACATTGACATAACTCATATAGACACCTCTATGATTGGGACTCAGCAATAGACAAACTCTGCTGTCAACTCAGCTGCTTATGAAATGGCCAGAGTCTTCTTAAAAATTTCAATATTTCTACAGTTGAGGATTGTAGCAAAGCTCAGGGATCAAACTTAACTCCATGCTTATGAGGCATCCGCGTTCTCACAGTTTACTTGCAGCTCATTCTCAGTTTTAATGGGAAGGTGATATATGGTGTATTATTGTTGCAGTGGCAGGGGATGGATTTTAATTGTTGGTTGGACCAAAAGAAATTGATGCAAATCAATATTGAAAATTAGATTTATTGGTTCCGCTATAGTTTGCATATACAAAGAAGAAACTGCTCTTTTTTCAAGTTAGAATATTTATATATACATGTTCATCTCAGCAACAAATGATAATTTATCAAAACCATGAGAATGCTACACAGCTTCCTTCATAAGCCTTCTTAGGAAGACCATGAAATAAGACAAGTGACCCTATGCTTGTATTTGTATCTTATTCTACATAACATCTTCTTACTTAGCTGGAGAATAATTAGCTGCAGTATTTATATTAGTTTCTATGGAATGTTTCTGCTGTTATATATTGAACAGGTCCATTATACCATATTCCTGGTAAGCCATATTTTATTGATGACTGCATTAATTACTTCAGTTTGGAGACTGAACACATCATAATGACTCAATTAATTACATTACAGTATTGGGATATTGTGTTGCATCATAACAGTATGGATTGAATTGATGGGAAAATTACATTGTATTGTTATTGTTTTGCATATTATGAGTTTCTTATGGATTCCACAATCTCCCCTGTTTAGCTACTGTTGGTAATCACAAGCCTGCATATTATGAGTTCCTTGTGGATTCCACACTTTTCCCCTGTTTAGCTACTGCTGGTAACCACTAGATATTCAATGACATTTGATCCCGAGAATTCCTTGAGCATTTGCACTAAAGCATATTCTAACCAAGCTAATCCTTGGGACTATCTCTGCTAGATTGTTATCAACTAACCTTGGTGGCATTTGATATTATAGTGAATTTTCATTTGCTATTATTCCAAATAGTCTGCAGGCTTATTCAGAAGTATCCCACTGGCTTGGTAATTGCTCAAGTCCCTGAAATTGAAGCCATCACCAGTGAGGCTGATTTCTCCCTGCCTTTTAGAATGACCGTGTATGAAACTGTACACTTTGAAAGTCTTTTCTATATTTTCTGAAGGATACAAACACCAGGAATAAGAAAATGAAGGAAAGTGAAAGTTGCAGGTTTTTTTTGGCAGAAGCATCATAGATGTGAACGAAGGTTGTTACATTGTACGAGCATGTGGTGGTTAAGAATGGTGCTTTCTATATATATATATGAGGTTGATATCTACATAAGTTAGTTTAACATGCATCTTCAAATAGTTTATATAATTGAAATATTTTTGAAATGTAATAGGTTTAAACTTCTTACTTACACATTTTTTTAGTTCTAATTGCTTTACAATATATTCATTTTTTTAATTATAGTAGACATTATTTTTACATTTAGACTCGACCTAAAGATGGGCAAACTTACACATTCTCTCATACTGCGCTGTAAATTGATGGACAAACTTACACATTCCTCATACTGCACTGTAAATTGATGGACAAACTTACACATTCCCTCGTACTGCTCTGTAAATTGAACCTCTCGACTAAAAAATCCTCAGAAAATAAAAGAAAACAAAGATGTATTTTGCTGGAATTCCAAAAAGAATGAAACACAATTACGGAAAGCTACATCCTCAAAATTGGAGAGAGAAGACTTAAATCTGGAGAATCTTAAAAGATGTGGCTTCCCACAACATGGGTTATATTAGTTGCAATCTCATGGATAGAGAAATATTCAACGTTGGTCTGATAAAAAGAGAAATCCAGAAAGTCCTTGGATACGATGGTATAATCCAAAAAATGTATTGGATAATTTTAACTCTGCCAGCCATGGATTAAATCTGTTCGTCCAATTGCCAAGCTTGGTGCTGAGTTATCAGTGATTGATGCTAAATTTCCTACCTTATGTCTAAATGCAGGAAGAGGGAATCCGACATGGCTAGTGGGAAGCTTCAAGATTTGTAATCCTAGGACAAGTTTGAGAAACATACCGTTACCCCTCCTGAACTTGATTAACAATTCAGGAGGGAGACTAGATTTGGGCCTTGGCGATAATCTTGTATTGAAGTATTATACAGGGCGATTGGTCTAAAATAGTCCAGTTTAAAGCTCCCTCATTATTTGCGATGGGCATTCAGGAAGGTAGAAATTCCATTATTCTGCCAGAGTTTGTAGATTCTTCTTTTGCTCCAAGAAGATTAACATTATTTAAAAGCCACATATTATGAGGAAGATAGAGTTGGGAACCCATTCAGTCCTAGGAGGCTTATTCTTTTCTTGGGGAAACAACATCCTGTATTTCTTCTTCAGTAACCGACATCGTCAGTAGAGGTTGAAGTAGATTTCCTTGCAGATTTGAGTTACTACTGTGTTGTCTGGTATTCTATTACAGAAATTTTATAAACCCTTCTATTCTGAGTGGTTTTAAGGAAACGGGCACCGCTTCTTCCACCATTTTTAAGCCATTGAATTATTGACTTCTGTCTACAGAATACCTCCTTTTTCTTATCTTTTTGAATTTGAACCCTATCAAACTCATGAAATTTTTAATAACGCAGGGCTTTATGCCTTCCAGTATTTGAACGAGGGTGATTAATGTGGTTAAGCACTGTATCAACCACTAAGTCAGGCATGTCTAACTTCTTCTTTTCTTTTATAGATTCTCATGAGTCTCATTCAAGGTTTTTGATAATATGCCCTCATTTAAAAGTTCATGACTCGGTAATCTTTCCTCTATTCATTTGAAGACTAGCCATGAGAGACAAGATGGGTAGGTGAAAGTGGGTTGCTGCTACAGTTTCCACCAAGTTTTAATTTTCTTACATAGGGGTTTGCCCAAAGGTGGGCTGGTGTGGCCCCACAAGGGGCCACTGATCAGCTGATGCTGTCATGGCTGTTAAGTTGGGCCACTGATCTGCTGATGCTGTCATGGCTGTTAAGTTGGCCTGGTTGGTCACATGATCAGATAGAGTCTATGGAAGCACCTACCTTATGAATGTTGGTTAATGCTTGACAATTGAAGTATAAAGGAAGCATCTGTGGTCTTCCTTGTACTTACTGTTATCCTTCCTTAGATTGGAAGGTGGTTTATGCTTGGCACTTAAAAAGTATAAAGGAAGCATCTGTCGTTTTCAAGCCACAATATCAATTCCTTTTCTTTTACAACACTAACCATCTCTATCTCCAGTTCATGTTTCTTTTGAATATGTTTACAAAAACCTAGTTGTTCCGCTTTTTTCTTTACATTTTGAAGCTTCTTAGAAAGGATTCACATTTTTGTTCATGTAATGTGAGTGTCTTCATTTCACTAATACTGGATTTTATTTTCTATGTCTGGGTTGCCAAACTGCAGCTATTCAAATGAAAATGGTATGTTTTTAGGCCTCTTCGTTTGAGAGGTCTAGATTCCAGATAGATAGGCAAGTGATATGAAAGAATTACTTTGAAACTTCACATTTTTGTTCATGTAATGTGAGTGTCTTCATTTCACTAATACTGGATTTTATTTTCTATGTCTGGGTTGCCAAACTGCAGCTGTTCAAATGAAAATGGTATGTTTTTAGGCCTCTTCATTTGAGAGGTCTAGACTCCAGATAGATAGGCAAGTGATCTGAAAGAATTACTTTGAAACTAAAGGATTCACAAGGCTTTCGTAATCTTGTAGGAAATGGTCCGTCCATATTAAGCCATAAGGATGAAAACCAAGCGAGATAATAATCAGCTGATGCAACTGACTATTGTTGAAAAATATTTCTAACTCTCGTTTTACTTTGACATTATTTTATAATCAAGAAAATGTGGGAAAGAAGGCTATATTACAAGCCCATTAGATGAAGTTGGGGTAGATTTTATGGTTTGAAACTAACTCAACTGAAATTTTCTACATTGTTTTTATCAATATGAAAGCCTGAGAAGAGAGGTGCAGGTGAAGCAATGGAGTTTTGAAATGGGTAGATTTTATAGTCTAACACTAACAACCAAAATTTTCTACATTGCTTTTATCAATATCAGATTCTGAGAAGATAGGTGCAGGTGAAGCAATGGAGTTTTGAAATGGGTAGATTTTATAATCTAAAACTAACTCAAGCAAAATTTTGTACATTGTTTTTATGAATATGAGAGCCTGAGACTATAGGTGCAGGTGAAGTAATGGAGTTTTGAAATGGAAATCACAACAATAAAATTCTAAAATGAAACAACAAATGGATTTGGTACAAATTTGTTTTTGTTTGTTCCATTATTGTTGTATCTATGAATGGGTTTTTCTGCTTCTTGGCTTCGATCATGACCATTTGGGGTGGCCTTCTGCACTGATTTCCATCTGCTTTCATCATCATGAGCTAGAGAGTCTATGATGTGTTTTGTCTTATAAGTCAGTTCTATACAATGTTCAGATTTCAAAAGATTTCATTCATGGCGTTTCTTCTCCTGTAATTTCAATCAGGGTGGTCTCTGAATATTGCGTTTCCTTGTGCAGTAAATTCACTCTACATCATGGGGGAAGCTTACACACAGCTGGAGCTTAACATCATCTCAGCTCAAGATCTGAAGGAGATGCATCTTTTTGGCATGATGCAGACCTACTGTGTTGTATGGATCAATTTCGAGAAAAAACTGACGACGCAAATTGACAGAACAGGGGGCGCAAACCCTACTTGGAACGACAAGGCCATATTCAGAGTGGAAGAGAGTTTGCTCCGCTGTGAAACCTCTGCTGTGATGATGGAGATATACTGCGTGGGTTGCCTCAGGGATACCCTGCTAGGCACTGTGAGGGTCTTGCTTTCCACTCTCCTCAAGGGCTACGGGAGCACAGATTTCAGTGGGATGAGTTTCTTGGCACTGCAGGTCCGTCGTCCTTCTCGTCACCCACAGGGCATTCTCAACCTTGGCACCATGATTCTTGATGGAGTAGATCTTCACAGAATGAACAGATTCATCCCTGCAACTGGGGGGCTGTGGGTTTCAGAGATTTGATGGGGAATCCTGTCGAACCCAGGCCTTCATTTGTGAGAAAATTACTGTCCATTAAACCTAATAATGTTGTTGATGCCCAAGAACAGCAATCCCACTGTCAAGACTTCAACAATAGTGCATGCAAGGAACAGGGCAAAGATCAAGAAAAGCAGAAAGATGGTGGTGAGATGGTTGAGAAGGAGAAGAAGAAACTTGTTGGCTGCTATCAGATTCTCATGGCCCCAAAATTGAAAAGGAATAAAGTTAGATTGAAGAATGGGGCTGCAAAAATTCATCTCAGTCCATCTGACAGTAACATCTGTGCCAAGGAAGATCAAGATCCTGCTGTGGCTTACAACAAAGCAATAGCAATTTATGCATAGTGTTATCATCAATAATATTATTCTGCAAGAATACGTTGGTTTTCTGTTATTATATTCTTTGTGCAAGTGCCTTCAATTCCTAGTTGATTCGTGAAGTGCTTATTATGGCATACATAAAAATTTTGAAAATCACGAGCCACTATGGATGAAAGACTAGTTTATGTAAAAGTTTGAATAGATATATGAATCTGAAAAGGGCAAGTTCAGTGCCTTCAATCTGCTACTTCGATATATATTCTTAGCCTATGTGGATGAACATTGGTTTGTGTAAAAGTTTGAATAGATATGAGTCTGAATTTTGCAATGGGCATGTTCAGTGCCTTCAGTCTGCTACTTTGATAGATACTCTTAGCCACTGTGGATCACACATTGGTTTGTTTAAAAATTTGAATAGATATATAAGTCTCAAATGGGCAAGTTCAGTGCCTTCAGTCTGCTACTTTGATATATACTCTTAGCCACTGTGAATGAAATATTGGTTTGTGTAGAAATTTGAGTAGATATATGAGTGAATTGGGCAATTTCAGTGCCTTCAGTCTTTGATATATACTACTCTTAGCCACTGTGGATGAAATATTGGTTTATGTAAACATTTGAATAGATATATCATATATGAGTCTGAAATGGGCAAATTCAATGCCTTCAGTCTGCTGCTTTGATATATATAGAGTATATATATTTGTTTACAGGATGATCACTGCATTTTTAACTTATGTCCATTAATCAAATCGATCTTTCAAAGACACAGTAGGCTTTCCTAATCTTGCAGAAAATGGTCCGTCCATATTAAGCCATAAGGATGAAAACCAAACGAGATAATAATCATCTGATGCAAGTGACTATTGTTGAAAAATATTTCTAACTCTCGTTTTACTTTGACATTATTTTATAATCAAGAAAATGTGGGAAAGAAGGCTATATTACAAGCCCATTAAATGAAGTTGGGGTAGATTTTATGGTTTGAAACTAACTCAACCAAAATTTTCTACATTGTTTTTATCAATATGAAAGCCTGAGAAGATAGGTGCAAGTGAAGCAATGGAGTTTTGAAATCAATGAAGGAGATATTGCATTTTCTAGGAAAAATGCCATCATCCACAACCGTTTAACCAATTCTTTCTTCCTATGTAGCATCCTTGCTTTGACATAAGTTGGACAGAGATGAGGACTTACACCGACATTCCATATTCAACAGCTCTACTTAGACATTGACATAACTCATATAGACATCTCTATGATTGGGACCAGAAACAGACAAACTCTGCTGTCAACTCAGCTGCTTATGAAATGGCAAGAGTCTTCTTAAAAATTTCAAATTTCAATATTTCTACAGTTGAGGATTGTAGCAAAGCTCAGGGATCAAACTTAACTCCATGCTTATGAGGCATCCGCGTTCTCACAGTTACTTGCAACTCATTCTCAGTTTTAATGGGAAGGTGATATATGGTGTATTATTGTTGCAGTGGCAGGGGATGGATTTTAATTGCTGGTTGGACCAAAAGAAATTGATGCAAATCAATATTAACTAGTTATTGATAATTTTGCCCACTGAGTTCCCTGAGGTCGAGTATAATGCTTTCCTTGCTTATCAAAGAATATTGCTTATCAAAGAGTATTGATTCCTTTTCAATAGGAGTAGCATGTGAGTGTCAGTTTTATAAAGAAGATTCTTTTTATTATTAATAAAAATATAGATAGTTAGTTTCATTTTAAAGGGTTATAAATATGAGTTATAAATACAAGACTTAAAAGGTTGTAAATATTTCAAGGGTTGTAAATATGAGTTATTAATTGTTTTTACTCAAAACATGATAAATAGCAATTTAGCAATTTCTTTTTAGTTGAGTGACTCAAATTCATGTTTCTTTAGATTGACGGTAAACCCACTAAAGTTGAAAAAATTGTGATTCCAATAATTAGAAGGTTGTAAATATTTCAAGGGTTGTAAATATGAGTTATTAATTGTTTTTACTCAAAACATGATAAATAGCAATTTAGCAATTTCTTTTTAGTTGAGTGACTCAAATTCATGTTTCCTTAGGTTGACGGTAAACCCACTAAAGTGGAAAAAATTGTGATTCCAATAATTAGAGGGATTGTCATCATCGGGTGATAAGAAATTTAATATTCCAAGAAGAGGAGGTAGTAGTAGATTCTAAATAAATTAGCCATGCAACAACATAAATGTTTGCAACAAATTTAGAGAGATCCACCTTGTTGAATAATGCACACACTACATGGATAATGGATTTCCGCACTTTATGCCTTACGGCGTTTTCTTTGCAACATCTGGTACAAATGCTAGTAAATAACCTCTTCTATAAAAATGAAAATAAATTATAAACCCTAAAAAATAATTGGAATCAACCCATATCAAATCAATAAGTTATACCAATACTAACCCAACCCACTTACCAATTCCTCTAATTACAAAAATAAAATAATATTATAATTTCATTTTACTGTTATGTAACGATTGTGTCATTTATACTCTTAAGCTTCTATTCAATTTTTCATGTGGAAGTGGAGTTTTATATTAATCCCACATATAAAAACAACCACAGGCGTACCCATATGACCGTACTCTGAGGCGGCAGGCGTATCCATGTGGCTATACTGTGCGTGTGACAGCCACCGAACCCTAACGCTAACCCTGTACCCCAGTGTTTTCGCTGCCCTCTCCAACCTTCTCCGAAAGGCTATCGACTCGTCTCGTTCTTGAGGCGTTCTGTCCTCCAGGTAATTGATTCTTATCGCCTCCTTCCTTCTGCGATGATGATACTGAAACGAGTGATAACTAACCAATACACATTATCAAAGGCAACCTCTCCTCTTGCATTTGCATTTACTGCCAAATTTCATCTAACATTCTCCAATTTCTGCACCCAAATATCACCATCATCCACAACTTCACTACGCAGTGGGGTTGTCTCTGATTTTCTTATCAACAATTGCGGTTTAACACCTGAAGAAATTGCGAAAGCCTTTAGGCATAACAGGAAATACCTTCATGCAAAGTCGACCCGGAATATGAAAGAAGTTTTGGAGTTGTTAAAAGGCTGTGGTTTGACCAACCCTCCCCAGATTCGAAGGGTGGTCCTTAACAGCCCCACGTTCTTGTTTCGTAGCGCCGAAAAAAACATACAGGCTAAGCTCACTCTCCTTGGGACCTACATGAATCAAGAGGATATCTGCAAACTACCTCTTGCCCGTGCAAGGATATTTGGAGCTGCAGAAGACAAGCTTAATTCCTCGTTTTCACTTTGCAAAGATTAGGTGTTAAGGGTCAAGAATTATCAGAGATAGTGGCGAGGGTGCCTGATTTGCTCACAGCTTCAGAGGAAAAGGTTTTAGAGTCATTTAAACATGCTGAGGATTTTGGGCGTCCCAAGGGATCAAAGATGCTTGCTCGTGTTTTGCATGTTATTTTCTGGGCAGGGAAAGAAAATATGGATAGAAGGCTACGTTGTTTGAATAGTTTAGGTTTCTCAAAAAAGCAAATTTCGGAGATATTAAGGCGGCGACCGGAGATTCTGTTGTTTTCAGAGGAAAATTTGAAGCATCATGTGGATTTTTTGGTCAAATTTGCAGGACTTACATTGGCTGATTTCGATAAGGATCCACTTTTGTTTCAACTCAGTTTGGAGAAGAGGGTGATTCCTCGGTGTAGAGTAATAAAGGCACTGAAGTCAATGGGGTTCTTGAAAACAAAGATGCATTTTCGACACATTCTTAGGATGTCAGAAAAAAGTTTCTTAGAAATATATGTCGATTCGAATGAAAAATCCTCCGTTCTGCTAGATATTTACCGTTGCGTGAAAGATGGAAAGTTGAACATTGACATGGATACATCCAGTGAATTAGATGTAGGGCAACGCTAGGGACCGTGAACGACCAAGTGAAGCCTTGACAAGCGGAGAGGCAGTGTATCAGCTGTAGGAATGAGGCTAGAAGCCATGGAAAAAGTAATCAGAGGGTGTGGAGAAAGTCATTCGCGAATGTAAGGATGCTGTTGATGATGGCATGGAGCTGAATTTTGAGAAATGGCACCAGGTTTTTGTGGTCATTCACAGCCTGGAGTTGAAATTGGAAAGTCCCAGGAAGATGGCGAAGGCAATGCATAGCACTCACACAAGCAATTTGCAGAGGTGAAGATCAGCAATCTGGACATCTGTAGCAGGCTTTTCAGTGGACAAAGGGATTGATGGTTCACATCACCGTCAGCTTCAAGGGGACATACCAACATGCATACCGCAATCTTCAATGAAGACCAAGCTCGTCTACTACCTCAGTATGCCACCCAGAAAGAGCTGCAGATAGTATGGCTATTCATCAGCAACCAAGAGGAATTGTAGTTACTAGATAAGTTCTTTCAGCAAGAAACGAATTTTGCAATTTTGGTCTAGAAGTTTCAGAATTATTTCTGTTAGATTTAATGAATTACTGTTTTTGCTTTTTGTATGATGATGTTGGCCCAGGGGAATATTATGAACGGTATGAAACAGTAGGTATTGTTAGGAAATGTACCAGCGGACAAGTATTTTGCTTTATGAAATTTATGAGAGAATCTGAGGATAGATGGAAATCCCATTTTTGTAACCTGTACCGGATCGCATCTATATATATACACTTTATTAGCAAAAATAAAAGGAGACATGCATGGAATGTGTTTCAGTTAATAACATTCAGAAAGTTTGCGAAAATTGATCAGCTGTATAAATATGCCTTTTCCTGTTCACTAGTTTCTCTTTTTTGACCAGAGAATCTCTGGTAAAGGCCTCTGTTTTAACAGTTCTATGGCTTCTTTGGCACCAGCCATACAGCCGCCTGTCAAGATGTTTGAGAAGCAGATTATACAGTGTTGCAATATAAAGTACAACTCACCCTCTGTTGATTTGTTTGTGTAGCTTGGGAGGTACTCTAAGTCCTAGGGTCCAGGGTTTGGAGGGCAAAGCACCACAATGGTCACTTGTGGGCTTGGAACCCAAGGTAGTGGTTTTGCACCCATCGGGATTTGGGCCAAAACCATGAAGAATTTGAGCATGAGAAAATTTGAGGTGATAGAGCTTGGCGTGCCAATTCCAACGGTCCAAAGATCACTCAAATCGGAGGTCTAGAAACGAAGATATGAATTTTTGAAGTTGACAATTAATTATGGACAGTCAAGTCATGTAGGCTTGGTCGAAGAGACATGTCTCTTCATCAATTCATGGAGCCCTTCATTTAGTCTATAAATAGAAGGTGGAGAGGAGGCTAAAGAGCATCCATTTGTGCAACACATTACAAGTGACAAGTTCGTTGGAGGAGAGAATTAATCTCTGTTTTGGGCCACAGGAAGAAGGGACAGACCAGCGAGGAGGAGAGGGCACTTCTGGGCACTTTTCATGGCTGTATTGATGTCTAAGCTGCTGTGTTAGAGGGCCGAGGCAGAGGAGAGTAATTCTGGGCCAAGTCTGAAGTGATAAAGGGTGGACAGACCCTCAGATAAGGCTGCTGCAGCCCTAACCAACTCAAACAGAGCTGCGTGGAGGAGTTTAAGGGTTGGTTTAGTGCCCAGGAAAGTAGCTTGGATGAAGGGAAGTCTTCCAAGGGCAGGCCGCAGTAAGAAAGGGCTGTGTAAGTGACTGTGTTAGGGCTGTTGCAGCGTTCCAAGGTGCCCTAACCAACCACAGTCAGGAACAACAGTTCACTTCAGCTTAGAGCAGCAGTCAAAGGTATGTTTTGACTGAGTTTTGTCTTGTGTTGGGTCATAGTTTGTGACCGGATTTGGATCAGTTTACATTGCAGCCTGTAGGTGCCATTTGGAGGACTTTCTGTGGAGGTGAAAAGTCCATCTTAGGAGCAGAATCTACAGTGAAGTATTGGGCATCCTTGGTCTGGTGGAGGGCAGCGTTTTGATAGCTCAATGTAGCCCTCGACGAGCTATCTTGAAGTGACAAAGAGGAGCTGAAGGTTGGGTGAAGATTGGTGCCGAAGTGTAGCACCTTGATGGACAAAGGTGACTGCTAGCCTGGCAGTTTGGAGCTCGGGAATTAGGCCTACCCAGAGAGCAGATTAGATCAGCCCGTGTACATGCTACAAAAGTGACTTGTAGCAGTGTTAGATGGCAGCCCTCCTGGAGTCTTGATGTGGTGTCCTTTGAAGGACTAAGGGGCAGCTAGTGAGCAGTACGAGAGCGAAGGACCAGTAGGACAAGATATGACATAAGAAAGGGCTGTGTAAGTGACTTTGTTAGGGCTGTTGTAGCATTCCAAGGTGCCCTAACCAGCCACAGTCAAGAACAACAGTTCACTTCAGCTTAGAGCAGCAGTCAAAGGTATGTTTTGACTAAGTTTTTTTCTTGTGTTGGGTCATAGTTTGTGACCGGATTTGGATCAGTTTACATTGCAGCCTGTAGGTGCCATTTGGAGGACTTTCCGTGGAGGTGAAAAGTCAATCCTAGGAGCAGAATCTACAGTGAAGTATTGGGCATCATTGGTCTGGTGGAGGGCAGTGTGTTGATAGCCCAAAGTAGCCCTAGACGAGCTATCTTGAAGTGACAAAGAGGAGTTGAAGGTTGGGTGAAGATTGGTGTCGAAGTGTAGCACCTTGATGGACAAAGGTGACTGCTAGCCTGGCAGTTTGGAGCTCGGGAATTAGGCCTACCCAGAGAGTAGATTAGATATTCCCGTGTACATGCTACAAAAGTGACTTGTAGCAGTTTTAGGTGGCAACCCTCCTTGAGTCTTGATTTATTGTCCTTTGAAGGACTAAGGGGCAGCTAGTGAGCAGTACAGGAGCGAAGGACCAGCAGGACAAGATACAATATAGAAGTTGCAACGACGTTTGTCATTGTATCTTGTATACCATAGACTGTTGTATTATTCAGATTTGGTTTAATATAATGAAGATTGGGGTTGTACATTATTGTACAATTTTGTTAAAAATTGTGTATACTTCTGAATATGTGATTTACGGCTTTATATTTTCCGCTGTGCAAAGTAGTTCTTGTTGAGATTCTTGGTTTGGTAGTGTCAAAGATTCTAAGATTCTAACCTAGACCCAAGATCGTGGAATTTCAACATGGTATCAGTGGTATCAGAGCGTGTCTAAGTTACTTTGGAAGTTAGTGAATCAGAGTTGTGCACAACGAAGTACAACTTAAGAGGGAGTTGGTCACATTGTAGGTAACAATGTCGAAGTTGCAGGCTGGAATCAGGTCCATTGAAGGAAAGGATCAAGTTGGTCTTGCAGGTCAATTGGATCTGGGAGTTCGCTAAGAAAGCCATTAAGAAGCCAATTGACCTGAAGGAGCTGGAAGTGTACGAAGATTTGGATACGAGGGCGAGATTGATCATCCTTGATGGTGTGAAGGATGCCCTAATACCTCATTTGTCTAGGAAGAACACCACATATGAGATGTGGATGGCTCCTCAAAATTTGTTCCAGAATAAGAACAAGAACCGGGTGTTGGTATTGGAGGATAAGTTGAAGTCCACCAAGATGATAAAGGGTGAAGGCGTGACTTCGTATCTGATGAGATTGTCTTAGGTCAAAGATGAGCTTGCTGTCGTCGGTGTGACTATTTCAGATGGAGATATGGTGAGGATTGCTTTGAAAGGGTTCATTGAGGAATGGAAGTCGTTCATCAAAGGGATTGTTGCCAGAGAGAAGTTGCCAGACTGGAATAGGCTATGGGATGACTTCATTCAGGAAGAGTTACGAGATGAGGATTTTCATCCAAAGAAGAAGACTTTCGATGATGACGTGGCACTTGCAGCGCAAATGAAGGGTAAGCAGAAGGACTTGAGTAAGGTCATGTGTTTCAATTGTGGCAAGATGGGTCATTTTTTGTTGAGATGTCCGATGAAGAAGAAGGTAGATGACGAGAAGAAGAAAGGAAAGCAGGTCGCCGTTGTTTCCACTTCTACTGAAAAGGGCATCATTGGTTTGGTGGAGGGCAGCGTGTTGATAGCTCAAAGTAGCCCTAGACGAGCTATCTTGAAGTGACAAAGAGGAGCTGAAGGTTGGGTGAAGATTGGTGCCAAAGTGCAACACCTTGATGGATAAAGGTGACTGCTAGCCTGGCAGTTTGGAACTCGGGAATTAGGCCTACCCAAAGAGCAGATTAGATCAGCCTGTGTACATGCTACAAAAGTGACTTGTAGCAGCGTTAGGTGGCAACTCTCCTGGAGTCTCGATGTGTTGTCCTTTGAAGGACTAAGGGGCACCTACTGAACAGTATGGGAGCGAAGGACTGGCAGGACAAGATACGACATAAAGGTTGCAGCGACGTTTGTCATTGTATCTTGTATACCATAGATTGTTGTATTATTCAGATTTGGTTTAATATAACAAAGATTGCTATTGTGCATTATTGTACAATTCTGTTAAAAATTGTGTATACTTGTGCATATGTGATTTATTGCTTTATATTTTCCGCTGTGCAAAGTAGTTCTTGTTGAGATTCTTGGTTTGGTAGTGTCAGAGATTCTAAGATTCTAACCTAGACCCAAGATCGCGGAAATTGAACACCCTCCTTCCTAGGTTCCATTGTCTTTATATCTATGTTCCTTGGGGATGCATATCCCAGGGTGGGGAGCATGCCTTTCAAGTTTCCCATGCTGCGGACGAAGGAGGTGTTGTTGGGGAAATGTTTCCCCATGTCCCTCTTTCAACTGAACTCAGGGAAATGCATGGGAAACGTTTCTTCAGTGTGGGGGATGTGCTGCCCAAAAAGGAGTCATCTGGATGTTTCCCTCAAAAGGGGGGCATCTGAGGTCACCCCTCGCCCCTTTAAGACAGAACAAAGATAGAGGATATAGCTTTAGGGAGGCTATGACCTTTGTAATAAATGGTAAGATCTAAATCAGTTGACATTCTCCTTTATTTTACTTTGTCTATCCTTTCGCTTAAATTTTAAATTCAGTTGATATTCTCACTTTTCTTACCTTATCTATCATTCGACATAAATTTTTAAAATTACCATTAGTTGTTTCAGAATGTTTGAGAGTGGTTCCAACCTCATCAAACTTCACATGGAGAAAGTAGAATTTCATAGTCTGTTCAGAATTTATCAGACTTAACAGTTTTCAAGATCCACATATCCCCACGTATGTCTCAATTCTCCTGCACTCCAACATCCCAGAAACTTGGTGGAACATTAATTTACATGTAATCACTAATTAAACTTCTTAAACCAGCATTGGAAAGACAAATAACAGATTTTGATTTACTATTAACACAGCACCTTCTGTTGTCTGTTGTGAACTCTTGCAATTTATTTATTTTTTATAATGGAATGTACATCCCGGGAAACCCACTGGGCAATCCTCTTCATTCCAAGGATGGTACCCAGGGATAACCGACTGGTTGCAGTTTTGACAATCTAACCTGCGGGGACGTCAAGTGAGGCCCATAATATCCACAAAGGTTGTCAGTGAGCCAACCTAGGGACTTGACCCCATGATCTTCCAAAAAATCACAATGCTCAACCACTTGAGCCAACCCACAGGGCTGAACCCTCACATTTATTTAAGAAGTTTGCTATTTTACTTAACAGAGTTTGGACTGCCTCGAAAAGCATGCTTTTCTTGTGAGCAAAGACCTTATCTTTGCAAAACCGATCTAAGTTATTAAAATATTCAAACACTTGAATGATGGATATTTTGAAATTTTTGTTTTTGAAATATTCAGGGATTTTGTTGATGATGTTAAATGGGTACTCCAGCTGTACTCTACAATGCCGGTTTAATTTCTTTGATGAAACGTTGATGATCTTTCAACAAATTTTCAATGTAGTCAACCAATTTTAAACATGTTTTCATCCTTGTTTAAATGGACTGCAGTTTGCCTTTATTAATGGAACTATAGAATACTGCTGTATCATGAAATATAATGCTATTAACATTTTTTGTTTGGTCTTTAAATATACTGTCTGTTATCCAGATTTTGTAGCATTTTATGCTTCGTGTAAACCATCTGTCATCTGACCATACACGTTCATCCACTCGATCTAACTTACTGGGCTAAATATGTTGAACATAATTTATAAACTACATTTCACAACTTATACCCCCAACACACTTAGGCTGCCTTGATTCAATATTTTCAAGTTGTCCTATTCACAGTTCCCCTTCAAGATATAATTGCCTGTGTTTTCAACCTCATTGGAAGAGCTCAAGATTATTCTTGACAGCATGATAGAGGGTATGGCCTTGGGAATTGATGGACTACTGAAATATCCTTCAGGGTAAAATTGCCCTAGGGTTCGAAAAGAGCACATGACAACATTTGTATTCTAACTAGCATCACAATATACCTTTTATTTTTTGCAGACAATATTGGAATGCAATAAGAATAGTGTAACCATGTATTCATAATTCAACAGTTCATTCCCATGAAATCAATTCAGCAATACATAAGTAGTTTAGATCCACAGTCATCCCAATTTGACACCACATAATAATTGCTATTGCATCAACACCATGCTGTCCTAATAGCCTAAATCTGACCTTGTAAGTAACCAGCCTTAGTAATTTCTGCCTGCTGCTGTCTTTTTTATGCCACAGGTCTACAGTGATGATCCGGTGCCCAGATCAAGCCTCAAATCCAATGCGCTGCTCAGATTTACTTTACTGCAACAGCGTAAGGCCTTGCTGTCCTCAAGAAGCCCTCAGATGTTGGCCGCAACCACAGTCTAAATCCTCACTGCTACAGGAGATCTTCCTTGGGTATCCTCATTCCTTGGACAGGCCCTCGCTGCCCTTGTGAATGCCTTGACAGGCCAACGCTGCCACAGAGTGCTCCTCAGATTCTCACTGCACAGATTGGCCTGAGTAGACTGCACAGGTGCCTTGGCCACAAGAAAATGCCCTACGCTGTCTCAGGAATTGTCATCAGATGGGCCGCACCGCAGCCTCAAGGACAAGATATCAGAAGTATTTTGCTGCCAATTAGGGCTTTAAGACATTCCAATATCTCAGATAGGGTCCACTTCCGTTACAGAAAATACTCCTTTAAGACAGCCGTTGCCTCAGTTAGGGATTTAGGTGTCCAATGCCTGCCCAGAGTAGCCTCAGATATCCCTGCTGCTTCAGGGAATTGGCCTGAGAGGCCCTTGCTCTCCAAATAGGGTTTGCCGCTACAAAAAAACCTCCTTTAAGCCGGACTGCAAGCTTCAAGATAAGGTGGGTTTGCTACCTTGCTGTCCTTGGAATGGTATTGGACAGGCTTGGCTGTCACAGGATTGTTCAGTTTCCCAAACAAGCCAATCTTCAGAAGTTCTCCCTTGATTTCCAAAAACAGATGAAAGATGCCTCAGAAAATTATGCCAAACAGAGTAGACAGAAGGGGATTGGCTAGGGTGGAATCTTTCACTACCAAAACCAAACAGAGTAGAGAAGCGGATTGGCTAGGGTGGAATCTTTCATTACCAAAACGAATCAGAAAGAAAGGGGTCTTAAAACCCTCAAGCACCAAAGATCAACAATCCATGATGAGAAAAATGATTTTCCTCTCTCCTACTTATAGATACCCTTGGGGCCTCTTTTCCTGATCTTTCTCTTCTTAGAGTTTATTACAAGGACCTTCCACACTCTAGCTATTACGATTAATCACAGGAATTTGATCCCTATGAATTGTGACGTTGAATTGATCTCTTTTGGAGACCAATCATTCGCTGACAACGGGTTACAAAATTCTTGCCAAGGCCCTAGCTTTGAAGATCAAGTTTATATACAGTAGAGTAGCCAAACTTGAACAAATTCAGATTATTGGAGGGGAATGTTTTTTGGACAACCTGCTAGCTGTCTGGGAAGGGATGGAATGGTTGAGAACTTTAGGTTAAGAAATCCTATTTGTGAAAATAGATTTCAAAAATATGATGACAGGTTGCAGTGTCAATATTGTTATTTCTATGTTTAGAGCAATTTTGTTCTAACTAACCAACTCCCATCATCAACGGGGATGCCTTTGCTGCCTTCTCTTGCATTTTTATCTTGTGTAAAACCTCACATAACATTCACCAATTTCTGCATTCAGATGGTAGCCCCATTGACAACTCAACACACAGATGTCACATAATTTATTTCAACAAATGTGGTTTAACACAAAGAAATTGCAAAAGCCTGTAGACATAACAATTAATTGCTTTGTGTAAAATATACTAAAAATTTGGAAGAGTTGTCAAGTTGCTGTGGATTGGCAAGTCCTGCCCAGACTGAAAGGGTGGTCCTAGGATCACTATCTTCTTTTGTAACGTCAGAAACATACAGGCTAGGCTCACTTTTCCGGACTTTTACGAAGGAAGAGGATATCTGCAAACTACTTATTACTAAGGCAGAACTATGTAATGCTAGAGAGGATAAGTTTAAATCCGCCATTTCACTTTTGCAAAGATTGGGTGTTGGGGTCAAGCATTATCAGAGTTAGTGGCCACTTAGTCTCGTTTGCTGATAATTTCAGATGAAAATGTTATGGAGTCACTTTAAGTGGGTTGATAATTTTGGGATTAAGAAGGGATCAAAGATGTTTGCAATTATTTTGAATGGGAATTTGGGAGGTTGGGAAAGAATCCATAGATTGAAGATTGCATATTTGAGCAGTTCATAGTTCTCGGAAAAGGCAAATATCAGAATTATTGCCATGGGTTTTGAAATTTACAGAAGAAAAACTGAAGTGAAATGTGAAACTTGTGTAAAAAGCTGTGGGGTTTCTCTTGGATGATGTTCTTATTTCTATTTATGTTCATATACAGCCCGAAAATGATGATCATTCCTCTGTCTAGAGTAATGGAGCAATTGAAATCCATGCCAGTGTTGAAAACAAAAATGATCACCTACAGATTGTTAGGTTGCTGGAAAGACATTTTTAGGGGAAATATATTCAATTCTGAAAGGGATATTTACCATGGTGGGAATATTGGAAAGTTGATCATTGGTTTACTAAGATTGTGAGAGATAACCAACGCCTTGACTTTTTCCTGTGATTTCTTTTTTCTTTTTTCTTTTTGAAGTTCTTTTCTTTAGCTAGAGAACATGAAGAAAATAAGCCAAGTTATCTGCTCATATAAATGGAGAATATTGTCAATTGTGTTAAATTGAGTAATCCAGTGCGTCATTCGTATGCTGTGATGGCTAATTATCCTTGTGCATTTTGGATAGAAAGTAGGGTTATTGATCCACGTTTCAGTGGTTTCTTGTCATCCTTGTACAGATTTTCCTCGTGCATTATATGGACAGCCAAATTTGAATTTATCATTGAATGGTTCAAAGTTGGATCAATTTTTTCACGTGATATAATATATTTAAGATTGTTTGTGTCCTTGGATTACTAGATGTATGTATAAATGGATGAAGCCACTGCACCATTTTTGGATTACTAGATGTATGTATAAATGGATGAAGCCACTTCACCATTTTTGCACTAAGAAGCGCTCTACGACCCATTATGGTGGAGATGGGGTAAATATCGACTCATAAGTATATATATATGTTATGTTAACATTTCTATTGAGTCAAATTACAATTAAAAAAAATTAATAACTACTAATTAAAATAAAATTGAGATAAAATAGGAAATTTACTAATGAATGTTTTTGGGCTTTAGGTTTTCACAACCCAAGGTCATGGATTTTGCCCATGGTATTCTTCTCTAATATTTATATTAAAAAAATCTTAAAAAATAAAATAAATAAAATAAAATTAATAATTAAAATAAAATTGAGATGAAATAGTAAATTTATGGATTTAGGTTTTTCAAATTAAAAAAATCTAAAAAAATAAAACAAATAAAATAAAATTAATAATTAAATAAAATTGAGATAAAATAGTAAATTTATGGATGGAGGTTTTTGGGCTCCAGGTTTTACCACCCATGGTTTTATCCATGCTATTATTCTCTTATAGTAAAAATACACTATAAAATTTAAATTTAAACATTGAAAAAATAAAAATAAATAATTAATAATAAAAATAAAATTGAGATAAAAAGGTTTTGGGGTCTAGGTTTTCACAGCCCATGGTCTTTCCCATGGTATTCTTCTCTAATGTAGCTTATTTAAAGGCATTCTCCGCTAATGTGAGACATTCATTGCAACAAAAGCTTTTAGCTAGATCAAAGTAAATTCTAATTTGCAAAGAAGGTCACTTAATAAAGGCACACTTAATTTTCGTCTCTTGCAAGTAAAACTTGGGAAAAATAGCCTTGCTCACTTTGTTACACAGCTTTCAAAGATTAGAATTTTCTAGGATGTTTTGTATGTTATTCATTTTATTTTATATGTTTGAAATTTTACTTGAATGCGAGCATGAAAAAAAAATGTAGTGCATGAAGTCCTACTTTTTGTGTATAATTTTTTGTTTGCATTGAAATTTATTAGAGTTGCTCAGTTTAGACGATGTCAACCGTTGGTTTTAACATTTGCATGAAAATTCATTGGAATACGTCTCTCAAATGTTTATAACTACTTAGTTTAAATACAATTGTTAGAGTTTTATTTATGTGATCCAATGATAACATTAAAAATAAAATTAAACTAGTGATAACTAATATTCTTGGCTCCTGCAAAGATAGAGGTATATATTCTTATTAGGTTTTACAGTATAATAGAGGAGCTTATTAGGTTTTACAGTGTAACAACAGAGCTTCAAGTAGATTGTCTTAACTAGTGATCTTATATATGTTAAACCAGCCTATATCCATCTTAACTCTTGATCTATCAAAGTGTTGAGAGAGATCAAATCTCTCAACGTGCAAACCTTTCTTCACGTTCTGCACTAAAAAAAAGGTTTACACCATGAGAGATTTGATCCCTCTCGATGTTTGATAGATTTGAAGTTAAGATGGATCTAGGCTAGTAATATAGAGTGTAGATTTTTTTATCTTTTGGAAATTTTGAAAACTGAGCAATTTTAACCACATTTGATTTTTTTTTTTGGGTCAAAAATAAGCCTGGTGGGTTGTTGATTGCATTGATAAAGTGATTATTCACGTAACTTGAACTATGATGTTAAGTTCTGATAAAGTGATTATTCACGTAACTTGAACTATGATGTTAAGTTCAGTGCCCATTCACTCTAAATAAAGTGACCTTTATTCACAATATTATGCTTAAAACAAATTAATATTACAATAGCAAAATTATATGATAGATCATAATGTGCCTTTATTCTCTAAAAGTTCACTAATGTTTGGTAACTTGTCGTCATTACTACTTCTTTGGCCCACCTCTTATAAGTTTGTGGGCATCCCCTCTTGATAAGTTCTTGATTTTTCACATCTTGAACTTGTTTCCCTTTAGTTTCACCTTGTTATGTGAGTTTTCAAAAACATTCTTGGGGAGAAGCTAGGTTTATAGTGCTAATCTTACCTCTTCTCCTTTGACGTGACAATTCCTCTATTGCTCTAATTTGGAAAGCCTTTGCCATTGACATAACTTTAGCCTTCCTTGCCTTTCGTCAATATGGCATATTAACGAAAACAATGGCATGACCACCTCTTATATGGTTGTGGGCATCCCTTTTGTGAAGCTCTTGATTCTTCATATCTCGAACTTTTTGTTTCCCTTTAGTTTCACCTTGCTATGTGGGTTTTCAAAAACATGCTTGGGGAGAAGCTAGATTTGTAGTGATAATCTTGCTTCCTCTCCTTTGACGTGACAACTCCTCTATTGCTCTAATTTGGAAAGCCTTTGCTATTGACATAACTTTAGCCTCCTCTCCCTTTTGTTAATATGGCATATTAATGAAATCAATGGCATCGGTTGGGTGCCCTATTGCCAATAAAATTTGAAGAATTGGTCTTAATATCAATTTGAAGAGGGCATATAATAATTTAACCCTTCATGATGAAAAGTTTTGGAAATAAGTGTACTTCAATTAGTAGAAGCAAATTCAGTGCACACTCCATTTAAAAGGAGGTTAAAATCTTTCCCTTCCAAACCTTTACAATCTTAGAATTTAATCAATTGTTAAATGAAAAAATTGTAAAATCCCAATGAACCCTAATAAATAAACACATTTATTTTCACAATTAAATAAAAAAAATTACACAAAAAATTGATGAGAAACAATGGTGATAAAATGATTCCAGTGTAACTGGGAATCATCATTATAGTGATATTTTGTAATAAATTTGTATTCTATAAAAGTAATACAGTGAGATGTGATGAGGGAGTCAATTCAATTCATCTATTATATTATGTGAGAACATGTTATTTTCTCTCTTTGTCTAGTGTGTGTGTATATATATATATATATATATATATATATACACAAAGTATAAATTAATAAGGAATCAATGCTCAACAATTAACTTGATAATCGAGACTTGTAGGTTGTGATGTTGTCCTATTGCTTGTGTGACCATGGTGGGGTTTTCTCAATACCCAATTTCAAGCTACGTTGCGACAAAGCAACTTGATTTCAAGCTTTAACGTTGAGTGGGGTTTGAGCTTGAGCAAAATTTTGCAAAATGCAAGTTTGTCTTTAAGGTAGGGTTCACATTGGAGAGTGGGATTTGCAATTGCAAGTCAACGACATTTTGGAATGACTACATGACAGAATGTGGTGAAATGAGATTTCGTTGGTGCTCGTGGTCTTTTAATCATTAAACTGTAGAACTACAAAACCCTAAACTCATGAACTTGGCAAAATTATGAGTAAAATTCGCTTTTGAATATGGTTTAGATTTTTCCTTTAGGTTCAATGAACCTCAACATGTTTGATTTTTTTTTTTTGAGGTTCGTCAAATTTTGAATTTCAAGGTTCAAGTTCACTGAACCTTATGGCATAGTCTGTCACTACCGTCCTCGATTCTTCACATCTCTAACTTATTGTTTCTCTTCAGTTTCACATTGCTATGTGAGTTGTTAAAAACATGCTTGGGGAGAAGCTAGGTTTGTAGTGCCAACCTTGCTTTCTCTCCTTTGAAAAATCCTCCATTGCTATAATTTAGAGAGCCTTTGCCATTAAAGATCAACCTAATTTTAGCCTTTGTTGCCCATCGTCAATATGACATATTAATGAAATCAGTGGCATGGGGTGGCGCCCCACCATTAATAAAAATTGCAGAATCATTATTAATTTTAATTTGAAGGGCATATAATCATTCAACCCTGCCATGATAAGAAGTTTTTAGAAATAAGTGTACTTAAGTTAGCATAAGCAAATTAAGTGCACACTTCATTAAAAAAGAGGCTGGATAAAATATTTCCCTTCCAAACTTTTATAATCTTACAATTTAATCAATCGTTGAATGGAAAAATTGTAAAATCCTAATGAAACCTAATAAATAAACCCATTTTGTTTTCACAATTCAAAACAAAATTACAGGTTAAATTGACGAGAATAAATGGTGATAATATGAATTTAGTGTAACTTGGAAAGCATTATTATAGTGATATTTCGTAATAAGTTTGTATTCTACAACAATAATATGGCGAAATGTGATGAACAAGCCAATTCAATTCATCTATTCTATTATGTGAGAACATGTTATTTTCTTAATTTTGTCTAGGATGTAGTCTCATATAACCTCCATGTTCTAGCGAAAAGCTTTGCAACTATGGATTCTCAATTGCTAATTGCTTTAAGGAACATTATATCTATATACATAGATAGGCAAAACGAGTTTCTCAAAATATAGGGGGTTGTACATCACCTAGACCTTGATACATGACTTAAGTGAATTGCCAATTGGAGTGCTCATAATATAAATAGTCGGTCGCCATAATTAGCAATAGGAATTAAATCTTATGGAATGTACATGTAAAGGCATTTGTTTGTTTCTTCGTATTAAGTGGTCAATGTTGACACCTAATCCTCTGCGGTTGGGTGAATCTGGAATGTGAACAGTCATCAGAAGATGAACTGAGCAGTCACATTCTTGTATATAGCAATAGCTACCTAATGTAATAAATCGAATCATCTTTTCTGCCTAATGGAGTTACTGCCTGGCCTGACATGGTATCAGAACCAGCTCCTTTTTTTAGCCTTTGTGTCTTTGTAACTCCTGGTCTGCTCCACTGCTTCCCTGTAATTCAGCCACTTATTACCTGCATTTTGTCTGCCATCCCTGCGCTGTACCTGCGCTCTGCTCCATATTCCATTACCTGCACCATACAGTACGCTGCCCTACTGCTACGTAACCTGCGCCCTGCTCTTCTGAAACGTTGTCCTGTCCAGCGCTGCCCTTACTGTTCTGACATTTACGCTGTAGATATATTTTCGTTGTCAGTTTGCAGCCCAGGTTCAAATTATTCACTGTTTACACAGCTATCATGCTGCTAGCTTAGTGGCTGCCGCTGCAATTCCCCACATCCGCCATCTGAATGAGCCTGAGCCTGTCTTTACGTTCCTGACATGGTTCTTGACAATGGTATGGAATGCGATGGAGGTCGGTAATTGTACCAGTGCCACTCCAGCATTCTTTGCTGCTTCTCCATGAAGCTTTTCTGTGTGAATAATCCTGGGAGATAAACTGCTCTGGCAACGTCTTTCTCATAGTTCACCTGGAGCTTCAACACTTCTCGTCCCTTTTTATCATAGTTTTTGTTTGCCTGGAGCTTTGGCGCCCATCGTGGGGCTCAACACGGCGACCTCCTATAACGTCTTGAATGTAAAAGCTTATGACAAATCGCAGCATCTTCCCAAACGTTTATAGCTCATGACAAATCGCCGCATCTTGTGTTTCCTTTAGATATAAATTTTTTTTTGTCTCAAATACCTGTCATCTTCGTCGCCGGTTCGAATCCACCATCTTAGTCGCCGGTTCGAATCCACCGGCCCACGTATTGAATCAATGGTGGCCTATGCAGGTCGCCGGCCCACGTATTGAATCAATGGTGGCTTATGCAGGTCGCTGGCCCACATATTGAATCAAGCTCCCCACGTATTTTATGGTTCAGAACGAGGCTCTCGACAATAACTCGCTGCAAAAAGAAATAGATTTAGACAGAGTTAAGACATATATTCAAGGGTTCAGGCCTCTGGAAAGGAGAGCTTTTGTTGAGGAATGTCAAATGGGCCGTGCGCTCATGGTATTAAGATATTGCTGCGTTTTTTATTGTAAAAAGATGTAAACTTATCTTTGTTGGAAAGCTGCATATATATAGTGAACACTGCCCACTTTGTGCATTGCATATTAAACAGTGAATTTACCCATGTGCACCACATTGAGTTCTGTGTAATTTACACTGATCAAAGAATGCGAAGGGTTTATTATGTGCATTAAATAGTCTATGCAATGGCGTGTTGAATTTGGGATGAATTCATGAAAAGCATTGGTCCGATATTTTTTTTTACATGAAAACATTGGTGCAGTGAGCGTGGAATGAAAATTTATTTTTATGGCGATATGTTATATGGTTGAGAAGTGGAAGGTATAACATATATATTGTTTTTCTATCAGCAGAAGTTTTTTTTCTCTTACAGAATGCATTCAATCATCTCCATGGTAGGGATAGTTCTCACTGGCAAGGAGAACTATCCTGAATGGTCCCGGATGATAAAACACACCCTCATCTTCAATGAGTTGTGGAAAGGAGTATGTGTCGGAGAAGGAGACAAAGACCCAGTACAGCCTACCTCAGACAAAGAGCTCGTCATTTGGGAAAACAAGAATAGCAAAGCTTAAGCATTAATCGTAGCATCTGTAAATGAAGAGGTGAGTCGCCATATTTCGTCATATTCAACTGCCTTTGAAGCCTTACAAAAGCTTAAAGAACTCTATGACTCACATTCTGCACTTGAAGTTGTTCAACTCATGATTAAACTCCACTCTTGAATTGAAAAATAATGATCCTCTTGCTCTTGCATCTGAAGTAAAGTCTATAATGCATGATATCAATTCCACTAAGGTTGAGTTGGATATCCCTCTTATTGCTTTTCTCAAGGCACTCTATCCTACCTACTCCAATTATCTCGAGTCTTTACAAGCAAATGGAAATCTTAAAGGTATAACCTTTGACTCTCTTGTGAAAAAGTTTGCTGAAAGAGAGAAAGCCTTTGGAAAGAAGACAGCCCCTGAATCTTCTGAAGAGACTGTGTGCCTTGCCCATAAAGAAAAGCATCCTGCTCAAGATTCTACAAGAGGAAGAGGTGGACGAAGAGGAAGAGGAAGATATTTCAGAGGCAGGGGGGGCAGACATTCTCAAGGAGAAAAGGCAGACCTACACTGCATTCGCTGCAAAAGAAATGGATCACATGATGCCTCTACATGCAAGCTACCATGGGACAAAATTGAGCAGAAAAGAAACCAACAGAAAGGTAAAACTGATGATACAGATAAAGGTAAAGCACCTGAATCCGCTCACTATATTGAGGCACAATGTAACATTGGAGTAAATGAAGATTTGTTTAATGCTTCACTTGCTTCTTCGAAAAATGATTGGTTGCTTGATTCAGGAGCAACCTGTCACATGACTCATAGAAAAGATTTTTTTGAAGATTTCACTGACAATGTTGATGGAGCAGTATACTTTGCAGATCAATCAAAAATCAAGCCATCAAGGCTTGGCACAATCAGGCTTAAACTGCCTGGTCTTCCAGACTTTCTTCTGGATCATGTTCTATATCTTCCACAACTCAAGAGAAACTTGCTGTCCTTGGTCCACATCCGCCAGCAAGGTCACTCCATTCATATGTTTGATGGCAAGCTTGAGGTAAGAAAAGTGACCACTCACTTGTCATGAGGGGAATAGAAGAAGAAAGGCTTCTCAAACTGCAAGGAACCTCTGCTCATGCACAACATTTCTCATATATTTCTCATCATGAAGAAGGTACACTTCCATCAAGTTTATTATGGCATGCTAGATTTGGACATTTAAACTATGACAGTCTCCACTTATTGAAGAAAAATGGTGTTGCTGGTTTGCCTACAATTCCTAGGAAACATAAGCAATGTGATACTTGCATTCTAGGAAAGCATAGCAAACAGTCTTTTCATGATTCACATTCAAGAGCACATAGGAAGCTTGAACTCATTCATTCAGATTTATGTGGTCCAATGCTTGTTCCTTCTGCAAATGGAAATAAATATATCATGACATTTATTGATGATTACACCAGAATGTGTTGGGTTTATTTATTGAAGAACAAATCTGATGCTTTTCAAACATTCAAGAATTTTCATAAATGGATTGAAAATGATGCACAATCTCATATTGGGTCTATTCGCACTGATAATGGAAACGAATATACATCAAATGAATTTGAAAACTATCTTCGCCAACATGGGATCAAACATCAAACAACTATGCCTTATAATCCCCAACAGAATGGTGTAGCTGAAAGAATGAATAGAACAATCTTGAATATGGTACGATCCATGCTTTTCTTCAAAAATGTAAAGATAATGTTTTGGGCTGATGCTGTTCTATGTGCTGCATATATAAAGAATAGATGTCCATCTAATGCTATAAGAAACAAGACTCCTTATGAATTGTGGTATGGACATGTTCCTTCGGTAAAACATCTCAGGATCTTTGGTTCCACCTGTTATGCTTTGATACCAAAGATACATAGAAACAAACTTGGTGCTAGAAGTCGTAAGTGTATCTTCCTGGGGTATTCAAACATCTCTAAAGCATACCGCCTCTATGATGAAGCAAATAAAAAGTTTGTTGTATCTAGAGATGTCATTTTTCTTGAATCATCTAAATCTGACAATGTTGTTGAGCGGCAACTTGATCGCTTGGATAGATTCGCAAAAACGAAATCATTTCAAGAATTTGATAATCAGATTCCACATCTTGAAGGGGGGATTCCTATACTAGATCAACATGTGGAATCTTCTTCTGAAGAACAATTTCCCCTGCATGAAATTCCAACAACGGATGATGCTTTAAGTGATGTAATTGATAGAATTGGGAGACTCAATCTTGATTCAGTCCCAACTCAATCAACAGAGTAGCCCGGACCATCTCAGAAAGGTCCCCCAAAGTGGCTGACAAAGACACTTGAAAGTGTTCATCCTAATGAAATTGGAAAAACAGGAACCAGAAATTCAAACCGACAAAATGGAGGTGATGTAGATGACTCTAATTCACCAGTTGATATGGATGTTTCTTATGATTGTGAATTGAACTTGTCTACAGATTTTGAACCAACTTCCTTCAAAGAAGCAGCTTCTCATGATGAATGGAAAGAAGTGATGCAAAAGGAGTATGATGCCCTCATAAAGAACGGCACTTGGAAGCTGGTTGATCCTCCATTTGGAACCAAACCAATTCGCTACAAGTGGGTCTACAAGAACAAGTACAAATCTGACGGCTCACTTGACAAGCACAAAGCTAGGCTTGTGGCAAAAGGTTTTGCACAGAAGGAAGGGGTCGATTATGAGGAAACTTTTTCCCCCACAGCAAAATGGGCCACCATCCGGACACTCTTTGCACTAGCAGCTCAGAACGGTTGGAAAGTCCATCAAATGGATGTAAAAACTGCCTTCTTGAATGGAGACCTAAAAGAGAATGTTTTTATGTCCCAGCCTGAAGGATTTGCTGTGAAAGGACATGAACAAAAAGTATGCAAACTTTTGAAGTCCTTGTATGGCCTCAAACAAGCACCGCGAGCCTGGTATGAAAAACTAACTGAGCATCTTCTGAAACTCAACTTCAATCATTTTGATCTTGATGATGCAACTTTATTTGTCAAGAAAGTTGGCAAAACAGTTGTATATCTTGTGGTATATGTAGATGATCTTTTAATGACAAGGAACAATGAAAGCTACATTGCATCCATAAAGAAGGAATTGGGGAAAAGTTTTGAAATGACTGATTTGGGCTATGTTCATTACTATCTTGGCATTGAAGTAACCCAACATCCAAAATCCATATTTCTTTCTCAAAAGAAATACATTGGAGATGTTAAACAGATTTGGCATGACATAGTGCAATCCTCTTTCTACTCCAATGGAACAAAACTTAAAGCTCACATCTATTGAAGGAAAGGAATTTGAGGATGCAACAAAGTATAGACAGCTTGTAGGAAGTCTCATCTACCTCACTACTACCAGATCAGACATTTCATTTGCTGTTGGAATCCTCTCCAGGTTTATGCAAAAGCCTTGTGAGGGACATTGGTCTGCTGCAAAAAGAGTTCTAAGGTACTTGAAGGGAACTCAAGACCTTGGAATCAAGTATACACAGGTGGACGACTTCAGCTTGATTGGATACTCTGATTCAGACTTTGATGGAGACAAAGAAACTGGGGTATCTACTTCAGGATATGCTATGAGTCTTGGATCAGGAGTTGTCTCTTGGAGATCACGCGAACAATCAGTTCCAGCAGATTCCACAACAGAAGCAGAATACGTGGCAGCAGCTGAAGCAACGAAAGAAATTGTGTGGCTCAGGAAAATTCTTGAAGATTTGCAGGTAAAACAAGTACAATCAACTCCACTCATGATTGACAACACCTCTGCAATAAAGTTGGCCAAGAACCGAAAGTTCCATGATCGTACAAAGCACATCAATATTAAATATCATCTGATCCGACATCATGTTGAGGCCAAAACAATCCATCTCCGTCATTGTTCCACAAATGAGCAAATTGCAGACATCTTTACCAAAGCGCTTGGAAGAGAAAAGCTTGAAAGATTCAGAATGATGCTTGGACTCACCAACATCCCTTCAGATTAAGGGGGGGAATGTTGACACCTAATCCTCTGCGATTGGGTGAATCTGGAATGTGAACAGTCATCAGAAGATGAACTGAGCAGTCACATTCTTGTATATAACAATAGCTACCTAATGTAATAAATCGAATCATCTTTTCTGCCTAATGGAGTTACTGCCTGGCCTGACAGTCAAGATTAATGGAGATTTAATCTATCACTACCAAATCAATGAAATATGCAGAAAGACCATTACTACTATGACTTCAAAACTAGAGTTCATAGTAGAGTTAAGAAAATATGGTGATGGGACCTATGCGAATAATGAAAAATTGTAATATTAACATAGTAAGAAACATGATTAGTTTCATAAAAAATCATTAAACCAGTGAGATTGATTGAACAGGTTTGATTTGCAAATTGTAATGGAGAAGATGTGTATTTTTGTTGACAAATCATAGAGTTTCTAAACTTGGGGAAGAGTTATAGAAAGTGGGATTTAGAAGGTTGTATAGTTGAAGTTTCCATTGTGATGGTGAGTAACCCCTATATGTTTCATATAAATAGAGTTTTCTTCCAGTAGTGACCAATGTTGTTGATCTCATAAAAGAGTAAAGCTACCATTGTTTTTGATCTCATAGAAGAGGAAAACTAGAGAAGAAATGAATTTGACAATTCATCATAATCATTGTTTTCAACAAAGACATAATAATGAGAAATTACATTCATTGACATATACAATGTGAAATGGAAAATAGGAGTGCCATGAAAGATGGCATTTGGAGGGCTAGGTTTAGGGTTAAAAAATTTGAAACAATGCTAAATTTTAACTTGAAAAGTTCAATGGCATGAAGACCTAACATTAGGAAAGGAGTTACCTGGTAGAGAGAGACAAAGTTGTCCATGGTCCCAATAGATTTATAATACAAAATAACCCCAACCTTCTTGCTATCTTTCACCTTCAAGTCTACACTACATATCTCCATTTTGAACTTTTTTGCAACCCTCAAACTCCAGCAAAATCCTTGAACTTGTGTTTATATAGGTTCCCATTTATAGCCCTAGTCATGACAAATATAAAACTTTCAATTAAAAGTATTGATACAGCGATGTTCACATCCTATAATAAGGGTTTCTCAACACCAATAATTGAAGTCTCGAATGTTGGAAATATTAAAGATCATATATAAATATACCTCAAATTGCATAATTTTGGAATAGCGTGAAGGGTTTTGAGTTGTTGTAACCTATAGGATTCTAATTGCGGTCTATCCACATCAAGTAGTAATTCTTGAAAGGTTTAAAATGTAACTTAGTTGCACTTTATTTATACATAATTGATAGAGGTTGACTGACGTTGAAGTAGGGTTCAAAGCATCTAGTAACTTCTATTCGCAGTTCCTTTTCAAAGGAAGAGATGATTTTCTTGAAGAATAAACACTTTTGATTGTAAATAAATATGAATATAAAAATTAGTGGAGACATGTGAAATGATTCCTTTTAATATTGTGGAAGAACACTCGTTAAAATTTGTATGCCAACAAATTTAATCTCATGAAAATGGATGTAATGGGGAAGCAACACATAAGATGGATACCTCCAGTTGGAGATTCAAATCATAGATAGCATTGATCTCTTTTATAATTTCAGAAAATAAAAGCCACCCTAGTGTAACATGAATGGTTATCACTTCTCTTCCAACATGACTATAAAGGTTGTCCTAGATTGCCATCTTATTGTACTTCCATAGACATTTTGATTTGTTCTTTCTTCAAAAGAATCCTTACATGATGGCCACCACAACTCCTTACGGTACATGGTTGCAACTTGCAATATTTTGTAATCTTCTTCTTTTGTAATATGAGTTTATTCATCATATTCCCATGAACAATGTTAGGTTGTGCCAAGGGTCCATCAATTTAAACTTATACTAATTCGTGAAAATCATAAATTGGGGATGTGCAATGAAATTGTGGATGCGTCTGATGCGAATGTGTCTAGGCTTGAAATTCACATAGGTGACGAGGCTCGAAAATTTGCAAGCTCAAAATTCATATATAAGTTGCAACTTGCATGTAAACAACCATAGGTAGATTGGGATTAATTTTTGTTGAAGATATATATGTAGGTAGAATTAATATGATATTTTGACTCTTATTAAGAAATTAGTCATTCTTTTCACATTTAAAAGTATTTACATAAATGATGTTTTGAATTTTTTTGGAGGGTGATTTGTAAATTATACTTCTATGATTGGATGAACCCCTTAGGGGAGATGAGAGGGTTAAATTTTGAACATTTCACCCCTACCATTAAGTAAAATGAGCTCCAAGGATATTCAATTTTATTGATTTTTTTGAATATTTAAATTTAAAAATGAAAATAAATTTTCTAGCCTTTTGAAAAATACTTTCAACTTTATTGATTTTTTCTTAAAATATATTTAAATTTAAAAATGAAAATAAATCCTTATTGAAAACTCCAATTTTAAGCAACCATAAAAATTGTTTTAATTTCAACTTACATCCTAAAGTGGATGTTTAACTGTAAATTTACTCCAATATGAATTGACCTTAAAACTTGTAGTTGATTTTAACTTACAACCTTCCCCTCTAGCTTGGCAGGGGAATTTGAACTTTCATGAAAAATGGCTAAAAAATATAAACAATAAGCCCTTATTTGGTGATGAGTTTAGTAAAATATTGTTTTCTAATTTATTTTTTGAATGAATGTATTCTTTTATATCATGTGTTAATGAGTTTTGAGGTGAGAATATTGAGACATGAGTTTTTAGTGCATTACAATTTAAAATAGAAAGCCTTGATTTTCCATTGGTTGTTGGACATCTATGAATCCATTTTAAATAACTGAGTTGAAGAATTCATTTGTTTGATTAATGGATATATTTATAAGTCTCAATCAAGAATAATTGTAAATTTGTAGTCACAAGATTGCTGTATATATATAGTCACAAGATTGTTATATATATTCATAACTTTATTAATTTGGTTAATAAATATAAACTTTGTCATATAAAACACAAATATAAATTTATAATACTATAATATTTTCTTTTTTCTTATATACATTATTTTAGAATAGTTCAACATGTTTCTTAATTATACTGAACTTAACAATTTATTTATTTTATTTACATTTTCAACTTTATTACACATGGAAATCGATAATGACATTATTATTAATGATACTAAGGATGGGTTTGACTTGGTGCATTTTCACTAGAAACTCTTCCTAGCATGATGAAACGCCAACAAGCATGATGTGGACATCTTGGACACATGGCCCATCTTTCTTTCTTTTTTCTTTTTTTTTTTCTTTTTTTTTTAACAAGGTCGGGTAGTTGATATATTACCAAAAGCTTTGATGGAGCAAGCTCCTGTTACAATTGACTGTAGCATGATAAACAACTAAGCAATGAGATAGGAGCGCCGTCCCATCTCCTATGCTTGAGTTCAAAACTTCATGTATTTTTATGACTATTTTTTAGTATTGCCTAACAAACTGACCTACTAGGAAAAGAAATTTACATAGCATGGATTCTCTGATACTTTTTCATGGCTTGTAGACTGATTGTTCCTCAGTTGGCTGTTCTTCTTGTCATAATTGACCGAATTCTCTCCTTCATTGCTCATAGTGTTGTTTTTGTAATATGCCACTACTTCTTCTAGATGTTTGCATTTGGTTTTTAGTGCCATAATCTCTTCTTTCTGCATTGCCATGTTTCTTTTCTAGTAGCTATACTCCATTCTCATTTTTTTTCTGACATCCTTGAGTGACTCTTGCAGTTGTTGGATCATGAATTTGTTCGCTTTGCATGCTGGACATGCATCATTCCTTGCTGCCTTTTCAATGGGGTTGAATTCCATTTGTTTTGATTTCTTGTTCTTCCTCTTGCTCTGCTTACTTCTCCTTGTTTTGTTGTGTTTCCTGGATCTTGTTTTCCCTGAGATAACACTTCCTCTGCTGATGCTGACCTCGTTTCTTTTGTCCTGCACTTTCCTGCCTACTGTAGCTTTGTCCCTGTGAATGACAGAAATAAAAGAGGGCCAAAGTTTGGTTATGACAGTCAGGGAGGAGGGCTGAAATGAAGGGAGGGGCAGATGGTAGGTGGGAATGCTCAGAGAGGCTTTGCGCTGCAATGGAGAGTCGCTGTTTGGAGGGAGTGACGAGATGCTGGAAGCGTGGGCTGGGTAAGAAGGTAGGTAGGATCTTAAGAAGAAAACTGTGCGCTGAACAGAGGAGGTGAAGAGAACGCCGCGGACTGAGAGAGATAGCAGGGGGGGCTTAGAAACGACAATAACACTATGCGATGGACAGGGGAGATGAAGATCTCTTCATGACTGATATTTTGTTGTATACTGGCGCTGCGTTTATTGTTCATGCACCCTCTGTTCTTATAGCAGTTGTGTGCAACCTTTAGTTTGCCATCGATGGGATAGATTGCTACTTGGTTCTTGTGGCCAGAATTGTGATCGTCCTGCCTGCCCTTGCTCATGCAAATTTATGAACTTCCATGATGTTTCCTTTGCCTTCTCGTGATTTTCTGCCTTTCACTGTAGTGATGTGTCCTTTGTTGATTTCTGACTGTTGTTTTATGATTTATTTCTTTTATCATTGTGCTTTGTTCCTTGTTTTTGGTGGGCTCCATGCTTGTGATTTTTCGTTGATTATTATGGAACAGAGTTGTGGTATTCCTCCTGATTTTCACGAACATTCCCTTCTTTTTTTTTTCACTACTTGGTTTGCAAAATAATCCGCCTGTTGATTGTGTATTCTCAAGACATGTTTGAAGGTTACATCGCTAGATCCTTCTAAGTTTTTCCTGATTCTTCTAAAAATTTTGCTCATGAACTCATTGCTTGGGTTTTTGTTTCGGGCCATTGCCTCTATTATTATGGTTTAGTCTCCTATTATTATAGGATTTTGTATTTCTCTTTTTTTGATGATTCTTGTTCCCATCAACAAGCTGTATGCTTCTGCCTTATTATTTGAGATTTGTTCTAGTCCCCATTCATATGTGACATTTTCTTTTCCATCAAGGTCAAGGACTATTCCCCCTGCCTCTGCCTTTCCCGGATTATGCTTTGAGGCCCCATCAAAGTATAGGCAATATCTATTTTGATTTTTCCTCCAATTTGCGAGTTCCTCTTCCCTCATTCTTATTTTTCATATATTTCCTGAGTTTATCTTCCTCTGTCCTTTTTGCCCATTGTTATTTATTATGGCTTTGCTGAGCCAATCTCGCTCTTCTTGTTGAAGAGTGTTGTAATCTGTTGGTGCTGTTCCTTTGACGTTGAGGATTTCAGAAGTTAATCCTCATGTTTTTGAGAGGGTCTTCCCTATTTTTGGAGTTTGATTTTTGAAAATGCACTTGTTTCGTGTCAACCAAATTTGCCAACATAGAACTACTGGAATGCATTTCCATATTCTCTGAATTGTGACTTTCTTCTTTGTTGTATATGGATAGGCTTCTCAAAAGCTTGAAGAAAATCCTGCAAAGGCTTTTCAAAATTTATACTTATTTCCAAGGGGCTTATCAACTGTTGCCAACATTCTTTGGCAAAAATGCATTCTTGGAATAAATGTTGTATGTTTTCTTCAGCCTGCAAGCATAATGGGCATCGTGATGGGCGTTGAAAGCCTTTTTTTTTTTTTTAAGTTTTCACTGGTCAAGATTTTCCCTTTTAAAAGAGTCCAGATGAACATTTTGATCTTAGGCAAACTTTCTGATTTCCAAGCTATTTTCCAAGAGTCCCAATTTTGTTGATTTGGTTGTTCTTGTAAAATTTTATATCCAGTCTTAACCGTGTAATGCCCACCACTTGGATCCCAGAGGTAATCATCTTCCTCGTCATAGTTGATTGGTGCTGCCCCTTTTAGGAGCTGCCTGATTTTGCTCCATTGCCCTTCCAGGTTTGCAGGAATTGTTGAAATTTTCCAGTCTTGCCATTCCTTTTGGTTCCATAGAGAGATTGAGTGTAAAGTGTTGAGACCTTTTCCTTTCATCCACTCTTGGATGCCTTCAATTTCTGGATGAGTCTGCAGTGGTTCCTTTCCCATGATTCTGTCCTCCCAAATCGATATCGTTTTTCCATTGCTTGGGATTTTAGAGATGTAGCTACTCATTAGAGGAATTGTTTTTTTTACTAGCTTCCATGGTTGGGTACATTGTCTTATTGGGATATTTCCATTGAGAAACCTTTTTCTAGAGCCATCCATGTATTTTGAGATGAGAGTTTTTTTCCACTAGCTCTCTTTTCCTGTGATCAGTCTCCATACTATTTTCATTCCCAGGGCTACATTCATGAGCCCAGGTATCTGAATTAATAGGCCTCCTTGTTCATATGGTAGCACTACTTGCTCCCACCTAACTAGGCTGAATTTTTTGTTTTCTTGCTTCCCCCCCTGCCATAAGAAGCTTCTTAAAATTAACTCCATTTGTTTGTGGGCACTTGCTGGGGCCATGATTATTGCATATTGGTAGATAGGAAGTGCTGCAAGGAGTGCTTTGATTAATATTACCCTTCCTACCATATTTAGCCACATCATACCCCAACTTTGTATTTTATTTTTCATTTTTTTAATCTGTTTAGTCCATATTTCTGCCTTCATGTTCTCTCTTGAGATTGGAAGTCCCAGGTAAAAGAAGTGTGTCCATTTTTCCTGAACGAGGATTTCTAAGATTTGTGAGATCCTTTGCATGGTTCTGGAAGGGGTATTCCATCCATATATTCTGCATTTTGTATTGTTTAATAGCCCACCTGAAACCTGTAAAAAATCATCCAAATTTTTTTTGAACCTCCTTACTATTATTGTTGATGCCCCTCCCAACAGCAATGTGTCATCAACAAAAAGTGAGTGGTTTATTATTTTTACTCCTTTTGCTATTCTGATCCCTGTGATGTTTCTTTCCTTTCTTTGTTTTTCCAAAGCTCTGCTTAAAGTTTCTGCCATTATAATATATAGGAAGGGAGAGAGAGTATATCCTTGCCTAAGGCCTCTTGTGCTTTGAAAAAATTTACCGGGCCTTCCATTTATGAGGGGGGCAATCCATGGAGTAGAGATGCATGCTTGGATGACTTCTATTATTTCTCTTGAGAAACCAAGTTTCTGGAAGACAACCATTAGATATGGATGGCTAACCCTATCAAATGCAATTGCCATATTTAGTTTGATTATACTGCCTTTTTCTTGCATTAACATACTAGAGTGTACAACTTTCTGTACAATAATTACATTATCTATGATTTGCTTGTTGGGCACAAATCCTCCTTGATTTTTAGATATGATTATTGGAAGCACTTCCTTGATTCTATTTGCAATTATTTTTGTTATTATCTTATAAGAGGAAATGCAAAGAGAGATAGGGTGAAACCTGTTGAAAGTGGAGTGGTTTGGTTTTTTTGGGATTAGAGCAAGGTAGGAGGATTTTGTGTTGCCTCCTTTTTTTTTTTTGAAGACATTCTTCACCATTCTTAAGAAGTCATTTCTAATTGTATACCAGTGAAATCTATAGAAAGCTATTGTGAAACAATCTGGCCCTGGGGCTTTGTTCGGATGCAAGCTCCATATAGCCGTCACTACTTCTTCTACTGTGAGTTCTTTGCACATTTCTGCGTTTTGATCTCTTTTAATTTTTTTTTTTGTGCTTTAGGAAATCTTCATATTCAGCCGTTTCTTCATTTGCTGAAAGTAAGTTTTTGAAGTGCTTGTGGGATGCTTTTTTTAGTTCCTCCGCGCCCTTGACCTCTTGACTTTCAACCTGTATTTTTTCTATTTGGCTTCTTGCTCTTCTAATCTTCATTGTGTTGTGGAAAAATGATGTATTTTTATCCCCTGCCTTGAGCCACAAGTTTCCGGATTTCAATCTGGCCTCTTCTTCTTTCTTGTTTTCCCTATATATTTCCCAAAAAATTTCCTTCTCTCTTAGATAATCTTGCGTGCCTTCTTCTTTGCATTCTTTTTCAATTTGCATGCTGTCCATTTTTTGCTGTAACTCTTTTTTATTTTTTTCATTTTTTATTTATTTATTTCATTTGCTCTTGCCCATTCCTTTAGCTTGGCTTTTACATTTTTTAATTTTGTCTCCCAAATATACTGTGGTGATCCTGTTACTCTTGGCTCCCATGCTTCCTTGATTAATTCACTGATTTCTGTGTTGTTGTCCCAAATTGAGCTGTATCTAAATGGGAGCGGTCCTTGGTTTTCCATTTTTCCCATGACTATTGCCACCGGTTTATGATCAGATGCCGTGGTGTGTAAAATTTTTGATTTGATGGAGCTGTACACTGCTGCTATGTTTTCTTGTATCAGGATTCTATCCAGCCTTTCTTTTATGTTGCTTTTTCCCACTCTTTTATTGCTCCAGGTGTATTTCTCGTTGCTTGGTGGGATGTCTATTAAATTGTGTTGTTCCATTATTTCTTCTAGAGCATCCCTGGATGGGTCTGTGTGATATGTTCTCCAAAATTTTCTTCTATACTTCTTACCAAATTTAAATCTCCTCCTAGGATTATTTTCCCAGCTTGCATTTCTTTTAGTGCTTCTTTTATGGTGGCCCAACATTGCTCTTTTTCCTTGTAGTGATTTGGGGCGTATATGTTTATGACACTATACTTCTCTTTTGTATTGATTTGCATTAGATCCGTTTGTATCCAATGCTGATCTTTTTTGTGTTGTATTAATTCCCATATTCCTTTTTTCCATATTGTGCAAATACCTCCTGACGCTCCTGTTGCCTGTATTGCTTCCCCTTCATAATTTTTGATTTTTTTTTTGATATTTTCAGTTTCTTGGCTATTTGTTTTTGTCTCCTGAATCATAAGGATGTTTGGATTTTCTTTTCCCAGAATGCCTTTTGTGGCATTTTCTTTGAAGGATGTTCCCATTCCTCGGCAATTCTAGGAGACCATTATCATTATTTGCTTGTTGGGTGGTGCATGGGTCCTTTCCCTCTTTGCTGGCTTTTTTCGTTGTTTCCTATACTCCTTCCTAAGAAGGTTTCCATAGGTTGCTGCGTTCCTAATGCCATTTCCTTTGCTGCTGCTTCGTCCCTCAGCGCTTTGTTTGTCTTTCTTCTTGTTTTTTTTTTATATTCTACATTTGGGATTGCTTCCTTTGACTGTTTTCTTGTTAGGATACTATCCACTAGGGGGGGGTGAAGTATGGGTGTTTGAGACCAGAGGGGATGAAGGGGGGTTGGGAGTATGGTGGGCGGATTTGGATCTGGATCTAGGTCCAGGGGATGGGGGGGCTGAAGGATCTAGTGGCTCAAAAGGATTGGGACTAGTAAGAGGATTGTTGGCTGCTTTTGGTGGTAGAGGGTGGTGATAAGAGGATATGGAGGGCTGCGAGGAAGGATGATTTGGTTGTTTGTGGAATGTCTTTTTTTTTTTTAACGTGTTCCCATTTGTTTTCCGGATCTTCAATCTTCTCATTTTCATTTTTTTTTTTTTGTACATCTATTAGCGAAATGGCCATATTCGTGACATACCTTGCATTTGAAGGGGATTTGTTCATAATCCAACTGTTGTACATGCGTCCACTGATCCACTTTGATTTTGATGGCTTCTTGAAGCCCTTTCCCTAGATCCACTTTTACACAGATTCTGGCGCATGCATGCATATTTTCCTTTGGCTCACACCTGTCTATGCATTTCCCAACTGCATTTCCTATGGCTTTAACTGAGTCATCTCCCCAACAGTGGAGGGGAAGATGTGGCAATCTGACCCAAACAGGGACATCATTGGGTACATCCATTTCTGGATCGAAATCCGGCGTCCATCTGTTTAAATACAGTCCCCTTGTATCCATAAAGTAAGGTCCATTCTTAAATATCAAATCTCGATCCTCCTTGGTTTCAAAGTGAAAGGTGTAGTATCCTCTTCCACATAACTTGATTGAGATTTTCCCATCTACTGATGCAGTGCAGTTCCTTTCTATCCATTTTTGGACAGTTTTGGGCGATGGCCATAACTCAATAAACTGCCCAACTAATCCGCGTTCCGCCAGAGAAAGTGCTGCTTTACAAGGAAGGGCACGCGGGAGTGAAATTTCAGGGTTGTCTTCCAATCTTTTAACAAACTTTGTGACTGATGGTCAGTTCTTTGCCGGGCCCATTGCAGAAATGAGAGAGACGAAAGCTTTTGTTGTTCCTTCATTTTCTTGTTGTTGGTCTAAAAGAGGCTCTCCATCCTCTGATGAGTCCATGATGCTCGATCCTCAGCAGCAGGAGGCCGCTGAGGGGTAGCTACGTGCTGTTGCGTGCTTTTTGTTGCATTTGTTGTAGGGCTGCGCAGCTCCTTCCACTAGCAACACTGAATTTCTGACACATGGCCCATCTTAACCATGACAAAGAAATGGAATTGAACCATTGATTATCAACAATTTTGCTTAGCATTGTTATAAATGCTTTTGAAGTATGCTCTAAAGCCAAATTTTATAAAAGAATAAAAAAATTGAATTGTTATATATACACTTTTGAAGTATGTTTCAATTATACTCAATTTAAACAAAAATAATTAATAAGTCATTCATGGAAATTTGATAATTTTTTTGGATGGGTATACATTATTTAAAAAAAACACATATTCCAACTAAATCAAATTTAAAATATTAATAAGTCTTCATTCTTTTTTAAATTTATGTATCAATTTCCAATAGCATATATAAAAGTAAGGATACACATTTTGCATGTCAATAAGATAGTGGTTGATTATTGAGATAATGTAAGTGTAGTTGGCTTTAATAATTGCAAAAACTGGGTATCCCTTCTTAAGCATCACAATATAATGCAAATGTTTGTATAGGATATTGTTTTTTTGTGCGCATATTATCAATCAATTGGATTCTCTTTTGAAACAAATAATTGTTTTATGTTTCTAATAGTTATATACAAACATTACATGCCATTCATGATCACTTAATGGTTTTGTTCTTATCTTTGAAAAAAGTCATTAACTTCTTCATAATGTATCTTGCCATGTTTTCACCCTACAAAAACCCATACTAGATGTTAAACCTTGAAATTTACTTGATTTAACTTATAGTTAAAGTGCTATAATAAAAACTTAATATTGAATAATTAATATTAGTTAGAAGTTATGCTCACATATACTTGCTATTATAGTAAGATTTCAAGAAAATATATGCAAGCATGTTTGTAAGAGCTTAACTGGACAACCTTTATGCCTGAGAATCCTTGTATTGAGCATGCAATGGGAGAAACAAATTGTATTACTAATTATTAGTAGTATTAAAAATTAAAATCATTACCAAGGTTGGGAGATCCACATGAGACGTTCTATGAAATAATGAAGCATGCCTAATATTGTATATACATTGAAGCAGAGGAGCATGGCCTTATATTGAACACCAGAACACTAACAATAATTTCTCACATTGTCAACCTAAAAGTAGATGTTGGTTGATTCTTATGGAGCTTAGAAGTATATAATAAAATACATGATTTAGTTATCATTTCAATCAATTAATACTCATGTCAAGGAAGATCAATTGCACCATCGCTACCATGGAAAGAGAAATAAAATTTATGCCTAAACTAACATTAATTAAATTAAAGATTACGTAATGTATTAAATTATACTTTCAAACTTTAGCATGACTTGGCTTCACTTGATTAAGCATCTTAATCATTTACCTTAATTTACGTAACCATATCTCTTGATGTAAGGGCTTATTTTTTATATTTTTAGCCATTTTTCAAGAAAGTTCAAAAAATGTCTTGAATTTTTAATGATCATTAAAGGCACTTAGTGAGAATTTGTTTTTTTTTTTTTGGTAGGTAAGCACCCACGGGGGATTTGAACCAGTGACCTATTGCAAGGAGTGCCTTAACAGTGCACCCATTCACCGTCAATCCAAAGCCCTGTGGGCTAGTGAGAATTTGTCTTTTATTTATGCTCAAAACATTATTTAAATTCTATTTATGTCAACTATTTGTTTTTCTTGTATCCATAATTTATTTTGCTTGAAGATAGTTAACTATAGAAGGTGAAAAAACATTAGGTAATCCTATTCATGTTTCATTTTATTTATTAATGTAATGGAATTTAACCTTACAATTATTTTCGTAAACATAAGCACATACCTCTTGACATAATAAATAATGTTTTTGTTATAAAATAAACAAACATAAGGCTTAATCCTACAATTAACCAAAGCTTCCCTACCAGTGAATGCAATTTATTTCAACGTTTATTCGACAAATCGATGTGTAATTAGGACATTGTTTGAGTGCTTAATAGCATTTACTTTGTTAGCTTGTTTCACTACTTACCAATGTTTTATTTTGACTAGATTTGTGTTCAATATTTATATGCCTATTTCGATGTTTTTTCCACATCATTCTTCTTATTCATTTAAAATATTTATCAAAATAGAATCAATGAATATTGACATTCACGTTTCCCAAATACTAAGTGCATTGGTGATTTCAGATTTGTGAATTGAACACTTATTATCCAATATTAAATGAAGTGTGTTTTTAATCTGTGTGAAGAAGTGTTGTGCGAGAGAATTGATGTGCAAAACAAGGTATACAAATTTTTTTCCGCAATGTTCCACACTTTTGTATACATTCTCCCTCCATACAGTTCTTCCGCATATTTCCCCTTTGCACAACACTACACATTAATCAATAAATTATCTGTTTTGACTTGTTAAAATTTGGGGCATGAAAAGTTTGGTTTACTTTTATATTGGAACAATGAGAGCTACATTGCATCCATAAAGAAGGAACTGAGGAAATGTTTTGAAATGACAGATTTGGGCTATGTTCACTACTATCTTGGTATTGAAGTAATCCAACATCCGAAGTTTATATTCCTCTCTTAGAAGAAGTAAATTGGAGATCTGTTGAACAAGTTTGGCATGGATGAGTGCAATCACTTGACTACTCCAATGGAACAAAACTTAAAGCCTACATCCACTGAAGGAAAATAATTTGAGGATGCAACGAAGTATAGAAAACTCGTAGGAAGTCTCAACTACCTGACTACTACCAGACCAAGCATTTCATTTGTTGTTGGAATCCTCTCCATGTTTATGAAAAATCCTTGTGAGGGTAATTGGTTTGTTGCAAAAAGAGTTCTAAAGTACTTGAAGGGAACTCAAGAACTTGGACTCAAGTATACATAGGTGGGTGACTTCAGCTTGATTGGATACTATGATTCAGACTTCGATGTAAATAAAAAAAATTGGGGTATCTACTTTAGGTTATGTTATGAGTCTTGGATCAGGGAGTTGTCTTGTGGAGGTCACACAAACAATCAGTACCAACAGATTCCACAACTGCGGCAAAATATGTGGTATCAGTTGAATCAATGAAGGAAATTGTGTGGCTTAGGAAAATTTTGGAAGATTTGCAGGAGAAACAAGTGCATTCAACTCATCTTTTGATTGACAACACTTCTGCAATAAAGTTGGCCAAGAACCCAAAGTTCCATGATCGGACCAAGTACATCAATACAAAATATCATCTGATTCTACATCATGTTGATGCCAAAATAATCCATCTATGACATTGTTCCACAAACGAGCAGATTGCAGACATCTTCACCAAAGCACTTGGAAGGGAAAAGTTTGAAAGATACATAATGATGCTTGGACTTACCAACATCCCTTCAGATTCAGGGGGGGAATGTTAAACACCTAATCTTTGGGATTAGGAATCCTATGTAAATCTTGTAAATAACAAAATAAGAGAAGTTGGAAGACGAAGAGACATTGGTTGATGAAACCCAATAGTCTCCCTCTCTTTGTATATATTCATGTGTTATATTAATGAAAATCAACAAGTTATTTGTGGAGTTACTCCTGGTCTAACAAAAAGAAACTTGGTAAAGTGTTGGACACAAATATGTATACCTTCTTGCCTTCAGACCATGTTAATATCTTGTTTGTGTAATTTAAATGTCCTTAGAAATCATTATTTAATCTTTTCAAAATTTCCTCAGGTTTGGGATGTATTGTCTAATAAGGAAGTTGTGGACATTGTGGCATCAACACCTCAAATAACTGCAGCCAGAGCTTTGGTGGAGTATGTTGTTCAAGCATGGAGGTTTAAATATCCAACTTCCAAAGTGGATGATTGTGCAGTGTTCTGTCTTTTCCTCAATAATTCTCTATCATCTGAGCCAAAATAAAAAAACTCCAGTGGAACATGACCCTAGTAGTCAAGCAGTGACACAAGAGATCACTTCATTGTTAGCTACAAATTCATGCAAAGATTTCGACAAGAACGCAAAAGACTTTAGTGAGATAAATATCCCCACATTAGAGCGTGCAAACGCAATCAACAATGTTAATGATCTGAATGATGCATCTCAAAATTTAAACAAATTCAAGACCTCCAAGGAACCTAAGGGCCCAGAGAGAACACAATCTCGAAGAAAATTTATTGAGTATATTTCAATTGGTGATGATGAGGAATGGTATGCTCTTGATGGTGTTACGAGGGTGAACTCTCTTCTTAATCTTCTCAGGTTTTTGACATGAGACAAAAATGTTGGAGTACTAAGGAAGTGGCTTTGAATCCTCTCAGATAAATATCAAGTTTGGGAGCATCAATGGGCTCAAATTTTCAGTTTTTTAATCGTGTGTCCAACTTGCTTTTGTTGGACTCAGATGGTATCTTATAAAATAATTTATTGTGAACATTGTCTTTGTAAGAAAAAGTATAGTTTCTTCTCTTACTCTAGGGAAATCAATGGAAAAAATAATGAGACAACATATTTATTACTCTAGGTTTTGTGTTGTTTTGAATTACGATTAAGAAGTAATGGAGTAGGGAATGCCTGAATATGTTATGTCACTACATGGACAAGTGGGTTTCAGATACAAGTTACTAAACTTTTTGCTTGTCGTGGTCCTAGAAATTGTTATTGCTTTGTCTTGACTAGTAGATTCAAAACATGTTATACACCCCGAACTCATTGTACCCTGCTAAACGTTGTGAAGAGAATTGCATTTTACCCCTATCTCTCAACTATGAATTACTACACACCTTCCATTTGTCCTCATGCAACAAACATGCTCTGATCACATTCATACATTTAGTCTTCTTGCTGACATTCTGGTCTATTGTTCTAATCAAGTGGGTAAGGCAGACAAGCATACTAAGAAATGTGAAACCTCGAAAACCATTTTGTACATGTGTTGCAGATGTTGGGTGCGATTAATTTGGGATTGGAGATTTGGTTTTTACAAGATAAATTGGGAAATGGGTTTCATTTAACTCCCTTGCATGAATGTCTTGAACTTTTAGTGCAAGGATTGGCATGGTTTACTCTCGGATTAACAATAACGAGTTGGCTAACCCGACCTGTAACTACATTCGTGCATGTTTGGTGGATCGTGTCATTTTTGCTTGGAACAATGGATTGTGTTTCAGCTGAACTAAATTCATCAATGACAAAGAGATTCCCCATGGGGCTATTCTCATCCTTGTTTCATGGCCAACATGTTGCTTGATGCCCATTTGTGCTGCAAAAAAGGATTTGAAGAGTTCAGAGGATGATATTATGTCAGAACCCTTTCTAGGCAGGGATTACTGAAATCATGGGTATCTCAATTATTGTCAGAGGTTTTTTGAGGAAGATCAAATAATGTTGAATTTAAATCCCAATGTGACTCCTTTTGCCATGGCAGGATTCTTCAATAGGATGACATTTTGGTGGTTGAATTCTCTTTTGTCGAAAGGAATGAAGAGGCCTCTAGAAGAAGATGATTTGCCTTGTGTGCGTGGAGATGATCAAGCAAATAATAGTTATACAACATTTTTATAGAAGATATGCTTAGGAAAAAATGGAAAAACTCATCTGCCACTCCATGTGTTTTCTGGGCTTTAGTTAGTCGTCACAAGAAAAATCTGGCAAGGACTGGGTTCTATGCTTTTCTCAAAATACTTACTCTGTCTTCTGGACTATTTCTTTTGAACACCTTTATTGGATTTTCAGGTAGAAAATCATTCAAATACGAAGGTTTTGTTTTGGTAGGAACACTCTTTATTACCAAGGCAATAGAGTCATTATCTCAAAGGCAATGGTATTTTGGCACTAGATGGATTGGTCTGCAAACTAATTGTTCACTAATATGATGTAGACATAGTAATCATTCTAGAGGCAATGGCAAGTTTTTATGTAACTTTTGACAGCCGTGAACATATTTTCTTAATCTCTTCTTGCAGGACTTCGGTTCTAGAAAGGACACATTTTTCCGTGGAGTATTTGATGGGCATGGCCCTTTTGGCCTTGTAATAACAAAATGAGTAGGCCAACCATAGTGAAATAGCACCCCAATTATATATATCGTTGCTAAGTTTTGTTGGGTGCTATAGCATATTTTGGTGGCTGGCTTATTTTGTTAGTGGTGCCAAGTAGATAGAGGATAAGAGAATTTGAGTGTTCTATAATACTCCAAACTGATTGGAACACTACTATGTATTTTGTGATAAAAACAAACTGACTTACAATTCTATTTGTATTATGTTGTGGCAAGAGCTCCAACTCACCACAATATTCATGCATGTTTGTATGTTTTTTTGGATCAACTTTATGTAATACAAGGAATGTGGTATATGAAATTCTTTAAACTTTGTTAATTTGTAACATAACTTTTATATTTATTGAGTGTAAAGTTAGGTTTATTAGTATGATCATGAGTTATTTAATCACTTGATCATAATAAATATATTTTTATATAAAAAGTAATGACTTGCATTTATAGTGCAGTATGCTTTGTCAATACTCCAGAGTCCAGACAAATTGGACTGTTACCATGTGTTTTAGGATAAAAACAAATTAAGTTGTAGTTATGTTTGTATTATGGTGTGGCAATAGCTCTAACTCACCACAATATAAATGCACATGATTCATTCAGATTTTGTAGTAGTAAGTTTGCACGGTGTTTTGGTTGACTTTGTGGTAAAGAAATTTTTTAATCTTCGTCAATTTGTAATTTGTCTGTTGAATGTAAATTTGGATTAGTACTATGAGGCCTCCATGTCAAAGTGTCATTTTCTGTCATATGCTCGAATGATCTACTTAGCATTTTGTGCATCATCTGATCTCATCACTCATCAATTCCAAGACTTGCACCTAGTAACCATGACTACTTGGGAAGGCTACCCATCCCAAAACATCTTTGGCTCAAGTGCATTTAACCATGTAAATTTTCTCTATAGTCAAGCTCATTTATCTTGCTACCCGATTTGCAAAACCTTAGCAAGTATTGTGGTACCAACGATAGTTGGGTTTTGTTAGTTTTCAGTGTCTTCAATGGATGAAGGAGATTCGTAGTAAATGATGATGATGACCAAAAAACATAAAATGCAATGTACATTGCCATTTGCTAATGAGTTAACTTCTCTTCCATGATGTGGGTCATTACCTTATTTCATCTCTTTTCATAATGATAGCTATCTTACCTTGTTTGATTCTTACTATTTGTGAGGATGTCTTCATTGCTATTATGGCTTCCATAGGTGTGTTGAGGAATTGAAATTCAGTAAGTTGGTGTTTCAATTGTTTTCTGAAAATTGACAGTGGCATGAGATAGTAATATTAATCAATCCGGACAATATTCTTATATGCTAAGGCCTCGTAATAACAAAATGAGGAGGCTGACAATAGTGAAATAACACCCCGATTATCTATATCATTGCTAATTTTTGTTGGGTGCTATTGCATATTTTGGTTGCTAGCTTATTTTGTTAGCAGTGCCAAGTAGATAGAGGATAAGAGAATTTAAGTGTTCAATAATATTCCAAACTGATTGAACCACTACTGTGTATTTTATGATAAAAACAAATTGACTTGCAATTATATTTGTATTATGTTGTGGCAAGAGCTCCAACTCACCATGATATTTATGCATGTTTTGTATGTTCTTTAAATCAACCTTATGTAATACAAGTAATGTGGTATATGAAATTCTTTGAACTCTGTTAATTTGTAATATAACTTTTATGTTTATTATTGAGTGTAAAGTTAGGGTTATTAGTATGATCATGAGTTATTTAATCATTGGATCATAATAAATATATTTTTATAAAAAAAATAATGACTTGCATTTATAGTGTAGTATGATTTGTCAATACTCCAAAGTCCAAAGAAATTGGAACATTACCATGTGTTTTATGATAAAAACAAATTAACTTGCAATTTTGTTTGTATTATGGTGTGGCAGTAGCTCCAAATCACCACAATATCAATGCACACATTTCATTCAGATTTTGTAGCAGTAAGTTTGCACAGTGCTTTGATTGACTTTGTCATAAAGCAATTTTTTAATCTCCGCCAGTTTGTAATTTATGTCTATTGAATGTAAATTTGGATTAGTACTATGAGGCCTCATTGTCAAAGTGCAATTTTCTGTCATAACCAGATGCACTTAACTCCATGGAGTATTTGTTCAGTGTAAGACAAGATTCAATAACTCCTCCACCATTTATCAAGCTCTGGCAAGTCAATGCATTAAATTCCACACTGTAACACAAATGTGGTTGCAATATCTTGAAGATGGGGTGCATACAACTCAATTGCATGTTAGCTACAATAATATAGGGCTCCATACAAGCATGTGTCTGTAACCTATTAATTTGTACAGAGAAATAAGGTTTATCATAAGCCTTTGCATGAGTGAAATTGACAGAAAGGCCATCTTAGAAGTCTATTGCTCAACACCAGATAAAAAGTATGAACAAATGCACAAAAAAGTGGCACCGCAATGTAAATGTCAAAACTTTTCTTTTGTACTACACTGTCATATACACCATTGTAGTTAGTGAGGAAACTGCATACATTAAAAACTATCACAAAATGCAACCCATAGTCAACAATCATTGAAACTTCGAAATCCAAAAAAATTCCTTCTCATGAAATGCTTAACCCACTAGCGTAAACATCAGAATTATATACCATACTTAGACTTCGTAGTAGTCTCTTACAAAGTACAACCTATCATAGTGATACATTGTTATGCCATTAATAAAGTGCATTAATCATTAGAGGAATTAGTACTATGGATAACTATTACATAAAGTTGTTTAACATAAAACAATATGATTGGAGGCTCACACTGCACATCAATTACCAAGTAGCCTCTAATTTGTTTATAAACATTGACACAATTTAAATCCAGGAATCCTACTTGAACTATGTCGAACTGTGAAAATCTACGTACTTGGATGTTGTTTAACATTAACCTTGACATTTCACTTTGTTGATAAGGTGTTTGTAAACTGCAATCTCTATCACAAGGATTTTGTGTTGAAGACTTTGGTGAATACAATATGCTTTTAATGCATGGCTTGGGCTTCTAACTATAGTGTTTCTAATGCTTTCAATCTAGACCTTTCAGGATTCGGTTCCATTTTTCCTTCCATCTACCTATTGGTGGCACCATAGCAGCAATGTGCCCTTGTACCACAAGAGAACACACACCTGTATTGGTTTCTGCAGTTGGCATGTACATACTAGAGATATTATGAAGAAGCACACACTATCAATGAACATACTTATGAAAAAACAAATATTGGTGAGATTCCTCAAACTACAGTCCTTCCTAACTGTTGTAACTCAATTTTGCAAAGTTTAAATTTCAAAGTTTTTCTCAGACAAATGCTAATAAAAAAACAAAATTGCATAAATTTTTTACTTTCTTCAATGCTACTCTTTCCTATGCTACCATCTTACGACATTTCCTTTGCAGCATGTGTTGCAATTGCTAGTAATAATAATAATGCAAATTATAAAAATTAAATGAGAAAATTAATAATTATGATTTCAACTATAAACTTATCAAGTCAAATTAAACTATAAAATTAGAGTGGTGTACAAGTCCATGGCATTGCGTAGCTCATGGTGTTTGTCATGATGAAGCCTATTTAAAGTCTTAAGGAAATACATTATGGAATCCAAGAGTATCAGCTTAGATTTATCTTAACTCCGGAGTTGATCCCTCTTCAAGCTTGGTAGATCCAGATTTAAGATGAATCTAGGCTAATTATTGTTTTTTTGTTTCTTTTTTGTAATTTTGAAAATGTGAGATGTATCATAAGATAAGTGTTTTGATACCTATCAATGTTCTCTAACTATAAAGTGATATATTAATTCTTTTTATAATTAATAATTGTGCCGAGAAACGCATTCTACAACCTAATATGAAGGGATGTGTAAGTATTCACGTCTCTAGTAAAATAATAATAAAAACAAAATAATATCGGCCCAAAACATAAATGAAAATAACAATATCCTATCCTATAAATATTTAAAAGAAAAATCATATCCTACGAATACATTTAAATTTTTTAAAGAAATAAATATTTCCATGCCAAAGTTGTGATACACGTAATAGCCCAATCCACTTACCAATTGCTCTCATTACAAAAATAAAATAATATTATAATTTCATTTTATACATATAAAAACAACCACAGGCGTACCCATATGACCATACTCTGAGGCGGCAGGGCTATCCATGTGACTATACTTTGCGTGTGACAGCCACCGAACCCTAATAAAACTCTAACCCTGTACCCCAGTGTTTTCGCTGCGCTCTCCAACCTTCTCCGAAAGGCTATCGACTCATCTCGTTCTTGCGGCGTTCTGTCCTCCAAGAAATTGATTCTTATCGCCTCCTTCTGCGATGATGATCCTGAAACGAGTGATAACTAACCAATACACATTATCAAAGGCAACCTCTGCTCTTGCATTTGCATTTACCGCCAAATTTCATCTAACATTCTCCAATTTCTGCACCGAAATATCACCATCATCCACAACTTCACTACGCAGTGCGGTTGTCTCTGATTTTCTTATCAACAATTGCGGTTTAACACCTGAAGAAATTTCGAAAGCCTTTAGGCATAACAGGAAATACCTTCATGCAAAGTCGACCCGGAATATGAAAGAAGTTTTGGAGTTGCTAAAAGGCTGTGGTTTGACCAACCTTCCCCATATTCGAAGGGCGGTCCTTAACAGCCCCACGTTCTTGTTTCGTAGCGCCAAAAGAAACATACAGCCTAAGCTCACTCTCCTTGGGACTTACATGAATCAAGAGGATATCTGCAAACTACTTCTTGCCCGTGCAAAGATATTTGAATCTGCAGAAGACAAGCTTAATTCCTCGTTTTTACTTTTGCAAAGATTAGGTGTTAAGGGTCAAGAATTATCAGAGTTAGTGGCGAGGGTGCCTGCTTTACTACAAGCTTCAGAGGAAAAGGTTTTAGAGTTATTTAAACATGCTGAGGATTTTGGGCGTCCCAAGGGATCAAAGATGTTTGCTCGTGTTTTGCATATGATTTTCTGGGCAGGGAAAGAAAATATGGATAGAAGGCTACGTTGTTTGAATAGTTTAGGTTTCTCAAAAAAGCAAATTTCGGAGATATTAAGGCGGCGACCGGAGATTCTGTCGCTTTCAGAGGAAAATTTGAAGCATCATGTAGATTTTTTGGTCAAATTTGCAGGACTTACATTGGCTGATTTCGATAAGGATCCAGTTTTGTTTAATCTCAGTTTGGAGAAGAGGTTGATTCCTCGGTGTAGAGTAATAAAGGCACTGAAGTCAATGGGGTTCTTGGAAACAAAGATTCATTTTCGACACATTCTTAGGATGTCAGAAAAAAGTTTCTTAGAAATATATGTCGATTCGAATGAAAAATCCTCCGTTCTGCTAGATATTTACCGTTGCGTGAAAGATGGAAAGTTGAACATTGACATGGATACATCCAGTGAATTAGATGTAGGGCCAACGCTAGGGACCGTGAACGACCAAGTGAAGCCTTGACAAGCGGAGAGGCAGTGTATCAGCTGTAGGAATGAGGCTAGAAGCCATGGAAAAAGTAATCGGAGGGCGTAGAGAAAGTCATTCGCGAATGAAAGGATGCTGTTGATGATGGCATGGAGCTGAATTTTGAGAAATGGCACCAGGTTTTTGTGGTCATCACAGCCTAGAGTTGAAATTGGAAAGTCCCAGGAAGATGGCGAAGGCAATGCATAGCACTCACACAAGCAATTTGCAGAGATGAAGATCAGCAATCTGGACATCTGTAGCAGGCTTTTCAGTGGACAAAGGGATTGATGGTTCACATCACCGTCAGATTCAAGGGGACATCACCAACATGCATACCGCAATCTTCAATGAAGACCAAGCTCGTCTACTACCTCAGTATGCCACCCAGAAAGAGCTGCAGATAGTATGGCTATTCATCAGCAACCAAGAGGAATTGTAGTTACTAGATAAGTTCTTTCAGCAAGAAACGAATTTTGCAATTTTGGTCTAGAAGTTTCAGAATTATTTCTGTTAGATTCAATGAATTACTGTCTTTGCTTTTTGTATGATGATGTTGGCCCAGGGGAATATTATGAACGGTATGAAACAGTAGGTATTGTTAGGAAATGTACCAGCGGACAAGTATTTTGCTTTATGAAATTTATGAGAGAATCTGAGGATAGATGGAAATCCCATTTTTGTAACCTGTACCGGATCGCATCTATATATATACACTTTATTAGCAAAAATAAAAGGAGACATGCATGGAATGTGTTTCAGTTAATAACATTCAGAAAGTTTGCGAAAATTGATCAGCTGTATAAATATGCCTTTTCCTGTTCACTAGTTTCTCTTTTTTGACCAGAGAATCTCTGGTAAAGGCCTCTGTTTTAACAGTTCTATGGCTTCTTTGGCACCAGCCATACAGCCGCCTGTCAAGATGTTTGAGAAGCAGATTATACAGTGTTGCAATTCAAAGTACAACTCACCCTCTGTTGATTTGTTTGTGTAGCTTGGGAGGTACTCCAAGTCCTAGGGTTCAGGGTTTGGAGGGCAAAGCACCACAATGGTCACTTGTGGGCTTGGAACCCAAGGTAGTGGTTTTGCACCCATCGGGATTTGGGCCAAAACCATGAAGAATTTGAGCATGAGAAAATTTGAGGTGATAGAGCTTGGCGTGCCAATTCCAACAGTCCAAAGATCATTCAAATCGGAGGTCTAGAAACGAAGATATGAATTTTTGAAGTTGACAATTAATTATGGACAGTCAAGTCATGTAGGCTTGGTCCAAGAGACATGTCTCTTCATCAATTGAATTTTTGAAGTTGACAATTAATTATGGACAGTCAAGTCATGTAGGCTTGGTCCAAGAGACATGTCTCTTCATCAATTCAGGGAGCCCTTCATTTAGTCTATAAATAGAAGGTGGAGAGGAGGCTAAAGAGCATCCATTTGTGCAACACATTACAAGTGACAAGTTCGTTGGAGGAGAGAATTAATCTCTGTTTTGGGCCGCAGGAAGAAGGGACAGACCAGCGAGGAAGAGAGGGCACTTCTGGGCACTTTTCATGGCTGTATTGATGTCTAAGCTGCTTTGTTAGAGGGTCGAGGCAGAGGAGAGTAATTCTGGGCCAAGTCTGAAGTGATAAAGGGTGGACAGACCCTCAGATAAGGCTGCTGCAGCCCTAACCAACTCAAACAGAGCTGCGTGGAGGAGTTTAAGGGCTGGTTTAGTGCCCAGGAAAGCAGCTTGGATGAAGGGAAGTCTTCCAAGGGCAGGCCGCAGTAAGAGAGGGCTGCGTAGTGACTGTGTTAGGGCTGTTGCAGTGTTCCAAGGTGCCCTAACCAACCACAGTCAGGAACAACAGTTCACTTCAGCTTAGAGCAGCAGTCAAAGGTATGTTTTGACCACTGTTTTACAAGCCGGCCGATTCGAAACCGACTCGGCCGAGTCGAACCGAGTCATTAGCCTGAGGAGTGACCCGGCCACCTAACCGGTTCGGTTGACCGAGTCACACATGACTCGGTCAACCCGGCCGGGTCCGTTATGACTCGGCCGAGTCACACTTGGGACGGCTGGGCAGCGTAAAAAGTTAGAAAAAATTCATTTTTTTGGTAATTTTTCAAATGTTTAATGCAGTTTATCAGAGAAAATTGCACTTGATTGTTACCTTGCTTTAGTGAAATACTAAGTGTGAACATACTAACACCATAATTATTTTATTAAAGTCACTATGTTTCAGCCTTCAGGAGTAGATGACAGGCCCTGTAGATATTAAAGACCCAATAACCCCTAAGATCTTCCCCAATGCAGTGTTCTAAAGTAACGTTTCAGTAAAAGTGTAATAATATGCAAAAAGCCTTACTCAAAACAAAAGAGTTTAACAATCTGAGACTTCGCTATTCAAAGGGTTAGATTTGTCCTTCACATGATTGAAAATCTCCAATTAATTCTTAGAACTCTAAAGCCTAATTTTTACCCCTGTTTTGATAATTAACGTAAGACACTTTTCCTATGCCACCAATGGAACAAGCATTAAAAAAATTGTTATTACAGAAAACATGGCAATCTGAGAGATCAAACTGCATATCAATAGCATGGATTATAGTGCAGCAATTGCATACCGTATCATAATCCAAGGAGAAAAACACAATTTTTTCATCAGCTGCCCCAGTGACACCACCTCTGCACTCTTCATCTAGGGCGAGGCTTAGAACTGAATCAAGATCAAAAGGTGAAAGGTTAACAACCAAAGAAACATGCCAAATCTTTCCTCACTCTAAGCTATTTCTATGATGAGGAGCCATGGGGCCCCTTGTCTGACTCTGATGATGATGATCCAGAGATTGGTCGAGATGATCTTGGCTCCTCTGGCAGTAGCTACTAGCCAGTAGTACTAGTATTGCAGTCTGGTCACCATCACAGTTTACTTTTGTTGTAGAGGCCATTTCTAGCCTCCTTGGTTATTTGTATTTTGTTTTGAGTCTTTGATCATGTATGACAGTTGACTATGTATTGCCATTGGGTACCATTTTGATATAGTGGATTGGTTCATGAGCCTACTTTGATCATATGTTGTCTTCCATCTATATTACAATGCTGTGTGTTTGGAAACATGAATGAAAATCTTTAAAATTATGTTTAAAATATTTAAAATTATGTTTTTTAATAAAAAAAATAAATATTTAATGTATTTTTTACAACGACCGAGTCATTGAAATCGAGCCGGCCGAGTCATTACCGTTTCGGAGTCGGAGTCGGAGTCGATCCTCGGCTGAGTCGGAGTCGGACTCGGAGTCTTAAAACATTGGTTTTGACTGAGTTTTGTCTTGTGTTGGGTCATAGTTTGTGACCGGATTTGGATCAGTTTACATTGCAGCCTGTAGGTGCCATTTGGAGGACTTCCCGTGGAGGTGAAAAGTCCATCTTAGGAGCAGAATCTACAGTGAAGTATTGGGCATCATTGGTCTGGTGGAGGGCAGCGTGTTGATAGCTCAATGTAGCCCTCGACGAGCTATCTTGAAGTGACAAAGAGGAGCTGAAGGTTGGGTGAAGATTGGTGCCGAAGTGTAGCACTTTGATGGACAAAGGTGACTGCTAGCCTGGCAGTTTCGAGCTCGGGAATTAGGCCTACCCAGAGAGCAGATTAGATCAGCCCGTGTACATGCTACAAAAGTGACTTGTAGCAGTGTTAGGTGGCAGCCCTCCTGGAGTCTTGATCTGGTGTCCTTTGAAGGACTAAGGGGCAGCTAGTGAGCAGTACGAGAGCGAAGGACCAGTAGGACAAGATATGACATAAGAAAGGGCTGTGTAAGTGACTGTGTTAGGGCTGTTGTAGCATTCCAAGGTGCCCTAACCAGCCACAGTCAAGAACAACAGTTCACTTCAGCTTAGAGCAGCAGTCAAAGGTATGTTTTGACTAAGTTTTTTCTTGTGTTGGGTCATAGTTTGTGACCGGATTTGCATCAGTTTACATTGCAGCCTGTAGGTGCCATTTTGAGGACTTTCCGTGGAGGTGAAAAGTCCATCCTAGGAGCAGAATCTACAGTGAAGTATTGGGCATCATTGGTCTGGTGGAGGGTAGTGTGTTGATAGCCCAAAGTAGCCCTAGACGAGCTATCTTGAAGTGACAAAGAGGAGTTGAAGGTTGGGTGAAGATTGGTGTCGAAGTGTAGCACCTTGATGGACAAAGGTGACTGCTAGCCTGGTAGTTTGGAGCTCGGGAATTAGGCCTACCCAGAGAGTAGATTAGATCTTCCTGTGTACATGCTACAAAAGTGACTTGTAGCAGTTTTAGGTGGCAGCCTCCTTGAGTCTTGATGTGTTGTCCTTTGAAGGACTAAGGGGCAGCTAGTGAGCATTACAGGAGCGAAGGACCAGCAGGACAAGATACAATATAGAAGTTGCAACGACGTTTGTCATTGTATCTTGTATACCATAGGCTGTTGTATTATTCAGATTTGGTTTAATATAATGAAGATTGGGGTTGTACATTATTGTACAATTTTGTTAAAAATTGTGTATGCTTCTGAA